>JAVHLV010000098.1:0-212504 GCA_036785495.1 Colletotrichum neosansevieriae | reverse complement strand
AATAATATATATAGATAATATATATATATATATTATATCTATAAATAATACTGATATAAATAATATTAAGTTTATAGTTATAATACAGCCCTCTATAAAAAAGACTATAATAAATTTACCAAGTTTATAGGCATAATTTAGGAAACACTATAGAGGCACTTTAATCTATGCTCTCTACTAGTTAAGGATAATAATATAGAAACTCTATATATTCCTACTAGCAAGCAAACCCTGTGAATATTACTATATAAAGTTAGATATATACTCTAGCTAAATAGATTAGCAGAACAGTAATAGTATAGATAATACTATACTATATATAATAGGGCTAATTATATTAGGGCTAAGTAGGCTACTAAGGCTCTTATAGCTTAGAAATACCTTTACTAAACCTTTTAGTAAGGTACTATAAAAAATACCTAAAAAGTAAACCTTTTAGTAAGGTGCTATATATATAAGAGATAACTCCTTAACCTCCTAAGAGGTTCTTATAACTAAAAGCATAAAAAGCTCTACTATAAGTAGGGCTTTATATCTATCTCTCTTCCTTATTCTATAACCTATAATAAGTCCTCTAAGATATTAATATTAGACTTAGTATATTAATATGCTAGCTATATATAAGGTATGCCTATTAACGTTAATAATACGTAAAATATTATATAAGAGTTTAGTATTAATATAATTAATAAGGCTCTCTATTTTATTAAGCAGTCTATATAACACTAAAAGTATATTATTAATATCGCTCTTAAGAGAGCTTTATTAACACCCCTATAGGGAACTTATAGATATACTAACTTATTATAAATAAGCAAGCAGACTTAGCAGTAGAGGTTAGATAGATTATTAAGCACTTTATAGAGTAGCCCTTTTTTAGATAGACTCTCTATAATACTAAGGCAGAGGTAGCCCTTTAGGGCTTAAATATTAGTAAGTATAGCTTACACTAACTGCTTTAATATAGAGAGAGCAATATTAATAACAGCATAGCTAGTGGACAAAGCAGTAATAGAGATAGTATTTAACAGCAGTGCAGGTGACAAACAAGAGGATAAGTTAATAGATATTATTATCAAACTATAAAGTTAAGGATTATAAGGCTATCTAGTGAGATAGGTATATATAAGTATAGCTATAGTTAGGATAGTTATAATTATATAACTAAAGGCTGTGTGTATTATCAGGAGGCGCGGCGCGGAGTTAGAAGGTCTGTTGCAAAGTAGGTAAAATCACTATACAGTAGCCAGAGGCCTAATCTTAGATATAAAACTCTATACTTTATTATTATAGTGTATCTATAAAATGACTTTAAAATATACCTAAATAAAAACTAGAAAATACCATATATTATAGAAAACTTCTTAAAGCTTTTAAGTAATTTCTTTTAAGTTAAAAAGCTAAGAAAACTACTTAAAAATATTTTTTTAGAAACTATAAATAAGAGAATTAATAAGCTTATAGCTAAAGAAACTTAATATATTATTAACTAGTTTAAGATCTACTTAAAGTTTCTTTTCTTAAAGTAAATATATATCTATAAATTCTAAAGTAATTATTTTAAAGCTTATAAAATATAGATCTATATATAAAGAGATATATAAAATACTTTATCTTTTAGTTTAATTTATATTACTATATTTATAGCCTTAAGCTTATATATATTAATAATAATTATAGCCTAATTTAACTATAAAATACTCTAATTTGATATTATTAAGTTTCTTCTAAATATAGATATTAATCTAAATAGAAAGCTAATTACTTATAACTTTCTAGAGAGCTTTAAGTAATTTAATAAGATTATAAAGTGCCTTAAGAATATATCTTTTTTATAATATAAGAAATTCTCTATAGCTTTATATAAGCTTAAGCTTTCTCTATATAATAAAAAGCCTTATCTCTCTTAAGATAATAAGTATAATAAAGTCTTAGATTTATTTTATATTAATAATATTCTTATTTTATTTTATTAAAACTATAGTTTAATAGCTTAACAGCTTATATAAAAGATTAAATAACTATATAAACTATTAAGTTTATAGTTATAATATAGCCCCCCTATAAAAAAGACTATAATAAATTTACTTAGTTTATAGATATAATTTAGAAAACACTATAGAGGCACTTTAATCTATACTCTCTATTAGTTAAGGATAATAATATAGAAACTCTATATATTCCTACTAATAAGCAAACCCTTATATAAAGTTAGATATATACTATAGCTAAATAAACTAGTAGAATAGTAATAATATAGATAATACTATACTATATATAATAGGGCTAATTATATTAAGGCTAAGCAGGCTACTAAAGCTCTTATAGCCTGGAAAAAAAACCTAAATAGTAAACCTTTTAGTAACGTGCTATAAATACCACTATATAAGATATTTAATAACTCCTGACCTAAAGATTTAACCTTTCAGTAAGGTGCTATATATATAAGAGATAACTCCTTAACCTCTTAAGAGGTTCTTATAGCCAGAAGTATAAAAAGCTATATAAATAGAGCTTTATATCTATTCCTCTTCCCTATCCTTATCATATAACCTATAATAAGTCCTCTAAGATAAGGGGATAAGTTAATAAATATTATTATTAAACTATAAAGTTACGGATTATAAGGCTATCTAGTGAGATAGGTATATATAAGTATAGCTATAGTTAGGATAGGATTATATAACTAAAGGCTATATATATTATTATGAGGTGTGGAGTTAGAAGGTTTATTATAAAGTAGGTAATCTCACTATATAGTAGCTAGAGGCCACTATATAAACTATATAAACTAAGCTTTATTGAATAATATCTTAAACTATATATTATATAAAACTAAATAGCTAGAAAGATTTACCTGGTTTATAATTAATATATTAAGACTATTATAGAGTATTTTAAGCTTTATAATAGCTTTAATCTAAGTATTTTTATATTAATTACTAAGCTTAAGATTAACCTTAGTAAGACTATAAATATTTAAGTTAAGAAATAAATATTCCATATATAGTAATAATAATATAACTTAATATATTCTTTATAATAGTATAACTCTCTTATTTTTTTATAATTCTAGGTATATAGTACTTAACTATAATAAGGTAATATATATAATATCTCTATAAAACTTATTATTTTATAATGTATTATAATAACTTAGAGAGTAATAATAAAAGGGCTTTCTTATTACTAATTACTAATAATACCTTATTTATTAATATTAAAGAGAATTATAAATTATTATAAAGCTATATAATAATACTCTTTAAAGATATAATTT
Source organism: Colletotrichum neosansevieriae (assembly GCA_036785495.1). Taxonomy (NCBI): domain Eukaryota; kingdom Fungi; phylum Ascomycota; class Sordariomycetes; order Glomerellales; family Glomerellaceae; genus Colletotrichum; species Colletotrichum neosansevieriae. The sequence continues at coordinate 209,224 of JAVHLV010000098.1, read as the reverse complement.
AGTAAAAAGTAGCTTGCTAAATAATAGCTATAATAATAACTACTAAAGTAAAGCTTTTAAGCCTTAAGTATATTACTAAAGAGATAATAGGTCTTAAAAACCTATATTATAATATGACTTTAAAGCTTAGAGATATTTAGAAAGACTCTTATAATAAATAATAAGCTATATAATTAGTAATTAGAGAGGGAGAGTATATATTAACATATTTATAGTATATTAATATTTAGAATATATAGCTATACTAAGAGGATACTAAGGGTATATTTAAAATACTCTATATATCTATAGATAGAATATTAATAAATGAGCTTATAAAAAGCTTCTTTTAAGCTAAATTTAGAATCCTTTTATATATTACTAAATTTACTTAATGCTTACTATATTATTATAATAAAAGAGAAGTAAGTTTAAAAACATAGAATAAAGTTTTATTAAGTCTAAAAGCTAGTAGATATTATCTATAAAGCTGTAGCTGCTCTATATATAATAGCTATATATAAGAGTTATTACTATACATATACTAGCTTTTTTTAAGTACTAAAAGCAATATATATTATTACCTAAGAGTATATATTTAATAATAAAAGGATTTATCTATATAAATAGCTATAATAAGATAGGTAACAAAGCTATTAATTATACTAATAGATAGTTTAAGTTTATAGTTATAATACAGCCCCCCTATAAAAAAGACTATAATAAATTCACCTAGCTTATAAATATAACTTAGGAAACAGTATAGAGATACTTTAACCTATACTCTCTACTAATTAAGGATAATAATATAAAAACTCTATATATTCCTATTAATAAGCAAACCCTCTAAATATTATAAAGTTAGATATATAGTCTAGCTAAATAGACTAGTAGAATAGTAATAATATAGATAATTATTGCAATATAGTTCACAGCACTCTTAGCTTAATAAGGCCGCAGTGGCTGTGCACTATAGCGCGTAATTATATAATTATATACTATAGACTATTTTACTATACTTTCTATATATACTAATCTATAGTTAATATAGTTACTCCTTATAACTTACCCTCACTTCTATCTATAGCTTATAATAGTTATAAGCCTAGCTCTATAGCTTATAAATACCTCTCTAACCTCTCTAAGCTTAGAAAAGAGTAAGTAGCTTTTCTCTTATTATTTTTTACCTATTTAAAATAATATTATAATACTTAAAAACCTTTTTAAAGTAACTTTATAATAATAGCTATATACTCTTTAATAACCTTCTCTCTAAAGATAAGGCTTTAGGGCTTTACTAACTAGCCTTATTAATACCTTAATATATACTTATCTATATAGATTTAGAAATATCTTAATTCTAATAGCCTTAATATTAAGAAGCTTTTTAATACTCTTAAAAGCACTCTAACTATTTAGGAGTTTATAAATAAGTATAATAACTATCTCTAAGCTAAATATAAAGCTAATCTTAGTAAGTATAAAGTAGCTCTTTAGAAATAGAAAGCTAAAGAGAATCCCTCTTAAATACTCTATAAAACTACTAAGTATAATAACTTTATTTATATTATTAAGAATAAGGAGTTTAATACTCTTTAATAAGTTAGTAAAGTAGGTATTACTATTTCTAAGTTTATAAAGCTAACCCTACTAATCTCTATTAAGTATAAAGATATTTAAGATAAGTAAAGTAATATACTTAAGTATCTCTTTATTAATAATATAAGCCTCTTATTATAGATTATTTTATACTATAATTATTAAGTACTTATTTATTAAATTATTAATATAGTTTACCTTAAAGTAATAGAGATAAAGCTTAATAATAAGAATAATAAGTTCTAAATTAATCTTTAGAATATACTCTATCTCCTTAAATACTGAGGTACTTATTTTAATAATAATATATAAAAATAAGTATACTAAGATTATAAAGATATTTTAAAGTATATTAAATATATTACTTAATCTATAGAGTAATATAAAGAGTAATACTATCTCTATAAACTAGTAATAAGCTAGAATATTACTAATACTAAGGAAAGCTATAGTAAATATACTTTTCTTAAGGTAATATATTATAGAATAGCTTTTATATAGACCTATAACTAGGTAGATTTAGTTATCTAAGTAAAAGAGATTAAAATATCTTATTTCTTTTTATGCTTCTGGCTGTGAGAACCTCTAAGGAGGTTGAGGAGTTATCTCTCGTGTGCGCAGCACCTTGCTGGAAGGTTTACCTTTTAGGCGTTTTTCCCAGGCCACGAGAGCCTTAGTGGCCTACTTAGCCCTGATATAATTAGCCCTGTTATATATAGCGCGGCGTTGCCCGCACCGTTACTGTTCTGCTAGTCTATTTAGCCAGAGCATATATCTGACTTTATATAGTGATATTTAGAGGGTTTGCTTACTAGCAGGAATATATAGGGTTTCTGTATTATTATCCTTAACTAGTAGAGAGCATAGGTTAAAGTGCCTCTATAGTGTTTCCCAAATTATATCTATAAACTAGGTGAATTTATTATAGTCTTTTTTATAGGGGGCTGCGTTATAACTATAAACTTAATATCTTATTTCTTACTTAAAGAGCTTAGAATTATTCTTATTACTAAGATCTATAGTAAACTAGCTTTTACTAAAAATCCTAATAAATTACTTAAAGTATATACTACTTTTATAGATTACTCTAACTTAGAGGATCTATCTTAAGCTTTATAAACTACTTTAGATACTTTCTTTTTAGTAATAATACTTAATAAGATCTCTAGCTACCTCTATAGATAATACTATAGATAGACTTTATAGAACTATAGCTATATTTAATAGATATTTATAGACTTACTAAAAGACAGCTTTATAGATTATAAAATACTAAAGAATAAAGTATAGTATATATAGGTAATAGTAATATCTCTATTGTAAAGCTATATCTATAATAGCTTTATATATATAGAGTAAATTATAAAGAAGTTACAAAAGAGTAGTTAGCTTCTATATAACTATAGCTATAATAAATATTATAGTAATAGCTAGAGTATATATAGTAATAAAAGTAGTATTAATAACTAAGAGTAACTTCTTAATAATATTTCCTACTATATTATTAACTAAAGCCTTCTTAAAGATAAAAGCTAAGTAACCTAAGTTTATTTTATAGTATTTATATTCTTTAAGAAACTATATACTCTCTCTAATAGTATTATTCTAGATAACTATAGAGCTCTCTATATTATTAATAATAATAGAAAGCTAGTTTCTAGTATCTTTATATACTTATATAATAATAAAGTAGTTAAAGTTAGTAATATAAATATACTAATTATTAAGAGGGGTACTTAGGTTATTTAGAGTATATTTAAAGATACCTTAATAGGTAAAAAGAGCACTCTAACCTTAAATAATATTACTATTATTAAAAATATATATATTAATATTATTTTAGAAACACTCCTCTTTAAAATAGATATTTAGCATAATAGCTATAACTACTTTCTATAGTTTAGTAAGCTAGGTAAGTCTACTTATATAAAGTAGCTACTATATAAAAGTAATCTAATCTTCTTTAAATATAACTCTATTTCTATCTACCTACTTAGTCTAAGTATTTCTATAAATAGTATAGATATTATAGCTCTCTTAAATAACTAGAAGCTAGTATACTTTTTATATTACTATATAGCTAAAAGGTTTAATAATATATAACTATAGTATCTCTAAGCTAGTTACTTAGGCTAGAGCACTTTTAAATACTTTATATATAATACTTAGGGAGTAAGAATTAAGACTTTATTATATATTTAATATAAATTCTATACTTAAATATATATTTAGTAAGTTATTTTATATAATTTATCTAAGGCTAGATTTTTCTATTTTTATTATTATATAGCTTAAAATCTCTTTAACTACTAAAAGCTTAGTAAACTATATATCTAGGTACTCCTTATTAAAGATAAGTATAGTAAAAAACTCTTTAGAATTCTCCTAGTCTTAGAAGAGTATAATAAAATATTTAAGATACTCTAGATATTTAAATACTAAATATAAAGATAGTAAGGCCTTACTATATATAAAATCTACTATAATATTAAGTATACTATTATTACTATATAAAGCTTTACTTAGTATAAATAATAAGTAGAAGAGCTTTAGATTAAACTTAAGCTTCTATCTATAAACACTAAGGAGCTAGTAAGTAGTAGAGAGTATATTAATTTAGAAATTATTCTAAAAGTATTTATAATATTAATAGCTACTTACTTATCAAAGTACTTTACCTTAGAGGCTTAGAGAGTAGTAATATTTATCTTTAATATTAGTTTATATACTATAAATAACTACTAAAGCCTTATTTAAAAGAAACTTAAGTAATTCTAGAACTACTTTTAATAATAGTAACTGAACTTTATACTTACTATATATTAAGATCTATAGTCTTACTAAGGAGGCTTATATATCTATAGTTATAGAGCTTACTCTCTTAAAGAGAGTTATAAAAAAGGTATTAGGAGATACTATTATAAACTTAACCCTAGGGCCTATCTTACATACTTTATAGAATATATATTAGAAATATAACACCTATATTAAATCTAGGTTTCTATACTTAACTACGGTATTATTATATATAATATATACTTTAATAAGTTAAAATTCTACTCTCTAAATAATAAAAAGGAGGCTATAGATATCTAGAGTGCCTAAATAATTATTAATAAGATTAAAATATCTATTAAATCTGTTAGTTTCACGCCAGATCAAGGATCACATAGGACTTAGGGCTCCCTTTATATATATATATATTAAAAGCCTATAAGTTAATATATATCTATTTAGAAGTTTTACTTAACTATATAGGTAGTAATATTAAACTATATATATACACTCTGCAATAGGTTATATAACCTTATATATATCTATTAATTACAGTGCATATCCTGCCGCTTTATGGGTTATAGTATTAGTGTAACACTAGTAATCTTTTCTTTAAGGCTAGATATACTATAACCCGCTAAAATATACTTCTATATTACTAATACCTATTATAAGCCTAAAGTAGGTTCAAAACGTAAAAACAGCACAGAATTATATACTAATCTTATTCTATATTTAATATAGCTAAATCCTCGGCACTAGAGCTGCTTTAGTGCACCTAGTACTATTTATCTAACTCCTTTATTATTATTAATAAGGCGTTTAAGGGTCTGATTTAGAGTACTCTTTATAAAAATATCTATAGGGTTATTATTACTATTAATCTATTATACTTTATAAATCTCCCTCCTCTTATAGAACTATTAAAGTGCTATAATATTAATTATTAGTTACTTCTCCTTTATAGTACTAAGCTTAATAAGGTATTTATATAGTAAGTATAAATTAGTATAGATAATTTGGAGATATAAGGTTTTTTAAGGCAGTTAGTAATCTTCTAAAGCAATATTATAATAGTATAGATAAGATCTATATTAGTAACTATACTATAGACTTTAGAAGCTAGAATACTTTAGATAACTCTCTTATACTTTATTAAGCTAAAGTAAATAGTATTACTATAAATCATAAATATATTATTATTTATTATCTTATTAGTAAAAATAATAATAAATCTAATCTATAATAAGAGGTTTAAATTATTAGTAAAAGAGCTATTAATAAAAACAAATAGTTTAGCTATTACTATATTAATAGGTATAAATATAAGGCTATAGTTAAGGTTCTCCTTTTACTATTTAAGATATTAATTAAGCGCCTTTTTATCTTTAGTAGTTAGCTCCTAATACTATATAGCTATAAATAGATTAAAGTATATCTCTAGTTAGTAAATTAATATAATATATATATCTCTTGCTCTTTGCTAAATATATTACTATTTTTATTTAGTTAAAGTAGCCTTTAGGTTAATAAGTTTAATCTTATTCCCTTATCCCTTTTAGTATAGGGTAAGACTGCTATTTACGTTTAGTATAATAATACTACTATTAAATATTAGTAGGTTATTTAGATTAAGTTATTATTTATCTTTTATAGTAAAGCTAGCTTTTATAAGTTTATTATCCTCTTATTTAGAGAAACTTAGTGTTAAAAGTCTAATTATATTATTAGTTTATATTAAGTTTATAGTTACAACGCAGCCCCCCGCAAAAAAGACTATAACAAATTCACCCAGTTTATAGGCATAATTTGGGAAACACTATAGAGGCACTTTAACCTATGCCCTCTACCAGTTAAGGATAATAATATAGGAACCCTATATGTTCCTGCTAGTAAGCAAACCCTTACACAAAGTTAGATATATGCTCTGGCTAAATAGACTGGCGGAACAGTAACGGCGTAGGCAACGCTGCGCTGCACGTAACGGGGCCGATTATATTATTAGTTTATATATTAATAATACTAAATCTATTAGTAGTAGTTAAGAAGATTAGTAAGTATAGATTAAATAAGGATTAATCTATCTTAAGCTTTTCTCTATAATACTTACTATAGGTTACCTACTAATAGGTTCTAGCTTCTATAATACTATATAGAGGTTTAATAATCCTTATAATCTAATTCTTAGAGTATTTATTTTAAATTTTGCTTAAGAGGTCTGCTAATATTATCCTATTAAGCTCTATTTAGAATTAGATATATACTTATATAATATCTCTAAGCTATAGGATAAATCCCTCTACTATAAGGAATAGTATTAAAGCAAGAAGTAGTTATTAACTTACTCTTTAAATTATTAATAATTATATAAGGATTAAAGTCTTATTATTATTATTATAACTCTAAATAATAAGTTATAACTTTTTTTAAGGTTAGTTAGTTCCTTTTCCTTTAACTTTATAAACTATATAGAATTTAAAAATCTAGGTTTTACTATAAATAGTAGTATTATAGGAAATAATTTTAAAAACACTATATTTCTAAAGTATAGTTATCTTAGCTATTATAGAGGTAGAGAAAGGTTCTCCTAGTATTATAATAATACCCTCCTTATATAGGCAGATAGTAAGGTTATAATTTAAATACTCTTTTGCTATTAGAAAGGTTATAGTGTTGCTAATCTCTTAGCTAAGAGCTTTTACTATATTAATAATAAAAATAGTATTAATTATAGCATTCCCTTATCTATTTTGGTCTATAAAGTGGTTGCTTTTTTATATTAGACCTATAGTAGGTATTATAATAGCTTCTATATAGTTTTTTAGTAGTCTGCTTCTCTTATATAGAGGTGGGGATATTAGTATTAGTGCTAGTATAGTGTTATTCTTATCTGTTTCTTCTATTCTTCTAGTATTCTAGTTTAGAGAGTCTATTAGTATATTATTGTTATCTTTACTAGTATTATTAGTATTACTAGTATTATACTATAGGCAGATAACTATTAATTAGAAGGTTTAAGGTCTATATAGGAGGTTAAGTATATAGATCTTACTATTAATAGTGAGGAGTTTATATAGTTCTTACTAGCCCTTCTTTTTATAGTAGATATATATAAGTGAGAGTAGTAGTAGCTATAGGGTTCTAGATATATCTAGTCTGTTATAGGTAGCAAGGGCTTCTAAAACTTAGTATAAGGCCTGGACTTTCTAGAGGTCTTCTATTACTCTTTATATAGTAGCTACCTATTTTTAGATTTCTAGAGATAGAAGGGATTTATTAGTAAGCTATAGGTATACTTTAAAGATAAGTAATATTAGTACTAGGCCTTTTAGCCCTATAGTGTTATTAATAGCCTTTAAAGCTATTTAGAGGACTATCTTATAATCTATATTAGGAAGGTCTTAGTAAATTATATTATAGACTTTTTAAAGGATTATATAATATCTCTTAATCTTACTTATAGAGTTATAAGCCTCTATAGGGACTTTAGTAGTGGTTATTAATATTAAATAGAGTATACTATACTACTTAGATAAGCTAAAGTTAGTACTAGTATTAGTAATTACTATATCTAGAGGTCTAAGATAGGTATAGATCTAGTATTATTTAAGTGTGTTAAGTGCTATGCTTACTAATAGATTCTATAAAAATCTTCCTATATTAAAGGTAGTAGTAGTATTAACTATATAAAGTACTAGTTTTAAGTTAAGGTAAATAATATTAATAACTATAGTATAGTTAAAGTTATAATTATCCTTAAGAGTGAATTTAAAGCAATTTAGAGCTTTTATATTAAGTTAGTAATATTTATAAAACTTTATAAGATATTTAAGTATTTATATTTTAACTTAGTAGCCTGACTCCTATAAAACTCTATAAAGTTAGTAAACTAATAGATATCTAAAATATTAATAGAGTTAGTATAACTTAGTTTCTATAAAGTTATTCTAGGCTAATATCTTCTCTATATCTAATAGTAGCTATAGATAGCTCTATTTATAGATAACAGAGATAATTAGGTCTCCTTATTATAAATAGTTTCTTAAATTATTAAATTAAATATCTAGTTTATCTATATCTATAAGGTATAGGAGAAAAGGGGTATTTGCTAATATAACGTAGAATATTATTTCTCTAAAAAGTATAGGGATAATTATTATTTCTATTAATTTAATTACTCCTTCTAGACTAAATTTAACACTTATCCCTCTTATAGTAGTAGTATTAATTATAATATTAGGTAACTTAGTCCTTTTAAGTATAATCTATTAGTTATAACTAGCTATTAAAAATCCTGCAGCTTCTATATCTGGAATAATATCCTAGAAAGTCTTTAAAGAATATCTTCTATTAAGTGTGAAGATATTAATAGGGGTATTATTAGTTATTTATTTAAAAGGGTTATAGTAGGTAATCCTATAGTAAGCTGCTTAGTTAAGCAGGTACTTAGTAATAGTATTTTTATTTACTAAATAGGTTAATTAGGTGTTTAGGTCTATAAATTAGGCAAAGAATAAAGTCTGCTATTTATTATTAGATTATTAGTCTTTTTAACTATTTTGTTTTTCTCTAAGTAACTAGAGGTATATCTTAATCTCTTTATTCTCTTTATTATTTATTATTAAATTATTATAACTCTTATTTTTAGTTTCTTTATATTAAGTAAGAAATTGCTAGTAAGCTATCTTTAAAGTATCTTAAATTTATAAATTGCTTTAGAAATAGGAGTATACTTTATCTCTCTCTTTTTATATATAATTTATTAAATAGTAGCCTGTCTTCTTATAGATATAGTATCTTTACTTCTAGAAATCTTACTATTACTTTAAATTATCTTATTTAAGGTTTTAGTGTAGACTAGAGTAGCTAAATTAATTATTCTAGCCTTAGCTGTTATACTTATAATCTATCTAGTATTACTTAGTATAGTATTATAGTTATAGGGGTGATTAACTGTTTCTAAATATAACTATATTACTAATTATAACTTTAAGCTAGTTATAGAGGCTTTTAAACTTTATTATAGGGTTTGTGGTAGCTTATTTATATTCCTTAACTTCTTAGTAACCTTAAAGAAGTTAGGTATATAGGATCTTATTACTTTTATAGGTAGTGCCTAATATAGGTTATATTTTTATAAGAGTATTAATTAGTAAATCTAAGGCTTTAAGCTTTATTATAGATAGATTATTATTTATAATTAATATAAGTATAGTAATATTCTATTTAGTAAGGTATACTTATTTAAATTCCTTTATTTTAAAACGTTTACTAAGCTTAGTAATAATCTAGTCTAGGTTAAGATAAGGCTAAATTTAGTAAATTATTTTATAGTAATAATATAATACCCTTTCCTTAAGCATAATTAGAAAAGCAAATAGTATTTATTCCTTTATAAGGCCTGCCCTCTTATATATATCCTAGAAGATATAGAGTTTTAGCTTTAGTATATCTATATCTTTACTACTATACTTTATCTTATTAGTATATAGCTTAGTTAGGTCTATAAGTTAGTATATAAGTAAGTATATATTGTTTTTAATTCTAATTTAAGCATTTATAATATTTAAAGCAGAGTTAGTATTCAAAGTTAAACTAAGGTTAACTAGCTATAAAGCTTTATTATTTATAGATATATTCCTTCTATTATTAATCTATAAAGGTATAAACTTTACTCTTCTCTTACTGTTACTATTCATAATCTCTTTAGTAAAGTCTTTATTTTCCTATAGCTTTATAAATATAGTATTCTTACTTACTTATTCTTCTACTTCCTTAGTTATCTAAAAGTAGAAGTTATCCTCTATAATAATTATAAAGAGTTAATCTATAACTTATAGAAAATTATAGATAGTATATACTCTACCTATTATAAAGTAGTTATAGAGTTATTAAATAATACTTATAGTAACTTAGTTTCAGAATTTAAGTAGTAGATTAATAAAGTTATATATAAATTCTCTCTATAAAGCTATACCTATAAAGCTATTAGCCTTATAGATCGTAAGGCAAAAGAGGATTTTAGCGTTTACCTCCTTCTCTATAGTTTTATCACTAAATTTAAATATTTAACCCTAATTATAGTTATTTATAAATACCTTTATATTTAGAGGGATTAGGGGTTCTATAATAAGTTAATAGTGTGGAGTTACTATAACTAATAGGTCTAACTATAGCATTAATTAGCTAGGTATAGAAGGATTCACTATAGTAGTTAATAATATTATATAAAAGGAGTTAAATAAATAAATATCTTAGTAAGGTTTTAGCTAGTAGAGTCTCTTATTAAAGCTTCTGCTATAGTATAAGTCTCCCTTATTTATACTAGGGTGGCTAGTTCTTTAGTTAATAAGTCTAGTATAGTTAAAGTAAAGTTTTATATTATCAGTCTTCTTAGTAACTCTTATAGATCTGCAAAGCAGTATTACTATTATTTAGTATTATTTTCTTCTATTATTTTCTTTAGAATACTAAGTTTAGTAGTAGTAGTAAGAATATAATAAGTTATATAGTAGTAAGTATAGTTACTTACTATAGTGTTATCACACTTACTATAAGTAATAATCCTCAAGCCACACTCCTATCTATAAACTAAACAGAAAATATACTTTACTGTTTTAAGGTGTAAAGAGATAGATACCCTTATTTTATACCTCTTAGTTAGAATAATCCTAGATTTAGGCAGGTATTAGTAGTGCTAATAATAATACTGTAAGTTATTATAGTATTTCAGTATCTTTTTCTATATCTACTAGTAGGTTATTTGCTATATACTAAATAATATGTTATTTTAGTAGAAAGTCACTAGTAGCATTAGGTATACCCCTCTTTTAGGTGTAAGTTATGGTTCTAGGTTAAAAGCAATCCCTCCTTAATAATTATAAAGTTAATAGTAATGCTTATTTTACAGTAAATAAATTAAGCGTTCTAAGCAAAGGTCTTGTAATATTTCAGTATATATAAGCATAAATATTATGGATTTCTAGTGTTTTTAAAGAGCAGTAGTATAGATTTAGAGAGAATAGATCTTAAGCCTAAATATAGTAATCTAGTTAGAATAAATAATTCTGCAGCAGTACTCTTATTATATTAGCTTATTATAATATTTATAGATCTATTATTTACCTATTATTTCTCGTTCTTATTATTTAAGCAGTATTTATAGATAATAAGTTATATTAGTAAAGTTATTATTTATATAACAGATATAGGGATATATTAAGGTCTTTAAGATAGATATACTATAAGCAAACCTACTCTTTATACCTAATAATCTGAGTAGCATAAAGATAAGTCCCTTATATACCAGATTATAAACCTAGTATAGGAGTTATCACTTTGCCTCTTTAAGTGATCCTTACTAATCTATAGAAGTCAAGTAGTATAATATATAAGGTTAACTACTAATCAGTGTTAGCTTCACGCTAGGATAAGGTTCACACAGAACTCAGGGCTCCCTTTATATATATATATTAAAAGCTTATAAGTTAATATATATCTATCTTCCTAAGTTCCACTTAACTATATTAGCAGTAGTGTTAAACTATATATATATGCTCTGCAATAGGTTACGTAACCTCATATATATCTATTAATTGCAGCGCGTATCCTGCCGCTTTGCGGGTTACAGTGTTAGCGCAACAGGTATAGATAGTACTATATAAAGATAAGTATCTATAATAGTTAGTAGTATATATAATAATTTTTATATATATATAAAGAGTTAACTTATAATTATTATAGTATTTTAAGCAGAAAAAGGAGGAAAATTTAAGGTAGAGAATAGTATAAATAATAAACTATACTACCTAGCTATCTTTATAGATAGTTAAGCACTACTAATAGGATTCTGCTACTTATCTAGATTATATTACTATTACTTAAGTTATATATTACTTATTTACACTCTTTAAAGCATTTATAAGAGATATCTTTATTTATTTTACACCTTTAAGGCTATTTATAGCACTACTTTATCTCTTTTATATATATTTATAAATAGTTATAGCTATATATAAGGCTAGATTACTATATTAGCGAGGCCTCTGGCCACTACACAGTGATTTTACCTGCTTTGTAACAGACCTTCTAACTCTGCGCCGCGCCTCCTGACAATACACACAGCCTTCGGTCACGTGATCCTATCCCAACCACAGCCGCACTTGCACGTGCCCATCTACAGCCTTACAATCCTCAACTTCGCAGTTCGACAAATATGCCGGGTCTGATGCTAACATCTTAGAGGACTTGTTATGGGTTGATGAGGATAAGGAAGAGAGATAGGCATAAAGCCCTGCTTGCAGAGCTTTTTATGCTTCTGGCTGTGAGAACCTCTTAGGAGGTTGAGGAGTTATCTCTTATGTGCACCTTGCTGGAAGGTTTACCTTTTGGGCGTTTTTCGCAGCACCTCACTAGAAGGTTTAGCAAAGGCGATACTATAAGAGCCTTAGTGGCCTACTTAGCCCTGATATAATCAGCCCTATTATATACAGTGCAGCGTTACCTATGCTATTACTATTCTGCCAGTTTATTTAGCTAGAGTATATATCTAACTTTATAATATTTAGAGGGTTTGCTTACTAGTAGAAATATATAGAGTTCCTATATTATTATCCTTAACTAGTAGAGGGCATAGGTTAAAGTGCCTCTATAGTATTTCCTAAATTATGCCTATAAACTAGGTGAATTTGTTATAGGCTTTTTTATGGGGGGGCTGCGTTGTAACTATAAACTTAACTATATTAGTAATATTTATTATATAGCTAAGGGGTGTGTTATAATATAGTTTATAGCACTCTTAGCTTTATATAGCTGCAGAAGCTATATACTATAGCGCGTGATTATATAATCACACACTATAGACTATTTCACTATGCTTTCTGTAAGCACTAATCTATATATCTATAGATCTATAAATATATCTATATATATATAGATATCTATATTATAGCTAAGACAGTTACTCCTTATAACTTACCCTCACCCCTACCTATAGCTTATAATAGTAATAATATTACTAAAAAGAGTAGTAGCTATAGAGACTTACTAAGAAGAGTTAGTAAAAGCTAACTCTTTTATAGTAATCTCTAGGTATATAATAACTTACAGCTTCTCCTTCTTCTCCTACTTCTTCTCTTTCTCCTCCTTTTTCTTAAGAATAGCCTAGAGGGTATAGTAGTAAAAGGTAAGGCCCTAGGTAAATAAGTTAGTATTATACTAGATTATTATATATATATATAGAATATTTATAATTTAGTCCTGCTTATTATATAATTTATCTTAGTATTTATAGAGTATAATAGTAGTAATAAGAAGGGGCTTATAGCTATAGCTAGCTAGGTAGTAGTAGTAATACTTATTTATAATATAGAAATAGTAACTAGAGCTTTTATCTATAAATAGTAAGTAAGTATAGCTATAATATAGATACTCTATTAACTTATTAGCTTTTTCTATAATAGTAGAGAAAGTATAGAGCTTTTTAGCTAAGCCTAGGGTCTTTTTACACTATTTATAATATTAGCTTTCTTAGGCTTAGGCTTCTCTAGACGATTATTAATATCTTTAAAATATATAGAAGTAATGTTTTAAATATATAGATAGGCTTCTCCTTATTCTTATTCTCCTTAATAGAGGGGCTATACTTATACTTATTATTTTATAGTTTATATATAGCTATCTTATTTATTTAGAAAAGATATTATTAGCTTCTATAGTATTAAAAAGCCTTACTAAATAGTAATAAGCTTACCTTAGACTAAGCCCTTCTCTAGTTTATAGAGAATAGTTTTAATTATTAATTAAGTATTAGAGTTACTAAATAAGCTATGAAATAGTAAAAGACTTACTATTATTAACCTTATTATTGTTAGCCTTTTCTTACTTAGTAAGAGTAGCTAGCTACTTTTACTCTATCTTTTTCTTAGCTTTATAAATTACCTTAGTTCTAGTAATATACTTAGTAATTAGTACTATAGGCTATTTATGCTTAAGGGCTATTTTTAATAATAATATTAATATATATAGATAGTACTATATAAAGGTAAGTATCTATAATAGTTAGTAATATATATAATAATTCTTTATATATATAAAGGGTTAATTTATTTATTATAGTACTCTAAGTAGAAGAAGGAGGGAAACTAAGACAGAAAATAGTATAAATAAAATAACTATACTACCTAGCTACTTTCTTAGATAGCTAAGTACTACTAAAGGGATTCTGCTACTTACCTAGATTATATTATTATTACTTAAGTTATATATTACTTATTTATACTCTTTAAGCCTTTTATAAGAAATATCTTTATTTATTCTATACTTTTAAGGCTATTTATAATACTACTTTATCTCTTTAATATATATTTATATATAGTTATAGCTATATATAAGGCTATATTACTATATTAGTAATATTTACTATATAGCTAGGTAGTATATTATAATATAGTTTATAGTATTCTCAGCTTTATAAGGCTATAGTAGCTAAATACTATAGTATGTAATAATATAATTATATACTATAGACTATTTTACTATACTTTCTATATATACTAATCTATAGCTAAGATAGTTACTACTTATAACTTACCCTTACCCCTATCTATAGCTTATAATAATAGTTAAGTAGGCTAATAATAAGCCTAATTAGCTTATAAGCCTTATATAGACTCTCCCTTACTATCTCTAGATATAGAAATAGTTTCTAGAGGTATTAAGCTTTAATAATATCTATAATACTAACTATTTTAAGCTTCTCCTCTTCTAAGCTATAAAATAAACTTATCTTAATTCTATTTTTAATACTATATTTAGTTTAGTTAATAATAAATAGCTTAAAGGGTTTCAGTTGCTTTTAAATAGTATTTACTAGCTTATTTAGTAAAATAATATTTAATAGCTGAATATTATTATTATAGACTTTAATAAATAAATAAAAGTAGCTCTTAGTAATATATTTCTAGAAATATAGTAATAGCTCTATATCTACTATATTAAGTTAAATATCTTACTTTAAGCTAAGTAAAAAGAGTAAAAAAAGTATTTTTATATTATTAATAATAGTATATTTAAGAAAGATAAACTAGCTACATAAATAGAGGCTTAACTTAGTAATAATAATTAAGCTTATATCTATATTATTATATATAGAAAACCCCCTTATATCTATTATAAAGTTTTAGAGATATAAAAAGCTATTATATTTATAGAGACTAAGCTAGTATATAAGAAGGTATATACTAGCCTTTATAAAGAGTTTAATAACTAGTAGCTAATTCTTTAATACCTTTATAAAACCTACTTATCTATAAAAATATAATAGATATACTATTTTGTTAAGTGTTATCTAAACTTTAGAATCTATATTATCTTAGGTACTAAGTTAAGTAACTATAATATTAAAGATTACTTACTAAATAGCTAAAGCTATATTTACTAACTAGTTAATATTATATAAGATATTATTAAGGATTAGGAGTTAAGCTTCTAGAATATTTATATATAGAATAAGGTATTTATATTTTATAAATACTCTAGGCCTAGGTTAGAATATCTTAGTAAACTTTATATAATACTTTTATTAAATACCCTTAGTTTAGTAATAAGAAAGTATTAGTTTATAAAAAAAACTCTCTACTTATTAATAAAAACCTATACCTAATACTCTTTGAAACTATATCTATAATTATTTAACCTTAATATAGTATAGTATCTTATATTACTATAAAATCTATATTAAGCTTATTAAGGAGAAGGTATTTATAAAGTAGGAGATATATCTATACTAATAGCTCCAGGAGTTTATCTACTAAGACTTATATTATTATATTCTTAACCCTAAAATAGCTATAGCTTTCTATAGCTAGCTAAAGAATAATACCTAGCTAGTCTCTCCTTAGCTAGTAATATTTAAAACTATATTGATAAAATAAAGATTAGCCTTTATTAATAAGAAAATATATATATCTTCCTAATAGCTAGAATAAGTTAATAATTACTTAAATTATAGAGAAAATATAATAAAATTAGCTCTCTGTCTCTTTTTAGTAATAAATAAAAAGTTAATTAGGTATTTTAGGTAAAAATAGGGTAATAAAAAAGTAGAGTAGTAATAAGTATTTATAGCTAAGTATTTAGTAAAAAAGAAGTTAATAAGAGTTATTAAATAGTAAATAGTAAAATATAAACGTTTTATTAAAACTTATAAATTTATTAACTAATTTATAAATAGAAGGGAGAATCTATAAATAGCTATAAGTTTATAATTAATTAAGGAATATCAAGGTAAGTTTATTAACTATCTTTACTATAAAGTATTAGTAAGGAAGCTCTTTTATATACTAATAGGAGAATAGAGATCTTATATATCTAAGAAAGTTATATATCTAAATCTAAATATTATATATCTCTATTAATTACCTTATTAAATACCTTTTAGTAGTATTTATAAAGAGTAATAATAATAGAAAAAAGAGGTTTATAGCTATAGCTAGTAAGATAGTAGTAATAATACTTACTAATACTATAGAAATAGTAACTAGAGCTTTTATCTATAAATAGTAAGTAAGTATAACTATAGTATAGATACTTTATTAGCTTATTAGCTCTCTCTAGGATAATAGAGAAAGTATAAAGTTTCTTAGCTAAGCCTAGGTTTTTTTTAGTAATAATAGAGATAGTTTTCTTCTTAAGTATACTATAATATATATTATCTATAATAAGAGCTTTTTTAGGCTAGGCTTCTCTAGACTATTATTAATATTTTTAAACTATATAGAAATAATATTATATATATATAAATAGGCTTCTCCTTATTCTTATTCTTATTAATAAAGAGGCTATACTTATACTTATTATTCTATAACTCATATAAAGTTACTTTATCTATTTATAAAAGATATTATTACCTTCTATAGTATCAAAAAGCCTTACTAAATAGTATTAAGCTTATCTTAGGCTAAGCTTTCCTCTAGTTTATAGAGAATAGTCTCAACTATTAAGTATTAATATTACTAAATAAGTTATAAAATAGTAAAAAAGACTTATTATTACTAATCTTATTATTCTTGTTCTTTTCCTACTTAGCAAGAGTAGCTAGCTACTTCTACTCTATTTTTTTCTTAGTTTTATATATTACCTTAGCCTTAGTGATATACTTAGTAACTAATACTATAGGCTATTTCTACTTAGGGGCTATTTTTAATAATAGTATTAATAAATATAGAAAGTATTATATAAAGATAAGTATCTATAATAATTAGTAATATATATAATGGTTTTTATATATATAAAGAGTTAACTTATAATTATTATAGTATTCTAAGTAGAAGAAGGAGGGAAATTAAGGTAATAAGTAGCATAAATAATATAACTATACTATCTAGCTACTCTCTTAGATAATTAAGAGTTACTAAGGAAATCTACTACCTACCTAGATTATATTACTATTATTTAAGTTATATACGAATTATTTATACTCTTTAAGCCTTATATAAAGAAATTTTTTATTTATTCTATATTATTAAGGCTATTTATAATACTGCTTTATCTCTTCCTATATAATTATAAATAGTTAAAGCTACATTAGTATTATTTACTATATAAATAAGGGGTATAGTATAATATAGTTTATAGTACTATTAGCTTTACAAAGCTATAGTAGCTATATACTATAGTATATAATTATATAATTATATATTATAGCCTATTTTACTATACTTTCTATATATCCTAATCGTTACTCTTACCCCTATCTATAGCTTATAATAAATATATAGTCTAAGGTATTATTTAATAAAGTCTAGTTTATATAGTTTATATAGTTATATAATCTCTTATATAGGTTTCTAAGCTCTTAAAGTATAGTTTTAGTAAAACAGAATAAGAATATCATTAATATAAAATAAGACTAGAACCTTATAGTACTTATCTTAAAGAAAGTAAGGCTTTTTATTATATAGAGAGAGCTTAAGCTTATATAAGGTTATAGAGAATTCCTTATACTATAGAAGAAGTATATCCTTTAAGCTTTATAATCTTACTAATCTACTTAAAGCTATTTAGAAAGTAGTAGATAACTAGCTCTCTATTGAAGTTAATATCTATATTTAGGAATATATTAACTATATTAAATTAGAGTATTTTATAGTTAAACTAGGTTATAATTATTATTACTATATATAAACTTTAAGCTATAAATATAGTAATATAAATTAAACTATGAGAGAAAGTTTTTAATATATCTCTTTATATATAGATTTATATTTTATAAACTTTAAGATAATTATCTTAGAATTTATAGACATATATCTATTTTAAGAAAAGAGGCTTAGCCTCTAGCTACTGCATAGTGATTTTACCTACTTTATAACAGACCTTCTAACTCCGCGCCTCCTGATAATATATACAGCCTTTAGTCACATAATCATAACTATCCTAACAATAGCTATACTTATATATATCTATCTCACTAGATAGCCTTATAATCCTTAACTTCACAGTTTAATAATAATATTTATTAACTTATTCTCTTGCCTATTATCTATACTACTATTAAACACTATCTCTATTACTGCTTTATCTACTAGCCTCCTTATTTAATTAGGCTAGCTAATATCTTTATAGCTATATTATTATTATTAATACTCTCTCTATATTAAAGCAGTTAGAGCAAGCTATACTTATTAATATTTCCCTAAAGGGCTATCTCTACTTTAGTATTATAGAGGGTTTATTTAAAGAGGGGCTACTCTATAGAGTATTTAAGAACCTATTTAATAAGTTAGTATATCTATAAGTTCTCTATAGTGATATTAATAAAAGCTCTCTTAAGGGTTATATTAATTAAGTTTATAGTTACAACACAGCCCCCCGCAAAAAAAACTATAACAAATTCACTCAGTTTATAGATATAATTCTACTAGTTAAGGATAATAATATAGAAACCCTATATATTTCTGCTAGCAAGCAAACCCTCTAAATATTATAAAGCTAGATATATACTCTAGCTGAATAGACTAGTGGAACAGTAATAGCATAGGTAACGCCACACTATATATAACAGAACTAATTATATTAGGGCTAAATAAGCCACTAAGGCTCTTATAGTAATGCCCTTACTAAACCTTCTAGCAAGGTACTATAAAAAACGCCTAAAGGTAAACCTTTCAGTAAGGTAAATACTACTATATAAGAGATAACTCCTTAACCTCCTAAGAGGTTCTCCTATCCCTCTTGCTTATCCTTATTAACTTATAATAAATCCTCTAAGATATTAGCACTATACCTAGTATATTAATATACTAAATATATATAAGGTATATCTATTATCACTAGTAATATAAACCAGATTGCTATAGAGTTTAGTATTAATATAATTAATAAAAACTCCTCCTTTTTTAACTAATCTAGTCTATATAAAGAGCATATTATTAATATAGCTCTTAAGAGAGCTTACCTTAATACCTCTATAGAGAATACTAATATATATAGTTATATTATATAAAAATAAGTAAATATAGCTTTAGAAGTTAAATAGATTATTATATACTCTATCTATTAGCTCTTCTTTAAATAGGCCCTCTATAATACTAAGGTAGAGGCAGCTCTGTAGGGAAATATTAATAAGTATAGCTTATAGTAACTATAACACAGAGAGAGCATTACTAATTATAGTATAGCTAGTGAATGAAGCAGTAATAGAGATAGCATTAGTAGCGTGGGTAATAGGCAAGAGGATAAGTTATTAGTTTAGTAGTTAGTAATTAAGCAATCAAAAACCACATTATTATTAAACTATAAAGTTAAGGATTATAGAGCTATAGATAGGCACGTGTAAGTGTGGCTGTGGTTAGGAGAGGTATTTAGTAAGATCACGTGACTAAAGGCTATATATATTATCAGGAGGCGTGGCGCGGAGTTAGAAGGTCTGTTATAAAGCAGGTAAAATCACTATGCAGTAGCCAGAGACTAAGGGTTATATTAATAATATACTCTTAGTATTATCTATGCTACTTAATAAAATAGAGGATTTTACTAATTATATTAATACTAAACTCTATTATAGTTTTTTATATATTATTAGTAATAATAGGTATATCTTATATATAGCTATTATATTAATATACTAAGTTTAATACTAATATCTTAGAGAACTTATTATATATTATAGAACAAAAATATAGAAAAGAGATAGGGATAAAGCTCTGTTTATAGTAGAGCTTTTTATACTTCTAGCTATAAGAACCTCTTAGGAGGTTAAGGAGTTATCTCTTATATACCTTACTAAAAAGTTAACCTTTTAGGCATTTTTTATAATACCTTACTAAAAGGTTTAGTAAAGGCATTACTATAAGAGCCTTAGTAGCCTACTTAGCCTTAATATAATTAGCTCTATTATATATAATATAGCGTTATTTATGCTATTACTATTCTATTAATCTATTTAGCTAGAGTATATATCTAACTTTATATAAGGGTTTGCTTACTAGTAGAACTATATAGAGTTTCTATATTATTATTCTTAACTAATAGAGAGTATAGATTAAAGTACCTCTATAGTATTTCCTAAATTATATCTATAAACTAGGTGAATTTATTATAGTCTTTTTTATAGAGGGGCTGTATTATAACTATAAACTTAACAAAAGAGGCTTTAAGTATACCTTAAACTAGTTAATAATATACTAAGTTTCCTTAACTATAAGCTTATTTATTTTCTTATTTATAGCTTTTTAAAATATACTTTAGAATAGCTTTCTTAGCTTTTTAGCTTTAAAATATACTTTAGAATAGCTTTCTTAGCTTTTTAGCTTTAAAAAGATTACTTAGAGATTTTAAGTGGTTTTTTATAAAGTATACTATTTTTTACTTAATATTTAGGTATATCTCAGAATTATCTTATAAATATACTATAATAATAAAATATAAAAAGTTATATATAAAAATACTTTTTATAATAGCTATATACTAATTAGGTAGAAAAGTTATAAAAAAAGTATTTTAATAGTTATTTAGTAAGCTTTTTTCTAAATAAAGAGTTATAAAAAATCTAAAGTATTATTCTTTAGTATTTTATTATATTTAAGATTTATAGTTAATCTATAAATATTAATAATAAATAAGTTAGAAATCTATTTTAGCTATTTAGAAAAAGTCTTATTTAGGTTATTATAAACTGTTCTTTTTTATAGATACTTAAGTAGCTAGTTTTTAAGTATTTAAAATAAATAAATATAGATTTATATTCCTAATAGTAATACTTTATACTTTAAAATAAAGCTTTAGTATTATTTAAGGATTTAAACTTAATTTTAATATATTTTTAGGATTTAGAGTTTATTTATTAATAAGTAATTTTCTCTATACTCTAGTTAGTATATTCTTAAGCTTTATCTTAGTAATAATATAAAATATTTTTATACTATAAAACGTAGTTAGTATAAAATACTTAAGCTTATTTATAGTTTATTATTTATTATAAAGTTACTATTTACTTTATTAAATATTTCTAAGATCTTAAGAACTATATTAAAGAATTTAACAATTATTTTAACTTAATTAATAATTATCTAGATGCTCTAGATATTTATAACTTTCTTCTTATTGTTTAGAGAGTAGAGTTTTAACTTATTAAAATATATATTATATATGATAATAACCTAGTTAAATATAGAAACCTAAATTCTATATAGATTATATATTTTTAGTATATACTTTGTAAAATGTCTAAGATAAGTCTTAGAGTTAACCTTATAATAATATTTCTTAATATCTCTTTTATAACTTTTTTTAAGAAAATAGGCTTTATAGCTATAGATATATAAGTTTCTTTATTAAGAATATAGATCTTAGTATATAGTAAGTATAAAGTCTAGCTATTATTATTAAGAATAGTATTAAAACTACTCAAGTTTTATCTAAATAGAACTTTATTAATTATTTATAATATATAGATTAATATTAAAAATAAAAACTACTACTTTCTAATTTTCTAAGATAAGGTATTTCAGTAAGTAAATAGCTATTAATATTATAAATACTTTTAGAAACATTTCTAAGCTAGTATACTCTCTATTACTTACTAGCTTTATAGTATTTATAAATAGAAGCTTAAGATTAATTCTAAGCTTTTCTATTTATTATTTATACTAAGTAAAGCTTTATATAGTAATAATAATATACTTAATATTATAATAGATTTTATAAATAGTGCAGTTTTATTATTTTTATACTTAGTATTTAAATAATAAAACTATCTTAAATATTTTATTATATTCTTCTTTAATATTAGGGAAATTATAAAGAATTTCTTACTATGTTTATCTTTTATAAAAAGTATCTAGATATATATTTTATTAAGCTTTTAGTGATTAAAGAGATTCTAAGCTATATAGTAATATAAATAGAGAGATCTACCTTTAGATATATTATATAAAGTAACTTACTAAATATATACTTAATTATAGAATTTATATTAAATATATAATAAAGTCTTAATTCTTATTTTCTAAGTATTATATATAAGATATTTAAAAATACTCTAGCTTAAATAACTAGCTTAGAGAAATTGTAGTTATATATTATTAAACCTTTTAGCTATATAGTAATATAAGGAATATACTAGCTTCTAGTTACTTAAGAAAGCTATAATACTAATATTATTTATAAAAATACTAAAATTAAGTAGGTAAATAGAGATAAAGTTATATTTAAAGAAGACTAGGTTACTTTTATATAATAACTACCTTATATAAATAGACTTACCTAGCTTACTATATTATAGAGTATAGTTATAGCTATTATACTATATATATATTTTAAAGAAAAGTATTTCTAAGATTATATTAAGTTTATAGTTATAACGCAGCCCCCTGCAAAAAAGACTATTATAAATTCACCTATTTTATAGATATAATTCGGGAAACACTATAGAGGCACTTTAACCTATACCCTCTACTAGTTAAGGATAATAATATAGAAACTCTATATATTCCTGCTAGTAAGCAAACCCTTATATAAAGTTAAAAACATACTCTAGCTAAATAAACTAGTAGAACAGTAATAGAGCTAATTATATTAGGGCTAAGTAGGCCACTAAGGCTCTTATAGCCTGGAAAAAATACCTAAAAGGTAAACCTTTTAGTAAGATATATATAAGAGATAACTCCTTAACCTACTAAGAGGTTCTTATAGCTAGAAGTATAAAAAGCTCTACTACTATAAGTAGGGCTTTATATCTATCCCTCTTCCTTATCCTTATTAACTTATAATAAATCCTCTAAGATAGCAGCACTATACTTAGTATATTAATATACTAAATATATATAAGGTATACCTATTATTACTAGTAATATAAACTAGATTGCTATAGAGTTTAGCATTAATATAATTAATAAAAACTCCTCCTTCTTTTAATATAGCCCTTAAGAGAGCTTACCTTAATATTGCTATAGAGAATATCTATATATATAATTAAATTATATAAAAATAAGTAAATATAGTAGCAGAAGTTAAATAGGTTATTATATACTCTATCTATTAGCCCTTCTTTAAATAGGCTCTCTATAATACTAAGGTAGAGGTAGCTTTATAGAGATCAGTAATTATAGCTTATGCTAACTAATAGAGAGAGTATTATTAATAATAGTATAGCTAGTAGATAAAGCAGTGATAGAGATAGCATTAGTAGCGTGGGTAATAGGCAAGAGGATAAGTTAATAGTTTAGTAGTCTGTAGTAATTAAGTAATTAAAAACTATATTATTATTAAACTGTAAAGTTAAGAATCATAAAGCTATCTAGTGAGATAGGCATATATAAGTATAGCTATAGTTAGAATAGTTATAATTATATAACTAAAGGCTGTGTGTATTGTCAGGAGGCGCGGCGTGGAGTTAGAAGGTCTGTTGCAAAGCAGGTAAAATCACTATGCAGTGGCCAGAGGCCTCTAAGATTATATTAATATATATATATTCTTAAAATAGTAATATTATTTAATATTAGAGTAATTTTTTTACTTATTATAATATCTTTAAATATACTTTAGATAACTTAAGTATTTCTCTTAATAATTCTTATGCTTATATTACTAATTTTAATTATCTAAGTATTATATAAATATATAAATATTATTAAAAAGTTACTCTTAGTTATTAATATAATCTCTATTACTATACCTACTCTAGTTATTACTATAATATTTATTATAGCTATAGTTAGATAAAAGCTAATTACTTTTCTAAAACTCCTTTATAATCTACTCTATATATATAAAGTTATTATAAATATAGCCTTACTATATAGATATTACTATCTTCTATATATACTATACTTTATTCTTTAGTATTTTATAATTTATAAGGCTGTCTTTTAGTAAGCCTATAAAAGCTTATTATATATAGCTATAGTTTTATAGAGTTTATTTATAGTATTATTTATAGAGATAGCTAGAAATATTATTAAATATTATTATTAAAAAGAAAATATCTAAAGAAGTCTATAAAGCTTAAGGTAGATTCTTTAAGTTAAAGTAGTTTCTAAAAATAATATATACTCTAAGTAATTTACTAAGGCTTTTAGTAAAAGCTAGCCTATTATATATCTTAGTAATAAGAATAATTCTAAGCTTTTTAAGTAAGAAATAAGGTAGTTTAATCTTTTCTATTTATATAACTAAATCTAGCTAGTTTTAGGCTTATATAAAAGCTATTTTATAGTATATTACTTAAAGAACAATATATCTATCATAGCTTCTCTCTATATTAGTAATATTCTAGCTTATTACTAGCTTAAAAAAATAGTATTATTCTCTCTACTACTTAGTAAGTTAAGTAGTATACTTAATATACTTTAGAATATTTTTATAATCTTAGTATACTTATTTCTATATATTATTACTAAAGTAAGTTAGTTACTTTTTAAGACAATAGAGTATATTCTAAAGGTTAATTTAAAACTTATTATTAATATTATTAAGCTTTATCTCTATAATCTTAAGGTAAACTATATTAAGAGTTTAATAAATAAGTATTTAGTAATTATTATATAAAGTAATTTATAAAGAAAGATTTATATTATTAATAGAGAGAAACTTAAGTATACTACTCTACTCTTCTTAGATATTATTATATTTACTAAAAATTAGTTAAGTTAGTTTTATTAACTTAAAAATAGTATAGCTTGCTTTATTAATATATTAAAAAGTATTAATCTTCTTATTTTTAATAATATCAATAAAGTTATTATATTTAGTAATTTTATAAAGTATCTAAGAAGGATTCTCTTTAGCTTTTTACTTTCTTAAAGCTACTTTATACTTACTAAGAGTAACTTTATACTTAGCTTAGAGATAATTATTATACTTATCTATAAACTCCTAAATAGTTAGAGTATTCTTAAGTATATCAAAAAGCTTCTTAATATTAAGATTATTAAAATTAAGATATTTCTAGATATCCTTACTTTATATAAATTAGTATAGATTAAGGTATTAATAAGGCTAATTAATTAGGCTCTAAAGCCTTATTTCTAGAGAAAAGGTTATTAAAAAGTATATAGTTATATTTATATAGTTATACTAAAGAGTTCTTTAAATATTAGAAGATTATTTTAAATAAGTAAAAGATAATATAAGAAAGAGCTACTTACTCTTTTCTAGACTTAAAGTAGTTAGAGAGGTATTTATAAGCTATAAAGCTAGGTTTATAACTATTATAAGCTATAAATAGGGGTAAGGGTAAGTTATAAGGAGTAACTATCTTAGCTATAGATTAGTATATATATAAAGTATAGTAAAATAGGCTATAGTATATAATTATATAATTATATACTATAGTATATAGCTATTATAGTCTCATAAGCTTAAGAGTATTATAAATTATATTATAATAGATTTTATATACTTAAGAAAGTTATATATCTAAATCTAAACATTATATATATATATTAACTACTATATAAATACTATAAGAGTAGTTAGAAAGTTTAATTATCTTCTTATATTAATAATATAGTACTTATTACTTTTACTTAGAAATATTTTTATAGCTAGAAAGCTTACTATAATAATAAAAAATATTATTTACTTAATAAATATAAATTAAGTTAAATTTATAGTTATTAAGTTTATAGTTATAATATAACCTCTATATAGAAAGACTATAGTAAGTTTATTTAGTTTATATATATAAACTCTATATATTTCTATTAATAAGTAAACTCTCTAAATATTACTATATAAAGTTAGATATATACTCTACCTAAATGAATTAATAAAATAGTAATAGATTAAGTAAATAAAGCTATATTATATATAATAGAGCTAATTATATTAAAGCTCAATAAGCTACTAAAGCTTTTATAGTATAAACAATAATGCCTTTACTAAACCTTTTAGTAAGGTGTTATAAATACTTAAAAGTTTAACTTTTTAGTAAAGTGCTATAAACTCTACTGTATAAGATATAACTCTTTAACTAAAAAAGTAAGCATAGCTATAGTTAGTAGAGAATTACGTAACTAAAGGCTATATATATTATTAAGAGGCATAGAGTTAGAAAGTCTATTATAAATTAAGTAAAATTACTATATAGTAGCTAGAGGCTATAAAGATATATTAAACTCTCTTAATACTATTTATTAAATTCAATTCCTTAAGAGTTCTATTAAGGAAGTTAAGAGAGTTAAGTTATAGTTTTTATACTTATTTATAATAAGTTTAAAAAAATTTAAACTCAGTATTTAGTAATATTTATTATTAAGTTTCTTAACTACTTATTTAAAATTATTTCTTTAACTTTCTTAAGTTTACTAACTATATTATTGTATAGCTTATATTTAATTTATATATTATGTTTTCTTTAAAAAGCTTAGTATATTTCTCTAGTTATACTAACCTCTTTACTATCTAAAGCGTTCTTTATTTTAAGTATTATTATTAACTATATAAAACAAAAACTTTATTAAATAAAGCTAATACTTTATAATATCTTTCTTTAGATACAGGCACCTAACCAGAGCCGCAATAACCTATACTCCAGCATTATGTTAAGGCTCTATTAAGCCCCAGCTCACTTAGAGGATACGCCTTCTTCATTATACCGCGCTCTCAAGTCAAGGAAGACGATCACCTCAGCTGGTCAACTGCAACCTGATTTATTTCATGAACACTACTCTGCTACTCTACGCGGCCTGGCTCTGAAGCACCTTTTGTCTCAGAACTGAACGGGGTCATCAGTACAACTATTACAGTCGGGAAATAAAAGGTCTTTGGGTGCGTTTACCATCTTCGACGCTTCGAACATTTGACGTCTTGCGCTGAACGATTATCTCCAAATCTTGAATGTTACTCTGTAGCTGCTGGACTCTGGCTTCGTAGAAGAGCTCGGCCGATTCCGTGTCCTGTTGGTCGCCCGATGTCAGCAAGATGATATCCAGCATCCCAACATTGTATTCAAACCTTTTCAACGTAGAATCCCGTTCCGATATCAACAATAACGTGCTTGGGATCCGACAACTCGCCTCGCACATAGAGCGAGTTGGTTAGGGGAACTAGCACCGATTTTTCGCCTGCAACGCCCATCAGCTTTCGAGAATGCGGCGAAATCGATTCCAGAGTTGCAAGCTGGTAACGCACCCTCATCTGAACCTGGACGGGCCTTGACACAGCGGAGACACTCCCTGAACTTGGCCTGGGCGCTGTGTAGCTGCGCAAACGATGACGTCAAATGCTCCAGCTCCTCCTCCAATTGCTTCTTGACTTGGCTCAGTTGCTGCACGTCCAACAATTCAAGGTTGACTGTCAAATCCGGTCAGTGAGATAGTTCGTGATATCGTCACACGCACAGGCTTCTTTCTGTATTGACTCACTGGTTTCGGAAGCCTGGGCCGCCATGGTGAGTCAATTCTCTCCGGAAGATTCGTCGGTATATGGTTCCAGGTGAAGATAACCCGTGAGACGGCAAGAGAAGACCAAAAAAGAAGAAAGCTGCAGAAGCTGTGAGCTTGGGCAGACCTCAATTCCCCGAAAAGAGAGGCTTGAGGTTGGCCATACGTACCTCATCGCACATCACGTATTATCTGACTAAGGCCGGAAAAAAGATGCAGATCACGTGATATAGCCCAATCGACTTGTGACCAAGTTCAACCGCCCGGATCTGTCATGTTCCTGCACCTATCTAGTTCATGTTATCTGAACTATTTTTATTTCACAGACGATGCTGCAAGATCATCGGAAATGTTAATGCACTTTGTAAGGAAAAAAAAGGAAAAAAAAAAAAAGGCTTTTAATACACTCCCGACGGACTGTGCACATCGGAGAAAACCCCTTACCCAACTTGATCACAGCTGGTCCAGCAGCTCTGATACACGCTGACGAAGGTTTTGGAGGGACACGGTCTCTTTGAGGCGTAGTTGCCTGCATTGCACCTCGCAGTCACCAGTTTGCTTCCAGACCTTGCCGAGGACCACAACAACGGGATACCCAACAAGGTCAGCATCCTTCAACTTCCACGGAAAAGACACTTTACGATCGTCCAATACCGTGTCTATACCCAAGAGGCCGTCTATGGGAGTCGCCAACTCGTCATAGGCCCTGACAGCCTCTTCGGCCAGGTCTGTTGCTGAGATGATCACCGCTTCATAAGGGGCGATGGCCCGAGGCCATTGCAATCCCTTCTCATCTGCCAGATGCTCGACCACGGCGCCGATCAGTCGAGAGACACCGATCCCATGACAACCCATTTGCATCGCTGATGTATGCTCCTCCGTTAAAGATCTGTTTGGATGGCTGCCATTAGTTACGCCAACGGGGATGGAGACGACTGCATCGAGAGGCTCTGAGTACCGTGTTCCCAGGTGGAACGTATGCCCCACCTCCAATGCTTTTCTAGTCTTGAGAATACCGTCGTCACAGCTGGGACATCGATCGCCAGCACGGGCAACAAGGACGTTCAATGCCTGATCACTGCTGCACTCCCGGGCTGCGACGGCTTCCAGCTCTGGCCTCGTTGAACAAGATTCTGACTGTGGCCACAATTGTCTCTCCTGACGAAGTAGCTCTTCCTTTTGGCTCGCTAGCCTGAAATCCACTACATTGACTAGTTTCGGGCGTATCCCCGCCCCGGTCACGGAGTCAGACATAACAGTCTTTGCCCACAAGGATAGCGCATCGTCAATGCTCGCGTCGAGGTCGGGAATGACAGACTTGATGGCAGGAATGCTGAGGTCCGAGTCATGCATCTCTTCCATACCCAGCTCGCCTGGGATTTGTGCTGGGTACCAGACGTTGACCAAAGTTGAGCGATCTTTGCTGATGCCCCTCCAAACCTTGGCAGTGGGTACGTCATCGCTCGCCGGGCCCATGTCTCCTCCAGCTCCCATTCGAGACTCTGCTACCTCGGTGTTGGCCGCGTAGTTGCAAGTGTCGCAGGTGATGACCGTATCCTCTCCCGCAGGCGTCGGCAGATGGTACTCATGACTGAGATCCCCACCCATATCACCAGAGCTAGCCTTGGCCACTATCACTGGCAGCTTCAGAGCACTGAAGACGCCCTTGTAAGCGGCCTGGACTTGGCTATAGGTCTCCAAAGCAGCTGCTTGAGAGACATCGAACGTGTAAAGATCCTTCATAGTAAACTCGCGGGACCTCAGAAGGCCATGGCGAGGTCGCAATTCGTCACGAAACTTGCGCGCTTGGGTTGACGTCAGGCCCTGAATGTCGACTTCTGAAGATTCGGATGAGCTTACTAATTTGATACAGGCGGAGCGGCAACTCTTTGTACGACTTGACTGTCCTGCCTACCAGAGACGTGATTTCCTCCTCGTGGGTGGGCGACAACATGTACTTGGCACCCCTGCGATCCTCTAACTTGAGGAGCTACAACACGTTAGTTGCGATCTTATCCCGCGAAGAGGAGAAAGTAAAATATACCTCTGACCCTAGTTGGGTAAAGCGACCACTTTTCTCCCATAATTCCTGGGAAGTTATGGTCGAAAGTGCAACCCTCGACGCCCCTAGACATTGCTTGTTAGACTGAGGCCCTGTCGTCGACTTTCGAAAACCCTCACCAAGCTCTTGCATGTAATGGTCGAGGATGCCTTCTAGTTTATAATGGACGCGTCTGCCGAGTGGAAGGAGGTGAAAAATGCCTGAGTGCGACTGTAGGGATGAGCGATGAGTATGGCGATGGTAAGGATGGGGTTGACTTGGCGCTGTCAACTTACCTGCCTCAGAAACCCGGCCCGAATGAGCTTGTTGTGCGCATCTGCAGCCGCGAAAGTCAGTCAAGGTCGACGTCAAAAGAGAATACGAACATTACCCTCATCATGGGCCGCAGTGATACCGCCCGTGGGAACCCATAGTGCGGATAGTCGGCTCCTAGCTGGTCCAGGACGATAGCTGCGTGTTGGTGACTGAAGGCCGTCAGCTGAACTCAGAAGCCCAGAAGCACACACGACGCCGACAAACGAACCTGGAAATTGTTGGAAACCAACATATGGCCGCGACTGGCTATGCTCAAGGCTGCTCGCGGCGACGCCACCAGTCGTTGCAGTGGCAAAGGCATCACCTCCTCGCCTGAGAGTCATTAGCCCTCGCCATGTCGAAGGCAAGTTCGCGTGACAACTGACCTACGACGGTGCTCTGCGATGCAGATTTGCAGCAGTAATTGAGGAAGAGGACTCAATTGATATTCTGGAGAGCTGATGTGGTGCGAGAGCAGTACTTGTTGGTTGGAAAGCACCCATCAAGTCAATGGGTTCGTTGGTTTACACTATTGCATCACTTACTGCAAGGCACCATACGCAAACCCGGAAGTAGTCTCCAGTCACATCAAACTGCGACGATAAAAGCAGGCAGTTGAGAGTATTCGCTTTGGACTCGAAGTACAATTATGGCTGTCGCCTCACCCAATTGCCTTCTCAGGAACTGCGGAGTATGGATATGCGCACGGGTCGGGTCCTGCAGGTACTTCTGCTTGGGTAGGTATACCTAACTACCTAAAGGTCCCTTAACTTTACACAGGGGCTCAACGGACCAACATGCAACCCCACTGTACCTGGAAATCTTTTTTTCTGTGCTTATTTCTTTTCTAATAGCACCCGCCTTACTCGACTTTGCGCCTAGTCCTACGACTTTTCGAGAACTCGAATTGGCAGTTCGGCGCGCACACAGCACGCAATCATCACGTCTTTGTTCGAGCACGCCTTATTCTGTGTCAATAGATAGCAGGGAAAGGGCCATCACAATGGCAAAGAACAAGCGACTCTCAGCTGGCAGCAATGCTCGACGGCCAGTCCAGTTGACCGAACGGTCGCTCACCGCGCTGACGACCAAGATTGATAAGAGCCTTGGAAAGGACGCCAGAGACGACAATTCTAACAACAACAAAAAGCGGAAGCAAGCCTCAGAAGGCCCCTCAGAAAGTCTCCCTCAGCGGAAAAAACAGGCACAAGATCGCGAGACCTCTGTGAAAGACATGGGAGAGGCGAACACTAAAACCAGAAGTAAGGGCGGTCCCCTCTCTCGCGACTCTCTGCTGGAAGAAATACGCGCTTTGGGAGGCGATGAGGACGATCTGGATCTGATTGGAGATATCGACTCGGACGAGGAGGAGTCGAATGAAGAGAAGAACTCTGCCGCGGTCGACAGCAAGCTTCAAGGCGAGCTAGCTGCCTTCGCTGCTCAACTAGGACTTCAGCAATACCACGAGCAAGCGACTGCCGCAGAAGATGACCAGCATAACGAGGCCGTTGAAGTCGAAGAGACCGACCCGGAGGCGACCGACGATCCCGTCCCGCGAAAGACTACTCCCGAGGAGTCAGCCCGCAAAGAAACCAAGGATGCATACAAAAAGCAGTTCGTGAGCACAATCCCCTTTCTTCCTCCAGGGTCGCCGTTGTTGTACTTACCGAAGGTCATTCGCAGAAATTTGAGCCTCGCGCGGACTGGCATGGCGCTTCACTGAGCAAGCTCCCAGAACCTGCCTCGACGGAGTTGGACGGCTATCTCGGCGCCGTACATGCTCTTAAGAACCATGCCTTGAGTCTTCTCGAGGCTGATGCAGCGGCCTACAGCAAGAGTGTCTTGGCATCGTCGTCGCACAAGTTCCTGTCCACGATTATGTCCTCAGGTACATTATCTGATAAGGTGTCGGCTCTCACGTTGGCGATACAGGAGTCTCCCCTGCATAATGTCAAAGCTTTCGAGTCGCTGCTGGGGCTCGCATCCAAGAGAAGTCGCGCCCAAGCCATCGGAGCATTGGGCGCCTTGGTTGATCTTCTGGGACCTGGTCTTGTTCTCCCGCCGAATAGGAGACTACGGACATTTCAGTCCCAACCCGGACTGCTCGGTACACTCCAAAAGTCCTCCACCAAGACTTGGTCTTATGGACAACCCCTACCCGGCCGTTTGACTGAAGCCCACCTCATCCAATTTGCTTACGAGGAATGGCTCAAGGCCTCCTACTTCAAGGTTATTCAGCTTTTGGAGGTGTGGTGCAACGACGAAATCGAATACTCCAGAACCCGCTCTCTCGACTTCGTTTACGGACTGCTCAAGGACAAGCCGGAGCAAGAGACAAATTTGCTGAGACTCTTGGTCAACAAGCTTGGAGACAAGGATCGCAAAATTGCGTCGAGAGTCTCGTACCTTTTGCTTCAGCTCCAGAACACTCACCCCGGAATGAGGCAGATTATCATCAAGGCCGTAGAGCAGGAGGTCCTGTTGCGACCCGGCCAAACCTTCAGGGCACGATATCATGCCGTCAACACCCTCAACCAAACCATCCTTAGCAGTCGCGAAGTTGGCACAGCCGAAGCACTTCTTCGCATTTACTTCGACATCTTTGTCACCTTGCTCAATAGCTCCGTGCTGGGCCGAGCGCTCGGGGAGGATGATGAGAAGCGGCCAGCGCCCGCAAAGGATGGATCCGCAGCCGCCGAGCGCCAGACAGCTGATAAGCTGGTCACTGCCGTGTTGACTGGTATTAACAGAGCTGTCCCGTTTGTGTCTACGCAGGACCCTATGTAAGTCACCACAAGCCTAAAACTACTACTGGCTATTCGGCAATTCTAATCCCCGCCACAGCCTTGAGTCCCGATTAGATACACTGTTCCGTATCGCGCATTCGACGAACTTCAACACCAGTATCCAGGCACTCATTCTCATTCAGCAAATATCAGTTTCCAGACACATGGCGTCCGACAGATTCTTGAGGACTTTGTACGAATCTCTGCTGGATCCTCGTCTTGCCACATCCTCGAAGCAGGCTCTCTATCTGAACCTCCTGCTAAGGTCATTGAAGGCTGATGTTGACACTCGGCGCATCAAGGCTTTTGCAAAGAGATTGCTGCAGATTCTCAACCTGCACCAGCCTGCTTTCGCTTGTGGCTTGCTATACGTGGTGTTCCAGCTGCGCATTCAGTTTCCTGAGCTCAGGGCACTTCTCGAGGAGCCTGAGGATAACAATGAGGAAGTCACAACCAAGCAGCCCTCGGATCAAGATAAGATACAGTCTGCCACGAGGAGAACCGTATACGATGGCCGAAAGAGAAATCCTGAGCACAGCAATGCACAAAATAGCTGTCTGTGGGAGATCATTCCTCCCCTTACCCACTTCCATCCCTCTGTGTCGATGCTTGCCGCCAGCCTCTTTTCAGATGAGCAACAGATGGCTAAGCCAGACTTGGAGAGCCACAGTCTGATTCGGTTCCTCGACAAATTTGTCTACCGCAACCCCAAGATGACCGAGACGAGCCGCGGAGCATCCATCATGCAACCCGTTCGCAACCCCGACTCTGGCAGCATCTGGCTCACCAAGAGGACAGGCTCGGCTCCTGTTACGTCCGTCAACACGCCTAACTTCTGGAACAAAAAACCCGAACAGATTGCGGCGGAGGATATTTTCTTTCACGAATACTTCAAGCAGGCGGGTAAGAAGGGCAGCATGGACAGGAAGGAGGCCGCAGCTGCGACTGCTATCTCTGATGAACAGGAGGATGATGTTGAGCAAGAGGACGAGATCTGGAGAGCACTCACAGCCACACACCCTGATGGCCCGATCGATAGTGAAGAAGAGGATCTTGGCATGGATGGCTTTGATGACAGCGAGGACGAATCCGACGGTGGAGTCATCTTTTCTGAGGGCTCTGATATCAACGGCTCCGACGAGGAGTTGGATGGTGACGCGGACGAACTCGAGACCAAGGAGGACGAAGACGTGGATGACGACGGGGATATTCAGATCTCTGCACCTCCCGTTGAAGAGGACCAGGAGGAAGACAAGACGGCCAAGAAGGGAAGCCGATCATCGCGAAGGAAACTCAAGGACCTGCCGATGTTTGCTTCAGCTGAGGACTACGCCGAGCTACTGGCACAGGACGAGGACTAAAGGGATTCGCGAAAGCCCGGTAGGACTGGTTTTCAATAACCGTTAAAGTAACTCAATTCAAGTTCGGTATCTTTGCAGCCTCGAACAGGCTCGCTACGGGGGACGATTGCGTCCTTCCGCATCTCGTTCATCATGTGTCGAACCATTCCAGCATGTCATCCTTCGTGAAAATGGCCCGGTAGGTTTTGTCGCCATCGGAATGCTCCGTTTCTTCGGTGTGGATACTGTGCAGCTTGGCTGGCTCTTCTCCTCCAGGCACATCAAATACTCTGATGTGAATGTAGGCAGGCCCTGACTCAGGCAAAGCTGGAATGCGGACCTTGCCAAAAAGATGAACACCATAGGCCGAGACAGCGACTCGGACAGCGACGAGGTTATGGGCGTTGAACCCAGCAAGCTGGTCGTCATCAAGATGCTCCTATTTTGCGTAAGTCGATAGCTGTGGTTCGGTGGTCAGGTGGCCCTAGAACTTACGACAGCCTGGAAGTATTCACGCTCATGCTCTATTGCGGGGACGCGTGTTAGCTCTGGGTTCTCTTGTAGCCAAGAGGGTGCCGCATCAAGTATTCTGCGGCGACGGAGTGCGAGTGTCTACTTTGATGTTCGCGCCGCGTCTTCAGAAGCTCCCTTTTGAGCTCTGCTTCGACGTCCTTGAAGGCCTTGATAGACTCCTCCTTCGGCTCATGGAGAGGACCGAGGTCGACCGTTTCTGCAGTAGCCTAAAAATGTCTCAGGGAAAGTGCCTCGCGCAGGGACAAAACCATGGGCGCAAACCATTGTGACGGGTTCCGACAAGCCAAACTCGAAGTCAATCGTGGTGTTTTCTATTTAGTGGAATGTGACGGCAATGATTTTACTAAAGAAGGTGAGAACTCAGACATTCTGCAAGATGTGCTGGAAACACAGCCAACTGTATACTATATGTTACCATCTGGAGCTGAGCTGAGGGGTTCGAAGCATCCTCCGGTGTAACCTGGACGACCCCTGACGCTACTGTTCGTCTGACAGTTTCAGGCGCCAAACACAACGAGGGCGTGATGTCATTTAACATGGGTCCCTCTTGCTACCTCAAGCCTGGCAGCAGCGGGATTGCGTATGTCAAGTGGAATAACCGCACGTATCCAAACCTGAAGACAAACTGTAGAGTGATTGACGTAACTTTTATCCAATACGCGTGGTGTTAGTCCCTTAATCCTGGAGCGTGGAGTGGTCGTCACACAGACCGTCGAAGTCGTACGCGGTATTGGCGACCTCGATTATCGCGTTGATAAAAACGCTTTGGGCCAACGAAAAAAGTGGAAGGATCAGCCTATACCTATGCGGGAGGGGGATGTTTACTTCATAATGTTAGCAGAATTAAGACGTTATATTACTAAGTGAATATAAATATCTATTAAATATACTATTAAGTACTTTAAGCTTAAACTAGTTATAACTCTATTCTGATTCTTTTAATAATAATTAAATATTATTATATTTATTCCAAAGTAATTCTAAACTTATTTAATAGAGTAATATTATAAATAGTAATTTATTTATATAGAATAATATAGCTAATATAAATAAGCTTAGAGAAGGTTTAGATATAGTATTTAGAGTTTAACTTACTATATAAAGAAGGCAGTATACTAATAGTATATTAGGTTAATATATAATATTCTATAGATATATAATATTAATAGTCTAAATAAAACACTCTCCCTTCTATATAGATATATAGATACCTACTCTATATATAACTAGTAGATATCCCTTAGGTAAGTATATACTTTTTATATATAAGTCTAAGATAGTTATACTAAAAAGAATATTAGAATTACTATAATACTACCTAAATTTAGTAATATAGAAAGCCTAAGAGTAAACTTAATTAGAAAAATACATCTATATTAATAGAATTTAATTTAATTAAACTATTTAAGAGATATAGAAGTTTATATATATTAAGCCTAAAAAAGAGTGTATAGTAGGAGAGGTGTGCGGTTGTAGTTACGCCGAGAGTCGCCGAACTAGCGTGTCAACGCGTGAATCAAAACCATTGGCACGGAAGAAATTCAATTGCATATGCTGAGAGTTTTTTTTTTTTTTTGGGGTGGGGGGGGGGGGGGGGGTATTCATATACCGGAATTATCCAGAAGCAAGCTACCTGACACATCGAGTCTCATCGGCCATCGGCGCTTGCAGGAGAAAGTTTATGGCATCCCTCGGCTGCCTTTGCTGCCCCGGCCCTGTCGTGCCCCAAGTCTAAGTCGCTGACTGCTTCCGTGCGAAATAAATACTACAGACATCTGGCCTTATCTCTTCTGTCGCGAAAACACACTTCTTCCAGCCTTGCGCGGTGACAAACCGACCAGGTTTGAGTCATCTAGCATGTCAACTGCCTCGTTCGCTCCGTTGAGGCGAGCACTCGCGCAGCCCGCAAGACGGAGTTTCTCCAGTGCACTCATTCCGCGGGCGTTGCCTCCCGCCTGCCAGAATGGCCTTCGACGCTACCACCAAGGCGCCGGTGCAGGTGAGCTTTTGCGCAAAGTTGCATGCCCATGACTAGTCAAGCTCACCTGTGACCTGCAGTCTCCTTCGCACCGCCGACATCACCTCCCTCTCGATTCCGAAGGGCTGTCGCATTTGGCGCATACGGACTCCTCTTTGCGACTCTCGGTTTTGTAGCTGCCGCAAGCCCCCTCATTCCCGGCCTGCTGGATGCGACACGGAAGCGTTCTGACGAGGACACATTGCGCATGTACATACCCGAGGATGCCGAGGCCAAAGCTGTTGACGAATTCATCAACAATCATCACCTTGCGGCCGCGATGCGAAAGAACCCAGATATGGTTGAATCAAGACCGCACATGAAACTGCCCGATGTCTTGCGACGGCACAACCTCACCGGCGGCACCCTTTCGGGGCCGGGGCGCATTACGGTTCCTCCGGTCTGCTGGACTGAGAAAGGAGGCAAGTCTCTCGTGTTGATTTCCCACCTCGGTACGGATATGTGTGGTCACCCGGGCATTGTGCACGGCGGACTACTCGCGACACTTCTTGACGAGGGGCTGGCGCGGTGTTGCTTTGGCGCGCTTCCACACAATGTAGGTGTCACCGCGAAGCTGGAGATCAACTACAGGAAGCCAGTCCACGCGGGAACATACGTGGTGTTGCGGGCCAAGACACTAAAGGTGGAGGGACGTAAGGCCTGGGTTGAAGGGCAGCTTGAGACACTGCCAGCTGAAGGGGAGGAATCCGTCGTCCTAGCGCAAGCCGGCGCGCTCTTCGTTTCGCCGAGATTCGCTTCGGTAAGTATTCAGAGATCTCTGGTCTCAATGTCATCCCAATGCGCCCGCTGATGATTCTTAGGTCATGGCCAAACTGAACGCGACGTAGATCGCGTGTAGACCGCGTGCAGACAGAACTAAATGCGCCGCAACGGGGAGAGACGTCAACTGCATCCGGGTTGATGGCGAAAGAAGGAAGATTTCAAATGGTCGGGCATTGTCAGGAACCAGTTAGAGTAGTTGTTTTTGAACGAAATACCCATTGATTGCTGTGAGACTGATCAGCTCCGCCGAAGCGAAGTATGGCAAGTAAAATCAGTCTCGGCATCCGGAACGGGACGGAAGTCGGTGGTGGCCGGTAGAGGCTACTGGGACGCCTGGGCTGATTTCAAGCGGCGTCGAAACTGTGACGTGGATGGCCTGCCGAGGTATAACCCACTTTTAGCCGATCTGACGCCATGACTTAGCAGTCAGTCGGCAACCTCTTTTTCTACCTTTTCATCCGGGTTTTTTTTGGGGGTTGTTTTTTTGGGTGGGTAGCCCTTCTCTTAACTGCCTCTTGGTAACCTTTATGTCCGGAAAAACGGGGTCTTGTCCACGCCAAATGATGAATATAAACTTAGCCAGTAGTTACTCAATACTGTGACAATTTTGATCAAAACCTTGAAATGGAAGACTCAGAATGAGCCATGGGGCACCGTGAACCTCTTGAGGTTATGAAAATGAGCCTTCGAAGTGCTTGAGTGCAGCAGCTAAATTGCAGCCATCTCCAATTCTTAACTGCATCAGTGCCTCCTCTCCCATCAGGTACCTCGGAATACCGTACTGCCCCTCCACCCCTCCAAAGATCAGACACACACACTCCAGCGAGTTTCCCACAGCACCCACTCGCTGCCTTGAAAATTGATTGAGCCGGTCCCGGCGCGCTCCACGTCGAATGGAGCGCGTCTTGCTTACTGGGAGGGCCTGGCGGAGGAGGGGAACAGTGGAGGCGCACCTCTGCTTGCCTGAGAAGTAGATGTTGTACCTGCGTACGGGTAGTTTACTTCCTTACCAGTGAGCCGTCAGCTAGCTCATCTTGACTTGTGTGTATAAAAACTAAGTCGCCAGTCCGTCGTAGTGCAGTCACGGAAGCCAACGTGCAACCCATTTCTTCCCCTGCATTCCATTCACCCGCGTTCAGCAAGCACTTCTATTTCTATACAGAAGGTTACGCGAGATCAGGCACAATGGCTACGTGAGTACACAGTCTGCGCGAACAAAGTGCCCCTCCGACTTCGCTTGCTCCGTTACCCCGCCACCACCACTATCCAAGCTTTTCATTTAGTTTGTGTGTTCCTATAAGAGGAAGCCCCGTGACTGACAAACCCATATGACAGCAACATCACATGGCATCCGTCCCTTTCCCGCGCCGAGCGCAACAAACTGCGTAAGCAGCGCGGTTTCACCATCTGGCTGACCGGCCTCTCCGCCTCCGGCAAGTCAACCGTCGCTACCGCCCTTGAGCAACATCTCCTGCACTTGGGCATTGCTGCTTATCGTCTGGACGGTGATAACGTCCGTTTCGGCCTCAACAAAGACTTGGGTTTCTCCGAGAAGGACCGTAATGAGAACATTCGCCGCATCGCAGAGGTGAGTCATGCCTTTCCCAGCCTTTCGATTCGACCGACAATTCATTCCTGGCGGGATATAACGATTTGAACTAATCTGCGATCTTTGCATTAGGTTGCCAAACTCTTCGCCGACTCTTCGACTGTTGTCATTACCTCCTTCATTTCCCCATACCGAGCGGACCGCCAGGTTGCCCGCGAGCTGCACACAAAAGCGAGTCAGGGTAACGACGACGCTATCCCTTTCATCGAAATCTTCGTCGATGTCCCTATTGAAGTTGCCGAGCAGCGTGATCCCAAGGGTCTCTACAAGAAGGCTAGAGCCGGCGAAATCAAGGATTTCACCGGTATCTCTGCCCCCTACGAAGCGCCCGAGAACCCCGAGATTCGCATCAGGACCGACGAGTCCCGCGTGGAGGAGTGTGTTGCCCAGATTGCCGATTGGCTGCTGAAGGAGGGTCTCATTTCAACCACTGAGACTGCCTAAGCTCCGATGGTGCTCTGGGGACCAGTGATGTCTCTTCACCTAGCTTCGAGACTATAGGAACTGTCAACTAGCCGCAAACAAAGCTCTATTCATGGTCGAATTTCTGCCTGGTGCATACATACACGTTGGAGAGGGTGAAAACCCCTGAAACAATACCTTCTCCTCTGCTGTGCTTAAGGGAAGTCGAATTCGTAGTACACATACGCCGTGTACTCGTTACCTTCGCCTCCACCCAATCCGGCTGCGGCCATCTCAGACGACAGCGCTGCGTCATCCTTGGTGATCTTTCCGCGCTTGTCCCTCCCGAAAGCATTACCTCCCAAGTATGAATAGTTAGAGTCAAGGGCAGTTTTGACCTTTTTAACGAGCTTCGAGTTCGTCTGGATAGCGTATTAGTAAGGTTGCTAGCATATCGAGTCTCTGGTGTGTTTCCTTACTTTGACAAGAACGCTAACGTAGTCGAGGGGCAGTCCGTAACGAAGGACAGCCTCGACGAAGACGCGGAGAGCAAGAACATGAAGCCAAATCATTACGCTCTCGCTCCAGCCTGTACGCCCAATTCTCAGAGCCTCTCCCCATGTCTTCTTTTCC
The DNA here is from genome assembly GCA_036785495.1 of Colletotrichum neosansevieriae. Classification (NCBI taxonomy): domain Eukaryota; kingdom Fungi; phylum Ascomycota; class Sordariomycetes; order Glomerellales; family Glomerellaceae; genus Colletotrichum; species Colletotrichum neosansevieriae. The sequence continues at coordinate 168,526 of JAVHLV010000098.1, read as the reverse complement.
TCCCGAGCAAGCCGGTCAAGCTCGCGCTTCTCTTCCTCTTTGCCGCCTTCGACATACGTGTACTGGCGAGGCGTCCACTTCTGTTCGCGACATTTTTGCAGGAACTCAGCACTGTGTTTCTTGAAGGACGTGGCGGCGAACAACGTGAATTCCTCATCCTCAGCGACTTGTACGGCGGATCGTGGAACAACCATCGGCGCAAGTGTTTCGTAGCTTCTCAAGAAGTCTTTCTTGGCGTTGTTAGGGACAACAATCAAATGCGTCTCGAGGTATTCGGAGTCTTGAATCATGAGAGCGGGATCGACGATCGGAGTAAGCGACTTTGTGGCAAGGTTGCCGCTAAGCACGTCGTTAGCACACTGGAAACCCACTTAGTATCAAACGGTGAGAGCGTACGTCTGCTTGCGCTGCAGCGTTGTAAAGTTCGTCTTTACTGAGTTGTACTGGTTGAACTTGGTCTTAACATCATTGTCGGTGGTGATGAGTTCCTGGTCCATGCGGTCAGCTTGGGTAACATTCCTCCGCACTGTGAAGGGAACATTCTCATTGATGCGCCGCTTGGAATCGTACCTTCTGCAACGTATCGACAAGCTCGCTCAGACTCTTATCGGCGCGGTACCGGACCTTATTCCAGGCAAAGGAGCTCATGTATTGGTCGGTGGGTTCTACAGAAGCAGCGCAGTTAGCACTGAGTTTCTGCGAAGGGAGAAGACGGCAAAGGGGGACGTGTCTCACTGTCGTTGACCATCTTCTGCTGGGCAATCTTTTCTTCATCGCCGTCGAGGATCGACTTCAGAGAGTCGGCGACCTTGGCAACGACGGCTTCGCACGTAGCTTCGAGCTTGGCCAGGTCGTCGGCTTGCTGCACCAAGGCATCCAAAGTGCCGATCTTGAAGTCGGGGATGTTGAAAGGTCGAACATTACCGTTCTCAGGGGAGATGGTAGCGCTTAAAGAGGAAATGGCATCTTCCTTGTCGCTCGAGTCGAAGATGCCGAGGGGTAGGGAGACCAGGACATATTTCGTAGACATGTTGACGACGTCGACTAGCTGTCCATGTGTATGAATCAAGAGTCGGCGCGTTGTCAGGTCGGGATGGCGAAATGCTGGTGCGATGACAGTAACGATAGCGAGGTAGAGAGACGGGAGGGTAGCGCGTGACTGGTAGCTGAAGGTTCCGAGAGGTCTACGAAGGCTTAGGTAATGGACTCGGCGGGCCTCGACTTCATATGAGGCTGGCGTTCTAGGTATGCAGGGGAGGTACCTAGTTTGATACAACTCGACGTCAGTGGGAGTGCAACGGCAGATGGGTGCTTGGTATTCGTAGGAATTTCTGTGGTAAGGGCGACGACGACGGCAACCTAGGTGATAGAAAAGTTTGCGGACTTGTGAACGTCCGGTATAATGAGTCGCTGGCTGAACGGCGGAAAATAGAATAGTGAGGTGTTGAAGTTGGAACACAGGACGAGCTGCCCTGGTCTTGGTTGATCCAACCTACCTTACCTGAGGTATATGCGCTTTTCGCACCAACTTGGTGCCTATTAAGAATGCCCGGGATACCTACTTAATTTGATCACTTAGGTAGGTACTAGGTAGGTACCTAGGTAGGTAATGGGTACCTTGGTCGCCGGGCTGGGTGGAGGTGTCCGCCTACTTCTGTCAACCTGGAAACTTGAGCGCTGGGTCCTAACAGTATCTACCTAGGTACTCCCGTCTGTACTTAGAGCATAAAAGCCCGCCGAAAGAAAGGTACCTAGGTAGTGTAGTGTCTTGGACCTACCAGCGCAAATCCAGACAATCACCTTGGGCACTTACTTATCCAGGAATGCCTCTTACCTAACCATCCACTTTCCCAGACAGGCTAGGTACCTGCTGCTCTGCTCCAGCTTCGTGTCGACCGCCGCCTGCCATTCACGGCTGCTCGTCGCTTCCTGTCTCTTCTGCCTTCAAGGCTGGTCGACGACTTGGCTATCGACTCCGGGCTTCACTGTTGTACTTCGCGCCGTTGATTATCTGGGCCGCCTCCAAAACATGTCGAGTCGTCGACAGCGGCGTGACCAACAATAGCATCGAGACGATTTTAGTTGCTTCCTCCGACGACGTAGGATGATGACCCCGTCTTTTTTGCAGAATACACGGAAGAGCTGATTCGAAAGAGCCCCATACGACCTTGAATCTTATCATTAGCACCTGCCGGGCTGGGCGATGCTCTTCGATCCCATCAATAGCGCGAACGCGTATTCACCGTTCGACCTCAGCGGCGACCTGCCATTTTCTTTGCGTCTATTCGCCAGGCCATCTACTTCGGCTATCATCATCACTGTCTCTATATCTACATCTAGGGCTAGGCTACGGCCACGGCCACGGCCGCACTTGTGTTCTGGGATGAGACTGGGTCTGCGACACAGCACTCGCTCGCAGCAATGGCTACAACTGCAGGTTCGCTAGCCCCCGCCCTCTCGTGTATGCTAACCCGCGGATCGACTGACTATGACCTTAACAGCATCGTCCCAGCCCTTGAAACCGGCGACAACTAACTCTCATGATGGCACTACCCTGGGTGGGTTTTCACCGCAAACTCCAGTACCGGCCTCTGCGGGCCAAAACGGTTCGTCTGCTTATTTCTCCTCCTGTTTTCTGTCTCTGCTGGCCAAGGCTTGGGACCGTTTACGAATGCGAAAGCCGTCGCTAACTAAGAAGTCGCAGGAGACACTCGTGGCTTCGGAATACTGCAACATACCGGCCCTCCCGTACAAGATGATATTCCAGGGCTTTACAGAGATGGGCGCGTCCGCAATCCGGTCCCGAGCAAATTGAAGGGCAAGACTGATGCTAGAAAAGGAAACTTTGGCGTCATGCATATCGATCTAACCACCACAAATGAGACTCAGGAACGAGATGCTGCAGCCAAGAGGACGAGCGAAGGCACACAACTTGCTGCGAGGATGGCCCAGACAGATCGATACGTGCCTATTAAACGAAGCAAGTACATTCATCGACCGGCTGAGCAGGCTACCTCGAGCTCACCACAGCCTTCACCACCCCGCCATCGAACTTCACCCCTCACCGCCACTGAGACTAAGATTGAACAGGCTCGGTTGTTGACGCTTTTACGTAGCTTGCACCCTGCCCTCGTAGTAGACCAGCTATGCAAGGCGTTGGCTTTCTTCGGAGGGATCCCCGGTGCAGAAGTGCTGACTGACAGGCCTTTTCCGGACAGCGCTGAATCCAACGGGCCGGGTTCACTCTTCGTGGGTTGGCTTGCAGAAATCTTTCCAGCCCTTGGTCAGGTGCCAGGATTGAGCGGACAGCCGACGTTACTGAAGCGCCCTCGAGGTCGTCCAAGAGGCAGTAAGAACGCCAAAGGAAAGAAAGAAAAGTCCCTTAAACAGCGTCTTGCCATTGTGGCCCGCTCAGTCCAAGCACCTGAAAGTGGTCGTGTGGCTGATGGGACGGTTGAAGACAGTCCCATTGACGACAGCTGGGTAGACGTTGATGAAACCAATCCCATTGATGATGAGGAGGATATGCCAGAGGTCAGCCGAGATACTACAAGACCGGATATCACTACTACACTTAACAACAACCGCCCAATCGCTGGATCGAGTGCTCCAGATGGTGAGGCAAGACGCAGTGTCTCTCATCCTTCCGTTGCAACGCCAACTCCGAGGCGGCGAGGAAGACCGAAAGGCTCCAAGAACCGGCCCAAGAACGTCACGTCGTTATCAGGCACTGCACAGAAACCAGTGGATGCCGCGGACTCCACTACAGCGACGGGGACTGCTGAGGATGAAACGCCGATACCGAAGAAACGTAAACCGGGTCCAGGTCGTCCAAAGGGGTCCAAGAACCGACCGAAAGAGCTAAAGGCATTTACGCAAGCGATCGAAACCGAGTCACAAGAAGTACCGGCTGGTCCACAGTCAGAAAAGCAAGGACAAAGTACGAGCTCTGGAGCTCTGGAATCCGGTTCTACGCATCATCATGGAGCCACGGTAATTCCAGCTAAACCCGTTCAACCGCAGCAAAGTCTGCCTCGAAGCCCAGTGCTCACAACGCCCACCCAAGTTTCCCAGCAAGAACTCATTTCCACTGTGGCCAAGTCTATTCCTAGCGTATTCTCTAAGGGGACAAAACGAAAGCGCAAGGGTTCTGCCACGAAGATACCATCTAAGGATGTGGTTGATCCCAGTTCTGGGGATCAACCTCCATCTCAGGCAACTGCTGAGACTGGTTCTATTATGGCCAACAATGGCACGACGAAGCAGCCAGCCAAGAGACGAAAGGTCCCGAAAGAATCGCTGCAGCAACCCGCGTCGGGCAGTCAGGCCGATCAGCCTGCCAGTAATAGTCGAGCTGCGCTTATTCCAACTATGTCACAGCCATTACAGCAACTGCCGACGACGGCAGAGGATTACAGCGCAGATCTTGTCAGTACCGACAACACTGGCGTTGTACAGCGTACCGGGGATCAGATGGTCAGATCCGTCAATCGGTCCCCGCAACAAAGCAATATTACCTCACGGCACACTGTGTCTGGCCCGCAGTCTGACTTCGGTCAAAACAGTGGCGGCAGTCAGCCCCAGCCCAGCAAGCCAACTACGACTGCTTCATATCCTATGAATTTCGCCGGAAGGTCATCACAGGGCACATATAATGAGGCGCGATCCGCTCAAGGTCTTTACGGACAGCAAGTACAGCGAAAACAACAGCAACAGCAACAACGACAAATGCAGAACAGTCATCGCCACCAGCCACAAGCTCACCAGCGACAACAGCAGCAGTTACAGCAGTTGCAACAGGGTCCGAGACAGCAAGGTCATACTCAAAATCATGTCCATGGAAATCATCATCACATGATAAATTCCAGCGCCTCCACGACAGAGCACGAAGCGAATTCGTTCGATGGTTCTAGCAGCCAGAGAGCATACCGTAGCCTTCTATCCCAGCAGTCATCATTTGGCACGCAAGTGACTATGTCAGCGTCTTCCGACAGCAACTACCGTAATTCTGCATCGCGTTCGGCGGGAAACCAGCCGTCAGCGTTTCAGCGCCCGGTGCATCATACACCTTCCTCGAGTATGTCTTATCAGGATTATTCGGACCCGGCATTCCTAGACATGGCAGGGCTGAACTCTGCAAGCCAAGGCGGCCTTACCTCCTTGAATCAACCATCGTACGCCATGACAGACAACTCCATGCAGCGGCCACCCTCGGCTATGAATCCGTCTTACGACTCAGCCTCTAGTTTGGGGCATTCATTCAGTGGCTCGATGACAGCCGAACGCATGTATCATACAGTGAGGCGGCAGTAGAGGAACAAGCGAGTGCCTTTTTCCGATACCCGAGCTATCAAATTTGTTTTATTTATCGAAGTATCCCACTCATCACTACCCGCCCAGGCAACGGGCACAAAGTCCGTAATACGATGTATCACGAAGTCGATGACCTACTCTTCTTTTCTCACGATACTATCACGTAATGAGTAGAGCGGGATGTTGTACGCGCGGGTTTGATAAAAAGGATATTGTGACGTCTGGCCAAGGAATACAGATACCAGGTTTATCGGGTTCGAATACAACAAGCAAAACATCAAGACAGTGTGTGATGCCGGTATCTCTATCCAAATACTTGCACTCCTCTCCATGCTAAACCCCGACAAAGAAAATTGGATTGACCCGCAAATAAAGGGAAAGGAGAACATTTTCTGCTCTTTGAGTTCCATTGGTCATCCCCTCCGGCCAGCCTGAACGCCAGTAAATGCTGTAAATGTCTCGTCGGTCCCTCAAACGCCCTCAACAGGATCCTCCTCTATAGCCTCGAGTGGGGGGCGTACTGATTCAGGTGTGTTCCGCCCGTACCACCACTCGTCTTCCTCTTCCACACCGTTGTCGCGAATCAGTTCCAACATGACCTGAGCGTTGCGCTTAATATCCTGCGTACGCTCCACGATACCCCTTTCCATAATTAGAGCCTCGGCTGTTGTCAGCCAAATTTGCTGCAAGCTTGGTAGATCGCTGAGTACGTGACGAGCATGATCGCGTCCCAGGGGGCCCATCGGCATGCCTGCCGCCAAGCTTGTATTGAATATCAAGTTGTCGGAATGATTGACTGCGTCATCGAGTGATGTTCGGGATGTGTGTCGTGCTAAACCTTGCGCCGTGGGCTTGGACGAATCCTTAACCGATGAGGATGACTTCTTCCGGCCCAGACCCATCAAGCCTCGTCTTTGTTTGGGCCCTATCTGTTCGACCGGGTCCTTGGCGACCTCGTTATACCAATCGTCAACTGCTCCACGCCTGCTGTTGTAGCCTTTGATCTCCCACAGCCTTTCGACTTGCCGCAAGCCGCCAATACATAAAATGGCAACGTGCATTTCTTCTGGAGGTTTCTCTTTCAGATAGCCTCTTAATGATCGCTCCACGCGTCCGGCGTACGATGGCGGACGCAACCTTCGGCAGAACGAAGAGATGACGAGCGGGAAGACTTGATGGACGCGTAGTAAAGTCTGGTCGTCGTACATATTCATGATTTTGACCTCAATCGGGTTTAGGGTATAAGGCTCGTGTGACAAGCCGTGTCCGTTGTTGGCCATAATGTGTTGCAAGTGCAGTTTCCTATACGCCTCGAAAAAATGAAAGACGGTGAACAGTAGTGGGATGAGGCGGCGCCGCATTCGCTCTCGCTGGGGGGCAAATTCCTGACGCTGAGCCTCGGTCGTTCTCAGGAAAATTTCTTTTGTGATCCATTCGCACATGAGAAATGACAGCTTCGCTGCTACATGTAAGCGATGCCATATCCCGCATAGGTGGTGGAAATTTGCTGTCGTGCAATTCGTGGATGGGTAGAGTCGTAGAGCATATGCCGGAATGTGATGATCGAGATGGTAGCGAACGATGGGCGCCTCATTCAAAGTGACCAGGGTGTGCCACGCTTTCGAGACTCGGCGCAGGTTCAAGACGTCGGTAAGGGGTAATGATGAAATGATTTGAATCTGAAGTTCGGTGGGCAGTGCGAGAAATGATTGATCGAAGGAAAGGCTGGCATTTTGTCAGTGGGACTATCAAGATAGGCAGAATTTGACCACAGTCAATTGGACATGACGAACGCCGCTTTTGATTTCGAGGACCCTGCAGGCTGCTGTTTGAGTTCGCTATGTGAAGTTGTCGATTTGGAGTGGAATAGAGAAGTCTTCGATCTCAAGCCGAAGCGACGGCTCTTCTCTTGTCGCTTGGGTTCGGAGGGCCGAATGGCGTCAAGCTCGAGCTCATTTGCTTTCGAAGTACGAAGCGGAAGGATAAAGGTGGACGAGGACTGGGAGGGTATCGAGTGAGGAGAATGCAGCTGAGTCGCAGGGAGCTGAGGATCACGGGATTGATTGAGTTTATCAAGCTTGTTGAAGTAGCGCTCGGAAGCGAACTCAGTCAGGTGAGGCGGATCCATATTCCTGCTATTGTGCTTGACGATGGCACAGCCAAGGGGAAGAAGGAGTGAGGCCCAGGAAGCCCAGCATAAGGTCACCGGTGGGATCAATTCTATTCGGTATGGGTATAGCCGCACAAGGAAAGCAGGTTGTCGATGTTGCCGAAGGTTCGCGGCTCAAACATGGTTGGACATTGGAAATCGGTCGACGAGGAGATCGGCGTACAGAATCGGGGTTTGAGGAACGATGCTCGTGGGAACGGATTGGCTGGAAGTCGCTTCGCAGGCAAACGGGTGCAAGGTCGGCGGAGACGATACAGCTGATAGCGTCTTCGGCGTCTTGAGTGTCGAGGACACGAATCAAGGATTCGCCTAGGATGGAAGATGCGAAATCTCGGTTAAAACGTTTGAGCGATGACCGCAAGTTGAGTGCCGGAGTAGAAACGTGGCGGAAAATGGTGGTGGACAGGGATCCGGGGAACGTTTGATCGTGATGTTTGAAGTCGGACGGGAGGATTGAATTGAGAGGTTGCGGGAGATCGAAGGAGCGAGTTGGCGGGAGTGAAAGAGAAGGCAATCCACGGTCCGGCCGCCGCAGGGCCCCACAGCAAACGAGAGAAAAGAGACCCAGGGGTGTGTAAACGGAAAACTACCTTGGGGGGGAAAGCGGCGGTACAAGGGCCTTCAGGTCTGAGTGGTAAGGTAGCAAGAGAGACGGGAATGGGAGAGGGATCGGCCGTTCGCTGATTTTGGGTGGCCCGGCGATATGTGCGGCGAATTAGTGGAGAGGCCCAAGTGAAGAAGGACACTGGCAAGCGGGTGAAAAATCAAGCAGCGCACTCTGAGCAAGATCTTACCTGAGATACTTATGATATCCCAGGTTTATGTGTAAGGGAGAAGTCCATTCGTTAGGAATTTTGGCGCAGCCACTTAGGTGTGCCGATTTTTTTGTCACCCGCCTGACTGGCTTCAGGCACAGTTATTATCACTGTATTCAGAATGGAAAAGGTGCACCGATCATGCTCGCGGCTGAACCCTGGCTTATCTCGCAGAAATGGTACTGCGAGTGGAGGCTGTACTGTGTGGTCTCGACAGCCGCACGGCTGACGGCGTCAGCCAAAAGAGCTGCCGAGGAAAGCACCGCAGAAGTGCCCAGCCAGAGCATTTCCACTCCACAGTTGCAGCTTTCATCCGGCAGAGTAGGTTGTTCAAGTTACGGTAGTAAAAAAGTCATGCAAAGACACTTCCTTGTTACTGCCACGCAAATATGTTCAAGATGAGGTTCATCATTGCAGCTGCAGTTGCTGTTACAATTGCGTCGTAAGATAGTTGATGGCCTGACTATTCAAGCTACCTTACTTACCTTACCTTCCTCAATCGCCCAGTTGACCGTATTCATCTTCTCTTGTGTTAACATCATTAAAACCATTTAGCCTGCTTCCAGGAAGGAATGGGAAAAGGCGTCTCCTGGGCCTCAATGGAAGCAGCAAACAGCAGCTTAATGGGTCGTTCTATTATCCATCCCAAGCACAAAGCAAAGTCGTCTGACCTTGCAGTATCCGTAGTTGGGAATGTGTCAAGCCGAGTAGGTAGAGCGCCGCCCGATGTCTTGTCTCCCGGTGCCGTATTTGATGTTTGACTTTGACAAGGGAGAGCAGATGGTTACTCTCCGTCGGAGAGACGACTATGTAAGAGAAAGTCCCAGGTGAGTTGCAAGACTCAATAGACCAGGCTCAGCCGAGTCGGAACCACCACTCGGTATCATTACGGCGTATACAATAACTTGCGTGCTGTCAAATCGACCCCTTGGCGTACGCAGTGACGCGCCAAGTGTACGTAAAAGCAGCAGTAACTATAGGGCAATAGAGCAGTACCCACTTTAGCTATTTTTAAGCATAAGTACTATAAGGATCTATATATAGAGATTTTCTAAATAGTTATATATATAATATATTATTATTTTAACTCTATATTATATATTTTAATAATTAATAGTCTAACTTTAATAAGTAATACTGATTAAAACTATTTGAATAAATTAATAATATTAAATTTATACTTATACTATTAATATATAAATCTATAATAAGCTATTTATTATTAATATTACTAAAGCTTCTAGCTTCTTAAGTAGACTTAATAATCTAGCTAATTAGTTTTTTTATTAAAAATAAACTTAATAGAAATATTAGTTAATAAAATTATAAAAATATATTAACTTAAATAATAAAGAGAAAAAAGATTCTAATATTATTCTAGATATTCCTCTAAAGAAGCTAAAGGTTTAAGACTATTTTTAAAAAGCTAACTTTTTAATAATTAATATTAAGAATAATAAAATAAGAGGATTAACTACTTTAATATTTAGTATTACTTAAATAGAGTTAAGATAAATAATATTAATAAGATCTAAATCAGTATGATTTTTAATAACTTAATAAAATAATATATATATATATTATAAGAACTTTATTATTCCTATTACTATAAAGAAACTTATTTATTATTATTACTATATGTTTAGAGTGCTATAACTCTATAAATATAAGAGTAATAAGAAAATAAGTAGTATATTTAAAATCCTTACTATAAATAGCATATTTTAATATATATATATTATTATATACCTTATATAATTATGAGGATTAATATACTTTATAAAGAATAATAAGATTTAAAAATAAGGTTAAACTTCTGCTTTAAGTTAAACCTTATAGCTTTAAGTTAAACCTTATAGCTTATTATTACTAAATGCGGTAATATATACTAACTAAGGTTTATTGCTAAACTAAGAGGCTGCATAATTACTTATAAAGCCCTAGGAATTATCTATATATACCTATCTTTTCCCCTGCCTGTCTAGGCTTTAGATATATATAGATATTAATATATATATTAATTTATACCTATATTTTTCTCTCTATTTGAGTATTATGCAATAAACCCGAAAGGGTACCCTTATATACTATTTATTGCCTAAAATCTATTTATACTACTTTAGGAACTTTTCTACTTTGCTTTTAACCTATATAGCTGTTCTTATTGATATAATATAGTAATTAATATATTAAAATAAAATAAAAAGTATTAAGGATTTATATAAAGTTATAATTTGATATAAGGATTATATTTAAGAGATAGTTTATATTAAGTATTAATAAATCTGTTTTATCTTTTAGAACTTTTTTATTAAAGATATTATTTAGTTAAGAATAAGAGTTAAAAGTAATAAAACTTAATAATTTAAGTTATTAAAAATAACTTATATAGAAGTTTTTTAAATCCTCTATATATAACAAGTAATAACTTAGAAATTAACTTTTAATAAAGTTAATAAATATAAGTTAACTATATCTAAATTAAAGATTATTAATATATTAGAGAATAATAAAAGATTAAGATAGTTTAATAGCTTTATTTATACTATTAGTTAAACTTCTCTCTTAATATAAATTATAATCTATAAGTTAAATTATTAAAAGAAAGCTAATAATAAAACTCTAAAACTAACTTATTTTACTAAAAATATATAAATAGAGATCTTTAATATAGTTAACTCTATAACTTTAAAATTCTATATTATAAAAAGTAAAATAATTAAGTTAATACTAATCTTTAATATAATAACTACACTAATACTATAACCTACAAAGCAGCAGGATATACACTATAATAGATAATATATATAAGGTTATATAACCTATTATAGATTATATATATATAGTTTAATACTACTACCTATATAGTTACTTAAACCTTAGAATAGATATTAAGTTTATAGTTATAACGCAGCCCTCTATAAAAAAGACTATAATAAATTCACCCAGTTTATAGATATAATTTGGGAAACACTATAGAGGCACTTTAACCTATGCTCTCTACTAGTTAAGGATAATAATATAGAAACCTAATATATTTCTAGTAGCAAGCAAACCCTTATATAAAGTTAGATATATACTCTAGCTAAATAAACTAGTAGAATAGTAATAGTATAGATAACGCCACACTATATATAATAGGGCTAATTATATTAGAGCTAAGTAGGCTACTAAGGCTCTTATAGTCTAAGAACACCTTCTAGTAAGATACTATAAAAAATGCCTAAAAGGTAAACCTTTTAGTAAGGTGAATGCTACTATATAAGATATCTAATACCTTCTCACCTAAAGGTTAACCTTCCAGTAAGATACTGTATATATAAGAGATAACTCCTTAACCTCCTAAGAGGTTCTTATAGCTAGAAGCATAAAAAGCTCTACTATAAGCAGGGCTTTATGCCTATCTCTCTTCCTTATCCTTATTCTATAACCTATAATAAGTTCTCTAAGATATTAGTACTAGACCTAGCATATTAATACACTAGCTATATATAAGGCATACCTATTAATATTAATAATATATAAAAGATTATATAAGAGTTTAGCATTAATATAATTAATAAAACACTCTATTTTATTAAGCAGCCTAGATAACACTAAGAGCGTATTGTCAGCATGGCTCTTAGGAGAGCCCTCATTAATACCCCTATAGGGGATTAGAATAGATATATATTAACTTACTAGGCTTTTAATATATATATATAAAGAGAGCTCTAAGTTCTATATAACCTATAATCTAGCGTGAATCTAATACTAATTAGTAATTAACCTTATATATTATACTACTTAACTTCTATAGATTAGTAAGGGTCTTACTTAAAGAGATAAAGTAACTATTTTATAAGAAACTTACTTTTATGCTATCTAAGTTATTAAGGTAAGAAAGGTAGGTTTATTAATAAGTATACCTGCTTTAAAGACCTTAATATATCTCTATATCTATTATATAATAATAACTTTATTAATATAACTTATTATCTATTAATACTATTTAAATAATAAGAATAAGAGATAATAGTTAAATAAGAGATCTATAAATATTATAATAAGCTAATATAATAAGAGTTATACTATAGAATTATCTATCCTAATAGAATTACTATATTTAAACTTAAGATCTACCCTCTCTATATCTATGCTACTATTTTTTAAAACTAATAGAAATCTATAATATCTATACTTATATATACTAGATACTATATAACCTTTATTTAAGGCCTCTAGCCACTATATAGTGATTTTATCTACTTTATAACAAACCTTCTAACTCCACGCCTCTTAATAATATATATAGCCTTTAGTTATATAGTTATAACTATCCTAACTATAGCTATACTTATATATATCTATCTCACTAAATAGCTTTATAATCCTTAACTTTGCAGTTTAATAATAATATCTATTAACTTATTCTCTTGCCTATTACTTATGCTGCTAATACTATCTCTATTACTGCTTTATCTACTAGAGTGATATCTTTGAAAGTTATCACTCTCTTTATCCCCTTATTTAATTAAGCTAGCTAATGCCTTTGCAGCTATACTATTATTAGTAATGCTCTCTCTATATTAAAGCAGTTAGCATAAGCTATACTTATTAATATTTCCCTATAGAGCTGCCTTAGCCTTAGCATTATAGAGAGCCTATTTAAAGAAGGACTAATAGATAGAGTGTGTAATAATCTAATTAACTTCTAATACTATATTTACTTATTTATATATAATATTATTATATATCTAGTTATTCCCTATAGAGGTATTAATAAGAGCTCTCTTAAGAGCTATATTAATAATATACTCTTAGTATTATCTAGGCTGCTTAATAAAATAGAGATTATTAATTATATTAATACTAAACTCTTATATAATCTTTTATATATTAGTAATATTAATAGATATGCCTTATATATAGTTAGTATATTAATATACTAAGTTTAGTATTAATATCTTAGAGAACTTATTATAGATTATAGAATAAGGATAAGAAAGAGAAATAGGCATAAAGCCCTACTTATAGTAATAGAGCTTTTTATGCTTCTAGCTATAAGAACCTCTTAGGAGGTTAAGGAGTTATCTCTTATATAGTAGTACTCACCTTACTAAAAGGTTTACCTTTTAGGTATTTTTTATAATATCTTACTAAAAGGTTTAGTAAAGGCAGTTCTAGACTATAAGAGCCTTAGTAGCCTACTTAGCCTTAATATAATTAGCCCTATTATATATAGTATAGTGTTATTTATACTATTAATATTCTGCTAGTCTATTTAGCTAGAGTATATATCTAACTTTATATAAGGGTTTACTTACTAATAGAAATATATAAAGTTTTTATATTATTATCCTTAACTAGTAGAGGGTATAGATTAAAGTGCCTCTATAGTGTTTCCTGAATTATATCTATAAACTGGGTGAATTTATTATAGTCTCTTATATAGAGGGGCTGTGTTATAACTATAAACTTAACCTTTATTTAAAAATACTTAATTTATCTACAATAAAAAAAGTATTATTATTAACCTTATAACTATTAATAAGGAATTACTTTTAACCTAGAATTATAACTTATACCTAAATAAGAAACCTATTTAATACTATTAGTAACTTTATACTAAAATAATATATTATTTAGTATATAGTAAATAACCCTCTAGCTAGAATAGTAAATAATACCTAAATACTACTATAACTTATAATATATTTATTAGTATTACTAAGGCTTACCTAAACCTAGAATTACTCTAACTAAGAAGTATAAAGTAAGGATCTCTATCTCTTTATACTTTATATAATAAAGTACTTTACCTATTACGTTTATAGTTATAACGCAGCCCCTTGCAAAAAAGACTATAATAAATTCACCTAGTTTATAGATATAATTTAGGAAACACTATAGAGGCACTTTAACCTATGCTCTCTACTAGTTAAGGATAATAATATAGAAACTCTATATATTCCTGCTAGTAAGCAAACCCTTATATAAAGTTAGACGTGCGCTCTAGCTAAATAGTACTTTACCTATTTAATTTCTAGATAGAAGTATAGCTTAAGGATTATTATCTATAATAAGTATAATAATACTATAGTAAGTAGCTATAGCTATTATTATATAACTTATAATATCCTTACTACTACTAGCAAACCTAGTATTTTAAAGAAAATAATAAAATAAGATAATCCTAAGAGATAGTAATACTACTTTATAGATCTATAAAGGTTATTATAAAGACTAAGAATATAAATCTTTACTCTAACTATACTAAGTAAGTAACTAGAAAACTAGCCTATTTAACTATAAGTAAAAGAGACTTATACTTTAGTAAAAGCTTTAACTAAAGCTATTTTACTAGCTAAAAACCCTTACTATAGTATTTATTTAACTCCTTTTATATACTATTATTAATTACTCTAGTAACTCCTTTTATATCTAGCTAATTAATACTATTATTAAACCTATCTCTTATTATTACTCTATAATAATAACTTATTACTAAACTTCTAATTCCTACTGAATATAAAATATTAGTAAATAATTATAACTAAAGTTAAGTATTAAAATTTAGTAATAAAACTATAGAAAAAGAGGTAAATATAAAAATCCTCTTTTACCTTAAGACTTATAAAGCTAATAGCTTTATCGATATAGCTTTATAGTAAGAGTTTATATATAACTTTATTAACCTTCTACTTAAATTTTCTAATTAAGCTAATATTAATATTATATATTAACTCTATAACTATTTCATAGTAAGTAGTATATATACTATCTATAAGTTGCTATAAATTATAGATTAACTCTATAGAATCCTTATAAAGAATAACATTTACTTCTATATAACTAAATAAGTTAAGGACTAAGTAGGCAGAAAAACTATATTTATAAAGCTATAGAGAAATAAAGACTTTTACTAGAGAGATTATTAATACTAATATTAAGAATAGAGTAAGGTTTATATCTTTATGAACTAATAAGAAGAGGAATATTTCTAAGAATAATAAAACTCTATAGCTACTTAACCTTAATTTAACCCTAAATACTAACCCTGCTTTAAATATTATAAATACCTAAATTAGACTTAATAATAATACCTATCTATAAAGACCTATATACTTAACTTTCTATATAAATGTTAGATATTCTATTTAATAGTTATCTATCTATAGTTTAATATTAGTAATATTAATAATACTAATAGGGATAATAATAATATATTAATAAACTCTCTAGACTAGAATACTAAAAGAATAGAAGAGCTAGTTAAGGCAGAAGCTATACTAATATTAATCCTAATACTAATATTAATATTATTAATAATCCTATCGCTATATAAGAAAGAGAGACTCCTAAAGAATTTTACAGGAGCTATTATAATACTAACTATAGATTTAATATATAGAAGTAATTACTTTATAGACTAAAATAGAGAAGAGAATTCTATAGTTAATGCTATTTTTATTATTAATATAGTAAAAGCCCTTAGCTATAAAATTAGTAATACTATAATCTTTTTAATAGTGAAAGAGTATTTAGATTATAACCTTACTACTTATTTATATAAGGAGGGTATTATTATAATACTAAGAGAATCTTTCTCTACCTATATAATAGCTAAGATAACTATACTTTAGAAATATAGTATTTTTAAAACTATTCTCTATAATACTACTATTTATAGTAAAACCTAAATTTTTAAATTCTATATATTTTATAAAGTTAAAGATAAAAAGACTGACTAACTTTATAAAAAGTTATAACTTATTATTTAGGGTTATAATAATAATAATAAGACTTTAATATTTATATAATTATTAATAATTTAAAGGGTAAGTATTATAAGCTATAGATAGTGGTAAGAGTAAGTTATAAGGAGTAACTGCGTTAGCTATAGATTAGTGTATACAGAAAGCATAGTGAAATAGTCTATAGTATATAATTATATAATTGCGCGCTATAGTATATAGCTGCTATAGCTTTATAAAACTAAGAGTGCTATAAACTATATAATAATAGTAAGCTAATAACTACTTCTTACTTTAGTACTATTCTTTATAATAGAGGGATTTATTCTATAGCTTAGAGATATTATATAAGTATATATCTTATAAGATATTATATAAATATCTCAAAAGCCCTTTATAAGTAGGATCTATAAAATATATAATAAATGATAATACTTAATAATATACTATATAATATAACACAGTATATTATAGTATTAATAATAATATCTATATTATGGATAGAAAGGTTTAGAAAGTTCTAGAAAGCCTTATCTTTAAGAAGCTTTCTAGCTAGAACTAAAAGAGTTTAAGCTATAACTTTAATATATAACTAAGCCTAAATAGGCTAAGTATCTACGCAATCTACTATATAAGCTATTACGTAAGTAATTATATAATAGAAGCCTCTAGAAGGGCTAGAATAAGTATAAATAACTCCTCTCTCCCCTACCTAGCTAGTTACTAGTTATACCTCCTCCAGTATCTTATATATTAGTGTGTGACTTTATGGGGCAAACTGGAGCTATATTTTCTATATTAAGCCAGGGGGTTTAGAGGTTAAGGTACTTATATTTATATAGTAAAAGAGCTATATTAGATATATTAATATATACTTAAAATAGTATAAGCTTGCTGCCTGCTTTAATATACCTATATAGGTGCTCTAGTATAGATCTTATGAGATTTATTAATACTTTCTCTAGAATAGCGTTCTAAGCTTTATATATTGCACTATATAGTTAGGTTAATAAAAGTTATAATATATTATAGTTCTATTTAATTTACTACTTTATCTAAAACTAGATATTCTTAATATAGTTAAGATTAGGGCTTTAGGCTAGCTATTTAAGACTATTAATTCTATAGTTAAAAAGCTACTACTAGGTTAATTATAAAGAATATAGGCTATAGTTATTATACTATAGTATAAGCTACTAAAGCACTATATAATATATAAAGTTATTAATAAGAGGAAGGATATATCTATAAATATTATTAAATCTAAAACACTATAAAAAAGATTATAAACTTATTTTTAATACTTATCTAAATTAATCTAACTAAGGCTTTTATTCTATACTCTATAAGGCCCCTTTTAGTAGCTAAAAATACTGCTCTAAAATATCTAGCTATAGCTCTTTTAATAAATAACTACCCAGGCTTATTCTAACTCTATAGTATAGTAGGTAATCTATTGCTTCTATATTAGATTATTTATAGCCTAGGTCTTATCTATAAATAGAATAGAGCCTGCTTCTTAGTTTTCTAGATTAGAGTAGAGTTAAAGAAGGCAGTAATAGAGCTATACTTAATTTTACTTATATTATTATATAAGTTTAATGCTTTAATATTACTTCTCTCTTTTATATCCTATCTACTTTAAGGTAGTAGTAATAGCTTAATCTTTAAAGAGCTTAAGGCTAGAGACTAAATAATAAAGGTCTAGCTATAGAATTATTTAAATAAGAGGGTTATTAATATTAAGGAAGTTATATATCTTAGCCCTTATATTATTAGGTATATATTTAAGTATATAGTAGTTATTCTTTTATAGTAGGAGTTAGGATATAAAAGCTTACTATACCTACTGCCTTAAAAAGCTAGTCTTATTAGTAATAGTATTATATTTAAGGCCTATATACTTATACAGAGTCTAGCAAATTAGCTTATTATTATAGATAAGTTTAGTATGGTAAGGAACTTAGTTATATTATTACAGGCTCTAAAAGAGGCGCCTGTATATAATATACTTCTATATTTAGTAAGAGTACTATATAGTAGGTATTAAATAAATATTACTAGAGTTTTAGCTATTAATAAGGCTATTAATATCTATATTAAACTAGTATAAGTAGGTAGGTGGTAGTAGTGACATTAGGCTAAAAAAGCAGTAGAATAATGATGAAAAGGTGGTGTGGGTGAAAATTTTAACCTCTTATACTTTTAGCTATTTTTTAGTAGCAAAATAGTGATTAGTAACTTATATAATTAATAGTTAATTAGTGGGGCGACCTTACTATTATAGCTAATTAAAACCCCTACTATATAATATGCTAATATATAAGATACTAGAGGAGTGTAATAAGCTGAAAATAATACCTTATTTATCACCTAAGCTACTTTATATAATATTCTTATATAATATTCTTATATAATATTCTTATATAATATTCTTATATAATATTCTTATATAATATTCTTATATAATATTATTATATTATATAATTATATAATTAAGCTACCTCACTAAGATATCTAATCCTAAATAAAGCTTAATAGAATAATATTAGTAAATCTTCTAAGTAAAATCTAAAGTAAATACTCTAAAAATTAAATTATAAAGATTATTAAACCCTTTTATAGAATTACTAAAGCTAGAACTAATTAATAAGTAATACATAGTAAGTATTATAAAGAAAAGCTTAAGATAGACTAATCTTTATTTAATCTATACTTACTAATCTTATTAATTATTAATAATAGCTTTAGCATTATTAATAAAGAAATTAATAATATAATTAGACTTTTAATACTTAGTTTCTCTAAATAAGAAAAAAATAAACTTATAAAGGTTAGTCTTACTGTAAAAGATAAGTAATAATATAACTTTAATAACTTATTAATATTTTATAATAGTATTATTATACTAAATATAAATAGTAATCTTACTCTATACTAAAAAGGGTAAGAGAATAAGATTAAGCTTATTAACTTAATAGTAAGCTTAACTAAATAAAAATAGTAATATATTAAGTAATAGATAAGAGGTATATATATTATCTTAATTTGCTAACTCGAAGTATGCTTTAAACTTTCTATAGCTATATAGTATTAAGAGCTAACTATTAATAATAAAAAGGTGCTTAATTAATACTTTAAATAGTAAAAGAAGAACCTTAACTATAGCTTTATATTTATATTCATTAAGTTAGTAATAGCTAAGCTATTTATTTTTATTAATAGCTTTTTTATTAATAATATAAATATCTTATTATAGATTAGATCTATTATTATTCTTATTAATAAAATAATAAGTAATAATATATTTATAATCTATAGTAATACTATCTACTTTAGTTTAATAAAATATAAGAGAGTTACCTAAAGTATTCTAGCTTCCAAAGTCTATAGTATAGTTATAGATATAAACCTTATTTATACTATTATAATAATACTTTTAAAAATTACTAACTATCTTAAAAAACCTTATATCTCTATAATTATTTATATTAATTTATACTTACTGTATAAATACCTTACTAAGCTTAGTATTATAAGGGAGATAATTAATATTATAATATTTTAATAGTTTTATAAAAGGAGAGAGATATATAAGGTATAATAGATTAATAGTAATAATAACTCTATAGATATATTTATAAAGAGAACTCTAAATTAAACCCTTAAATACTTTATTAATAATAATAAAGTAATAGTTTAAATAGAGGAATAGGTAACTTAAGATAAAAAGGCTAAGGAGTTAGATTAATAATTTTAAGTATGCTACCGTAGCTCTAGTACCTTAGAGAAGAGGGATTTAGCTATCTTAAATATAGAATAAGATTAGTATATATTTCTATATTATTTTAAAATTTTAAGCCTACTTTAGGCCTATAATAGGTATTAATAATATAGAAGTATATTTTAGTAAGTTATAATATATCTAGTCTTAGAAGAAAAAACTATTAGTATTATACTAATACTATACCTATGAAGTAGCAGGATATATACTATAATAGATAGATATATATAAGGTTATATAATCTATTATAGAGTATATATAAATATATATATAGTTTAATACTACTATCTATATAGTTACTTAAACCTTGAGATAGATATATATTAACTTAAGGCTTTTAATATATATATATAAAGAGAGCTCTAAGTCCTGTATAATCTGTAATCTAGCGTGAATCTAGCGTGAATCTAATATATATAATATTATTATATAATATAATTATATAATTAAGCTACCTTACTAAGACTAACTATATTTATAGTTATAGATATATATTGTTTAATTAGTATTAATTTAGATTCTATAAAGATAAAGTTTTTATTATAAATACTATATAGAGTTTTGAATTATTTAAAGTTATTTAAAATATAAACTATTAAACCTAAATTTTATAATATTAGTTTAGATAATATATAGTTATATTATAATATAACCTATAATTATAGCATAGCAATTATAGATCCAACTTTATACCTTATCTAATTTGCTATAATTATAAGCCTAGCTCTATACTACTCTAACTATATACTAGAATATTTAAGTATATATAAAGAGGTATATAAAGTCTATAGCCTATAGATTTAAATTCTATAGGGAGTGGCTTCACTACTCAGATTTTAGCAATATATACCTAATTAGAAGGTTTCAAAAAAAGTATTATAGTTCTATACCTAGTACTTTATGATAAAACTAGGGGGTGTATTATAATATAAGCTGTAATTATAGTATAGCAATTATAGATCTACTTCTACGCTTTATCTAATTTACTATAAGTTATAAGTTATAGTAAATACTACTTTCTTAACTTATATCTTTTCTCTATATCTCTTTAAGAGATATTAATCCTTTATAGAGATCTTTAGATAGTTAATCCTATTTATTATTTCTCTTTTATATTACTCCTTTACTCAGTTAGTAACTATCTTATTTAGAGTTTAGTAGTTAGATATTTTATGTAAATATATATTAATACTTTAATAGCTAGTAGTATTCTATATAAGCTTAATACTTACTAAATCTCTTTTTCTACTTATCTTATTAGTTATTAAACCTTTTATTAATCTATCTCTTCCTTAACTTACTTTAAGGTTAAGGAGTCTTTATTAAGTAGATAGAAAGATTAGTTATTATTACTCTAAATACCCTATTCTTTATAACATATAGCTTTAAGGTAATAATATTAACTATCTTTAAGACTTTACTTTATATATTCTTAATAAGGTTACTGTTATGCTAATACTATAACCCGCAAAGCAGCAGGATACACACTGCAATCGATAGATATATATAAGGTTATATAACCTATTACAGAGTATATATATATATAGTCTAACACCACTACTTATATAGTTAAGTAAAACTTTGAAATAAATATATATTAACTTAAGGCTTTTAATATATATATATAAAAAGAGCCCTAAGTTCTGTGTGAACCTTAATCTAGCGTAAAACTAATACTAATTAGTAGTTAACCTTATATATTACACTACTTAACTCCTATAGATTAGTAAGGATATTACTTAAAGAGGCAAAGTAATAACTTCTATATTAGGTTTATAATCTAGTATATAAGAGACTTATCTTTATATTACTTAGGTTATTAAGTATAAAGAGTAGGTTTGCTTATAATATATCTATCTTAAAGACCTTAATATACCTCTATATCTATTATATAAATAATAAATTCACTAATATAAATTATAATCTATAAATACTACTTAAATAATAAGAATAAAAGATAATAGATAAATAATAGATCTATAAATACTATAATAAGCTAATATAATAGGAGTCCTACTATAGAATTATCTATCCTAATAAAACTATTATATTTAAGCTTAAGATCTATCCTCTCTATATCTATACTACTATTCTTTAACACTACTAGAAACCTATAATATCTATACTTATATATACTAAAATATTATAAGATCTTTACTTAAAATAATTAAATTATTTACTATAAAGTAAGTATTACTATTAACCTTATAAATATTAAGGGGGAATTACTTTTAACTTAGAACTATAACTTATACCTAAATAAGGGGTATATCTAATGCTACTAATAACTTTATACTAAAATAATATATTATTTAGTATATAGTAAATTACCTATTAGTAGATATAGCAAAAGACACTAAAATACTATAATAACTTATAATATTATTATAAACACTACTAATACCTACCTAAACCTAGGATTATCCTAACTAAGAGGTATTAAGTTTATAGTTATAATACAGCCCCCCGCAAAAAAGACTATAATAAATTCACCTAGTTTATAGATATAATTTGGGAAACACTATAGAGGCACTTTAACCTATACTCTCTACTAATTAAGGATAATAATATAGAAACCCTATATATTCCTGTTAGTAAGCAAATCCTCTAAATATTATAAAGTTAGATATATACTCTAGCTAAATAGACTAGCAGAACAGTAATAGAGCTAATTATATTAGGGCTAAGTAGGCTACTAAGGCTCTTATAGTAATACCTTTACTAAACCTTCTAGTAAGGTGTTATAAAAAACGCCTAAAAGGTAAACCTTTTAATAAGATATATATAAGAGATAACTCCTTAACCTCCTAAGAGGTTCTTATAGCTAGAAGTATAAAAAGCTCTACTGCTATAAGTAGGGCTTTATTCCTATCCCTCTTCCTTATTCTTATTAACTTATAATAAATTCTCTAAGATATTAGCACTATACCTAATATATTAATATACTAGGTATATATAAGATATATCTATTATTACTAGTAATATAAACTGGTTTACTATAGAGTTTAATATTAATATAATTAATAAAAACTCCTCCTTCTTTAACTAACTTAATTTATATAAAGAGTATATTATTAATATAGCTCTTAAGAGAGCTTATCTTAATATCTCTATAGGGAATATCTATATATATAATTAAATTATATAAAAATAAGTAAATATAGTAGCAGAAGTTAAATAGGTTATTATATACCCTATCTATTAGCTCTTCTTTAAATAGGCTCTCCATAATACTAAAGCAGAGGCAGCTCTATAAGGCTTATTAATAAGTATAGCTTATACTAAACGGAGAGAGCATTACTAATAATAGCATAGCTATTAGTAGATAAAGCAGTAATAGAGATAGTATTAGTAGTATAGATAATAGCCAAGAGGATAAGTTAACAGTTTAGTAGTTAGTAATTAAGCAATTAAAAACTATATTATTATTAAACTATAAAGTTAAGGATTATAAGGCTATAGATAGGCATATATAAGTATAGCTATAGTTAGAATAGTTATAATTATATAACTGAAGGCTATATATCTTAGTGAGGTAGCTCGCTTACGTAATCATATTACGTAATAGGAATATTACATAATATAGCTTAGGTAATTAAGGAGGTATTAAAATAGGTATTATTTCAGCTTATTAACTAGTAACTAGCTAGGTGGGGGAGAGAGGAGTTATTTATACTTATTCTAGCCCTTCTAGAGGCTTCTATTACGTAATTGCTTACGCAATAGCTTACGCAGTATATTGCGTAGATATTTAGCCTATTTGGGCTTAGTTATATATTAAAGTTATAGCTTAAACCCTTTTAGTTCTAGCTAGAAAGCTTATTGAAGATAAGGCTTTCTAGGACTTTCTAGACCTTTCTATCCACAGTATAGACAGTATTATTAATACTGTAATTTACTGTGTTATATTATATAGTATATTATTAAGTATTATTATTTATTATATATTTTATAGGTCTTATTTATAAAGGGTTTTTGAGATATTTAAATAATATCTTATAATATATATTATCAGGAGGCGCAGCGCGGAGTTAGAAGGTCTGTTACAAAGCAGGTAAAATCACTATATAGTAGCTAGATGCCTCACTAAGAGGTATAAAGTAAGGATATCTATCCCTTCTAACCTTAAATAATAAAGTGTATTACCTATTTAGTTTATAGATAGAAGTGTAGCTTAAGGATTATTACCTATAGTAAGTATAATAACACTATAGTAAGTAACTATAGCTACTACTATATAACTTATAATATCCTTATTCCTACTACTTAAACTTAATATTTTAAAGGAAATAATAGAAGAAGATAACACTAAATAATAGTAATACTGCTTTATAGACCTATAAGGGTTATTATAAAAGCTAAAAATAAAAAACTTTACTTTAACTACACTAAACCTAGTAACTAGAGAACTAGCTATCTAACTATAAATAAGGAAGACTTATACTTTAGTAGAAGCTTTAATAAGAGACTCTACTAACTAAAAACTCTTACTATAGTATTTATTTACCTTCTTTTATATAATATTATTAACTACTATAGCAAACCCTTTAATACCTAGCTAATTAATACTATAGTTAAATCTATTAAGTTTATAGTTATAATACAGCCCCCCTGCAAAAAAGACTATAATAAATTTACTCAGTTTATAAGTATAATTTGGGAAATACTATAGAGGCACTTTAATCTATACTCTCTACTAGTTAAAGACAATAATATAGAAACTCTATATATTTCTATTAGTAAGCAAACCCTTATATAAAGTTAGATATATACTCTAGCTAAATAGACTAGCAGAATAGTAATAGTATAAATAATACTATACTATATATTAAGTTTATAGTTATAATGCAGCCCCCCTATAAAAAAGACTATAATAAATTCACCTAGTTTATAGATATAATTTGGGAAACACTATAGAGGTATTTTGACCTATGCCCTCTACTAGTTAAGGATAATAATATAGAAACTCTATATATTTCTACTAGCAAGCAAACTCTTATATAAAGTTAGATATATACTCTAGCTAAATAGACTAGTAGAATAGTAATAGTATAGGTAACACTGCGCTATATATAACAGGGCTAATTATATTAGAGCTAAGTAGGCTACTAAGGCTCTTATAGTAAAAACGCCTAAAAGGTAAACCTTCCAGCAAGGTGTATATAAGAGATAACTTCTTAACCTTCTAAGAGGTTCTCATAGCTAGAAGCATAAAAAGCTCTATAAGCAGGGCTTTATACCTATCTCTCTTCCTTATTCTTATTAACCTATAATAAGTCCTCTAAGATATTAGTATTAGACCTAGTATATTAATATACTAGCTATATATAAGGTATGCCTGTTAATATTAATAATGCGCAAAATATTATATAATAGTTTAGTATTAATACTATTAATAAGGCTCTCTGTTTTATTAAGCAGTCTGTATAACACTAAGAGCATATTATTAGTATAGCCCTTTAGAGAGCTCTTATTAATACCTCTATAAGGGACTTATAGATATACTAACTTATTATAGATAAGTAAGTAGACTTAGTAACAGAGGTTAGACAGATTATTAAGCACTCTATAGAGTGGCTCTTCTTTAAATAAACTCTCTATAATACTAAGACAGAAACAGCCCTTTAGAGCTTAAATATTAATAAGTATAGCTTATACTAACTATAATATAGAGAGAGCATTACTAATAATAGTAAAGCTATAAAGGTATTAGCTAGCCTAATTAAATAAGGAGACTAGCAGATAAAGCAGTAATAGAGACAGTATTAGCAGTATAGGTAATAGGTAAGAGGATAAGTTAATAGATATTATTATTAAACTGCAAAGTTAAGGATAGTAAGGCTGTCTAGTAAGATAGGTATATATAAGTGTAGCTATAGTTAGGATAGTTATAATTATATAACTAAAGGCTATATATATTATTAAGAGGCACAGCGCGGAGTTAGAAGGTCTATTATAAAGCAGGTAAAATCACTATATAGTAGCTAGAGGCCCTATACTATATATAATAGAGCTAATTATATTAAGGGTAAGTAGGCTACTAAGGCTCTTATAGTAATATCTTTACTAAAACTTTTAGTAAGGTGCTATAAAAAACACCTAAGGCCTCTAGCTACTATATAGTAATTTTACCTACTTTATAATAAACCTTCTAACTCTATACCTCCTAATAATATATATAGCCTTTAGTTATATAATTATAACTCTCCTAACTATAGCTATACTTATATATACCTATCTATAGCTTTATAATCCTTAACTTTATAGTTTAATAATAATATCTATTAACTTATCCTCTTACCTATTACCTATACTGCTAACACTATCTCTATTACCACTTTATTTATTAATAGCTATACTATTATTAATAATACTCTCTCTATATTAAAGTAGTTAGTATAAGCTATACTCACTAATATTTAAGCTCTATAGAGCTGCCTTAGTCTTAGTATTATAGAGGGTCTATTTAAAGAAGGGTTAATAGATAGAGTATATTAAGTTTATAGTTATAACACAGCCCCCTATAAAAAAGACTATAATAAATTCACCCAGTTTATAGGTATAATTTGGGAAACACTATAGAGGCACTTTAACCTATACCCTCTACTAGTTAAGGATAATAATATAGAAACTTAATATATTTCTATTAGTAAGCAAACCCTTATATAAAGTCAGATATATACTCTAGCTAAATAGACTAGCAGAATAGTAATAGTATAGATAATGCTATGTTATATATAATAGGGCTAATTATATTAGAGCTAAGTAGGCTACTAAGGCTCTTATAGCCTGGAATTACTTTTGCTAAACCTTCTAGTGAGGTGAAAAATGCCTAAAAGGTAAACCTTTTAGTAAGGTATATATAAGAGATAACTCTTTAACCTTCTAAGAGGTTCTTATAGCTAGAAGCATAAAAAGCTCTATAAGCAGAGCTTTATATCTATCTCTCTTCCTTATCCTTATCCTATAATCTATAATAAGTTCTCTAAAATATTAGTATCAGACCTAGTATATTAATACGCTAGCTATATACAAAGCATGCCTGTTAATATTAATAATATGCAAAATATTATATCATAGTTTAGTATTAATATAATTAATAAGGCTCTGTTTTATTAAGCAGCCTATATAACACTAAGAGCGTATTATTAATATAGCCCTTAAAAGAGCTCTTATTAACACCCCTATAAGGGACTTATAGATATACTAACTTATTCTATATAAGTAAGCAGACTTAGTAGTAGAGGTTAGATAGGTTATTAAGCACTCTATAAAGTAGCTCTTCTTTAAATAGACCCTCTATAATACTAAGGCAGAGGTAGCTCTTTAAATCTTAAATATTAGTAAGTATAGCTTGCACTAAATAGAGAGAGCATTGCTAATAATAGCAAAGCTATAAAGATATCAGCTAGCCTAATTAAATAAGAGAACTAGTAGATAAAGCAGTAATAGAGATAGTATTAGTAGTGTGGGTAATAGGTGAGAGGATAAGTTAATAGATATTATTATTAAACTGTAAAGTTAAAGATTATAAAGCTGTCTAGTGAGATAGGTATATATAAGTGCAGCTGTGATTAGGATAGGATTATATAACTAAAGGCTATATATATTGTCAGGAGGCGTGGCGTAGAGTTAGAAGGTCTGTTATAAAGCAGGTAAAATCACTATATAGTGGCTAGAGGCTATAGATAGAGTATATAATAACCTGATTAACTTCTAATACTATATTTACTTATTTATATATAATATTATATATCTAGCTATCCTCTATAGAGGTATTAATAAGGTCTCTCTTAAGAGCTATATTAATAATACACTCTTAGTGTTATTTAGGCTGCTAAATAAAATAGAGTGTTTTATTAATTATATTAATACTAAACTCTTATATAATCTTTTATATAGTATTAATATTAATAGGCATACCTTATATATAGCTAGTATATTAATATACTAAGTTTAGTACTAATATATTAGAGAACTTATTATAGATTATAGAATAAAAATAAGAAAGAGAGATAGATATAAAGCTATATTTATAGTAGTAGAGCTTTTTATGTTTCTAGCTGTGAGAACCTCTTAGAAGGTTAAGGAGTTATCTCTTATATATACCTTACCAAAAGATTAACCTTTGGGTAAGGAGTTATTAAATATTTTATATAGTGGTGTGGTGTTTATAGTACCTTACTAAAAGGTTTACCTTTTAGGTATTTTTCCTAAGCTATAAAAGCCTTAGTAGCCTACTTAGCCCTAATATAATTAGCTCTATTATATATAGTGTGGTATTATATATACTATTACTATTCTACTAGTCTATTTAGCTAGAGTGTATATCTAACTTTATATAGTGATATTTAGAGAGTTTACTTACTAATAAAAATATATAAAGTTTCTATATTATTATTCTTAACTAGTAGAGAGTATAGGTTAAAGTGCCTCTATAGTGTTTCCTAAATTATATCTATAAACTAAGTAAATTTATTATAGTCTTTTTTATAGAGGGCTATATTATAACTATAAACTTAATAAAAAACACCTAAAAGGTAAACCTCTTAATAAGATAAATACTACTATATAAGATATTTAATAACTCCTTATCTAAAAGGGTAACCTTTTAATAAGGTATATATAAGAGATAACTCCTTAACTATAAAGGTCTTTCCTAAAACGTTTTTATAGCAAGAAGTATAAAAAGCTCTATAAGTAGGGCTTTATATCTATCCCTCTTCCTTATTCTTATTCTATAATTTATAATAGGTTCTCTAAGATATTAACACTAAACCTAATATATTAATATACTAACTATATATAAAGTATATCTATTATTATTAATAATATATAAAAGATTATAATAGAGTTTAGTATTAATATATTAATAAAACTCTCTGTTTTATTAAGCAGTCTAGATAATACTAAGAGTATATTATTAATATAGTTCTTAAGAGAGCTCTTATTAATATCTCTATAGAGAACTTATAGATATACTAACTTATTATAGATAAGTAAGTAGACTTAGTAATAAAGATTAGATGAATCCTTAAGCACTCTATAAAGTAGCTCTTTTTTAAATAGACTCTCTATAATACTAAAGCAGAGGCAGCTCTTTAGGGAAATATTAATAAGTATAGTTTATACTAAATAGAGAGAGTATTATTAATAATAGTATAGCTATAAAGATATTAACTAGTTTAATTAAATAAGGGGACTAGTAGATAAAGTAGTAATAGAGATAGTATTTAATAGTAGTATAGATAATAGGCAAGAGGATAAGTTAATAGATATTATTATTAAACTATAAAGTTAAGGATTATAAAGCTATTTAGTAAGATAGATATATATAAGTATAGCTATAGTTAGGAGAAGTAGTTTATAATTATAAATATAACTAAAGGCTATATATATTATTAAGAGCTATAGTTAGAAGGTCTGTTATAAAGTAGGTAAAACTACTATATAGTAGCTAGAGACTATATATATACTTTAAGTTTATAGTTATAACGCAGCCCCCTATAAAAAAGACTATAATAAATTCACCCAGTTTATAGATATAATTTAGGAAACACTATAGAGGCACTTTAATCTATACTCTCTACTAGTTAAGGATAATAATATAGAAACTCTATATATTTCTGTTAGTAAGCAAACCCTTATATAAAGTTAGATATATACTCTAGCTAAATAAACTAGCAAAATAGTAATAGAGCTAATTATATTAGGGCTAAGTAGGCTACTAAGGCTCTTATAGCCTGGAAATATCTTTACTAAACCTTTTAGTAAGATAAAAAACGCCTAAAAGGTAAACCTTTTAGTAAGATATATATAAGAGATAACTCCTTAACCTTCTAAGAGGTTCTTATAGCTAGAAGTATAAAAAGCTCTATAAGTAGAGCTTTATATCTATTTCTCTTCCTTATTCTTATTAATTTATAATAAATTCTCTAAAGTATTAGCACTATATCTAGTATATTAATATACTAAATATATATAAGGTATATCTATTATTACTAGTAATATAAACTAGATTACTATAGAGTTTAGTATTAATATAATTAATAAAAACTCCACCTTTTTTAACTAACCTAGTCTATATAAAGAGTATATTATTAATATAGCCCTTAAGAGAGCTTATCTTAATATCTCTATAGAAAATATTTATATATATAATTAAATTATATAAAAATAAGTAAATATAGTAATAGAAGTTAAATAGGTTATTATATACTCTATCTATTAGCTCTTCTTTAAATAGACTCTCTATAATACTAAGGCAGAGGCAGCTCTATAGAGATTAGTGAGTATAGCTTACACTAAATAGAGAGAGCATTACTAATAACAGCATAGCTGCTGCAAAGGCATTAGCCTAATTAAATAAGAGAACTAGTAGATAAAGCAGTAATAGAGATAGTATTTAACAGTAATATAGATAATAGGTAAGAGGATAAGTTAACAGTTTAGTAGTTAGTAATTAAGTAATTAAAAACTATATTATTATCAAACTGTAAAGTTAAGAATTATAAGGATATAGATAGGTATATATAAGTGCAGCTGTGGTTAGGATAGTTATAATCACGTAACTAAAGGCTATATATATTATTAAGAGGCGCAGCATAGAGTTAGAAGGTCTGTTATAAAGCAGGTAAAATCACTATGCAGTGGCCAGAGGCTATATATATACTTTAAAAGGGGCTTCTATATATTATTAAAAAAGAAGCCAAGTTATACTTAATATATTACTATATATCTATTATTATATAAAGTTGTTTTTCTTCTCTAATCTAGGCCTTTAGCTATTTATACCCTTATAAAATTCTTAATATTCTTGATTTTATCTTTATATATTAATAGCTATATTATATATATATATATTAATTCTATCTTATTAATTTATTAAGAAACAATCCTAATTTTAATCTTATTAATATTACTTATTCTAACTCTATTTAAGTAATATTAAATAATAAAGTAAATAATCTTTTTATTTTATTATTTTAAGTATTAATTATTAAGAAGTAGCTTTTTAGAGATAATCTTAAACCTTTAGTATTAAATCGACCCCTTAGCATATGCAGTGACGCGCTAAGTGCACGCAAAAGCAGCAGTAACTGTGGCGCAATAGCATAATATAAATATTAGCCACTTTTAGGTATAAATAACGCGTGGATCTATATATAGAGATTTCTAGATAGCTATACTATAATATATTATTATTTTTTATACTCTATACTATATAATTTAATAATTAATAGTCTAATTATTATAAATAATACTAATTAAAGCTATCTAGATAAATCTATAGTATTAAATTTACCTCTATATTATTAATATATAAGTTTATAGTAAACCCTCTATTATTAGTGCTACTATAGCCTCTAGCTCCTTATCTATACTTAATAATCTAGCTAATTAGCTTTTATAATAGGATTAAACCTAATATAAACTTTAGGTAATAAAACTATAGAAGTATATTAACCTAGAGGATATAGAAAAAGAGGATCTTAATATAGTTCTAAATACTATTTTAAGAAAGCTAAAGCTCTAAAACTATCTCTAGAAAGCTAACTTCCTAATAGCTAATACCTAGAATACTAAAATAGGAGAATTATCTATTTTAGTATTTAGTATAGCCTAACTAGAGTAAGAATAAGTAATATTAAAAGGATCTAAGTTAGTATAGTTTTTTAATAACTTAATAAGATAAGACTAATATATATATATATAATATAGCTATTAATATATAAAAATAAAATAAAGAATATTAAGGATTTATATAAGATTATAGTCTAATTTAAGAACTATATTTAAGAGATAGTTAACTCTAAGTATTAATTAACCTACTTTATATCTTAAAACTCTATTTTAGATACTATTATCTATCTAAAAATAAAAGCTAGAATTAATAATATTTAATAACTTAAGTTAGTAAGAGTAGTTTATATAGAAGTTCTTTAAGTTTTTTATAAAAAAAAGATTATAATTTAGAAGTTTATTACTAAGTAGGTTAATAAATATAAAGTAGCTATATCTAAATTAAGAATAGTTAATATAGTAGAGAATAATAAGAAGTTAGAATAGTTTAATAACTTTATCTATACTACTTACTAAACCTCTCTCTTATTATAAGCTATAATATATAAGTTAATCTATAGAAAGGAGGCTAATAATAGAACTCTAAAGCTTAATAACCCTATTAAGAGTATATAAAGTAAAGTTCTAGAAATAGTTAATACTATAGCCTTAAAGTTATATATTATAAAAAACAGAGTTTTTAGACTAATAATAACTAATTTTCTAATTTACTTAGTAAAGACTCCTTAACCTTAAAGTAAGTTAAAAAAGAGATAACTTAATAAAGGGTTTAATAATTAATAAGATAAGTATAAAAAGGGAGTTAATAAGTATTAGGTATATATAGATCCCCACTACTTATTAAAGTGCTAGTATATCTTTATTAATAAGGTATTTAATAACTAGACTTTAAGTAAGATAGTTACTAATTTTATAAAGAAGTAATATAAGAGAGAATTAGTAAATAAGATTAACTATTTAAAGATCTCTATAAAGGATTAATAACTCTTAAAGTAATATAGAGAAAAGATAGGAGTTAAGAAAATAGTATTTACTATAACTTATATCTATAAGTTATCTAAATTAGTACTTTTAGATTTAGGCTTAATAGTTTATATTCTAAATAACCTTAAATACTTTAAGACTCTATATAGTACTTATAAGAAAGACTTTGTTTTTATAGAATCTAAATTAATATTAATTAAAGATTATAGATCTATAATAGTAAATACTATTAAACCTAAAAGTTATCTAGTAATACTATATCTCTCTAATACTATTTACTATAATACTATAATAAGTAATTTTATATCCTATAGATACTTAGAGAAAAAGAGTATTTACTAAAATAATAAACTAGATAACTACTACCTTTAATAATAAGATAATATATTTATTATTAAAATACTTAATATCTATAATTAATATATTCTTAAGTATATACTAAAGAAGCCTTAAGTAGTATTCTATAATAATACTATATTAATTTCTCTATAATATAATACTTATATTACCTTAATAAAAAGAAAGCTAAAAAAGAGTATCTATAGTAATTAATACTCTTAACTTAGCTATATAGAAGAGGCTATAATATACTATCTAGAGGCAGTAATATATAGTATAAGAGTAAAAGATAGAATATCCCTAATAATAGTAAACTATAATATATATAGCCTACAGAAAATAATCTAATAAATATAATAAATACCTAGAGAGTTTATTATAACCTTAATATTAAGAAGATAAATAGCTTTAGACTTTTACTTATTTAAATAAGGATATAGAGGCTTTATAATCCTCTTACTTTTTATAAACTAACTATTAGATTATACCTAGAATTACTACCTTAAAAACTACTTAACTAAGACTTTAATAAAAGTATTTACTTAATTTATTAACTTAGTTAAAAAGGAGTTAAAAGTCATAGTTAAGGTTTTTAAATATAATAATAAGATTTTAAAATATCTAGAGATAGAGAGCCTTATCTAAATAATAAGTATTTAAATTGAGCTATTAGTGCTAAATATCTAAGCTTAAAATAGAGATAGAGAGAGGATTATAGTAGTTATAAAGATAAAGACTAGATATCTTTATTTATTATTAAAACTTCCTCCTTATTTATAGCTAGAGATCTATATAGTAGTAACTTATATATATAACTATACTTTATTATAGTTAAGAAGCTAGAAAACTCTATATAAACTCCTTTATTAATCTATAAAGAGTAATATTACTATACTAAATATTTCTTATCTATAATAATATAGCTATAAAGTATTTACCTTAACTATATAAGCTTAACTTTATAAAAACTATTTCTAGTGCTTTAACTTTAAGACTTAGATTAGATATCTTATTAGCTATATCTTATTAAACTCCTACTAAGTATAGTATTTAGTAAAGTAAGAAGTTATTACTATAAAAGATATTAGGTTTAATAAAAATATAAAATTTAGTAGTAATATTAATAAGTAGAAGGATAACCTCTAGGAAATAAACTAAAAGGAGATATATAACTACTATAATAATATTATTAAGTTAATAAAACTATAATAGATACTAAAACTAGATAATATTAAAGATAATAAAGAAGCTAAATAGTTACTACTAACTAATTTAATAGAGATTAATAAGGTAAATATACTAACTAAGTCCTAGCTATAAGATAAGTTTAAATATTCCTAAGCTTAGTTCTAACTTATTACTTTACCTTAATCTCTATTCTTATTATTCTTCTAAGTAATAAGAGATCTTAAGATAAAGAGGAGAGGGGTTATTATTACTAAATCTGAGAAATTTAGAATTAATTTAAGAACTTTCTATAAAGTAGTATTTTTAGCTAGTATAAAGCTAAGTAAATTAATTAAGTAGTGAGATAATCTCTATATCTATCTATAGTTTAGCTAACCTAGAGCTAGTGAGAAGTATAACTAGGTATTAAGCCTTAAAGCTAGAAGCCTCTTACTTAGTTTAATAGTATTAAATAATTCTACTAAGAATAGGTTAAAGAGATATCTAAAAAAAACTTACTAAAGGGATCTACTATTATTATCCTTATTCTATAGCTAACTAGCTAGTTATCTATTAAGAAATAAGTTTAGAGAAGCTAAAAAATTATATCTAAATAGTTATAAACTATTAAATTTATAGATTAAAGTGCTTAGTATAATAGTATAAAGTTATAAAGTCCTTAGCTATTACTAAATATATATTTATAAGCTAGATAAGTATAGGAAACTTATTAAAGTTAAAGTAAGACTTATTATTAAAAAAGATTAATAACTTTATAATCTAAGAAATATCTATATTACTATTTTAGCTAGTATATCTTTTAGGATCCTTATTATAGTTATAAACTAGTTTAATATAAACCTTCTATAATATAATATAGTTAATATTTCTATTTATACTAATCTTAATAAAGAAGTCTATATAAAGATAGTGCTAGAGTATTAAAAAAGTAGATATATTCTAAAGTTACTTAAAGCTTTCTATAGACTTTACTATTTACTATTTCTATAGTAATAATATCTAGAAATAGGTTTTATAGTAAGTAGGTTTAAGTAAGTAGTTAGTAAAAACTACTATTAGTATAATAGTAAGATCTTATTCTTCTTTTATATTAGTAACTATATATTTATATATCTTCTTTCTAAAGAGATTAAGGTAAAATAGCTAATTAGTAAACCTCTAACTATAATACTATCTTAAAGGAGGAAAGAATATTTAGTAATTTCTAGGAATTAAGGTTATTTAAGATTAATATAACTATAAACTATAGCTTTTATAGTTATCTTTCTTTAAGAAGCTATTAAAACTCCTAAATAGTAAATTAATAAGAGACTATAAAACCTTAATAATATAAAAAGAACTCCTGCTTTATAAAGGAGAGATAATAAAGGTTAATATTATAAAATACTAGTAAAAAGTGGGATTGCTACTATATACTATAGTAATAATAAGACTTAATATCTTATTTATAGTTAGTAAACTTACCTACTTTAACTAAAACTCTAAACCTTATTATTAATATACTATAAACTATATTATTTAATACTTTATATAAATAAAGAAACTATATCTAAAATATAGAGTTTTTAAGGGATTAACTAAAAGACTTGAAGTTATATTAGATATTAGTTTTATAGATAATATACTAAACTATAAAAGTTTTTAATTCTTTATAATAAAGCTCTTTAGAGAGATAATATTATAGAGAGTAAATAAGTAAAATATAGTTACTATATTAACTATAGAGGTAAAGCTTCTTACCTTTTCTTAAGTAATAAAAAAAGAACTATTTATAAATTAACTTATTACTACTCTATAAGTTTCTCTCTTAAATAATAAACTACCTAAATTTATAGGTTCTATAGTTACTAATATATCAAAAGTTACTATTTAGTATAATAATCTATAAACTATAGGCCTTATTATAAAAGAGATATTCTAGTTATAGATAAAACTCTACTATATTAATATCTATAACTACTAGCTATAATAGGAGGTTATAGAGGGGTATATTAAGGTTATCTATACCTCTTTAGCTAAACTAATAGCTAATAGACTTATAAAAGCCCTTCTATAGCAGTTTTATAAAAGATTTATTACTTAGTTAGGCCTTATTAATAAGTTATAAATAATTATAGAAATCTAGAAGAGAGAGGAGTTATAAAACACTAATAGTAATATTAAGCCTAGATTTAAGTAAGCCTAATACCTAACCTAAAGAAGTAATTTTATACTTACTATATTAGCTAAATTAACTTACTAAATCTATCACTAAGTATAATAATATACCTATATAAAAGAGAGAGTATTATACTAATATTTAAGCCTTTAAGTATATAATTTACTAAAAACTTAACTTATATAAATAACCTAAGTTTTCTTTGCCTTTTTATAATTATACTATAACCCCTTAGAAGCTAATAATACCCTTATAAGCTATACTAACTAGACCTTACTATTAATAATAATATCTCTTTAAAATACTCTATAAGTAGTAATAAAGAATAATAGAGAGTAGTAATCCCTCTTATTATAAATAAGCAATTCTATAGGATAAAGTAGTTAAATCAAGTTAAGATAAATAACTATAAAAAAAGTAATATCCCCTCTATATAATAATCCCTCTTATTAATAATATTCTTAAGTTATTACTGCTTAAATAAGTTTATTATTACTAACTTTCTAGGCAGAGTCTATAAAGCCTTAAATTAGATAAGAAGACTAAGTTATAATACTATAATTAAGGGCTAAGGGTCTAAATACTTTATAATAATTTATAGATAATACTAAGAGATAATACTAAAAAAGGGATTATAAAATAGGTAAATAACAGGGTTATAAAGTTATTAATAGATATATAAGATATTAAATAACTTTATATTAAATAGATATATTTAGATAACCTTAAATATACTAGATTTAAAGTGCTTTAGAGTTAATTAGTAAACTTAGCTAGTTATGCTAAATTATACTATATTATACTATATTATATTAAAACTAAAGGGGTATATTAAATTAACCCCTTAGTATATATAGTGACGCGCTAAGTGTGTGCAAAAGCAGCAGTAACTATAGCGTAATAGCATAATATGGATATTAGCCACTTTTGGGCGTAAATAATGCGTGGATGTATGCGCAGAGATTTCTAGATAGCTATACCACAATATATTATCATTTTTTACACCCTATACTATATAATTTGACATTTAGCTTCTTTAGAGTAATATTTAAGATAATATTAAGGTTTTTCTTCTCTTTATTCTCTAGGTTAATATATTTCTATAGTTTTATTAACTAAAGCTTATATTAGGTTTAATCTTACTAAAGAGGCTAATTAGCTAAACTATTAAGTCCACTTAAGAACCTAGAAGCTTTAGTAATATTAATAATAAATAGCTTACTATAAGCTTATATATTAATAGTATAGAGATAGATTTAATATTATTAATTTATATAAATAGCTTTAATTAATATAATTTATAAAAGTCAGATTATTAATTATTAAATTATATAATATAGAGTATAAAAATAATAATATATTAAGTATATAACTATTTAGAAATCTCTATATATAGATCTATATATTATTTATACTTAAAAGTAGCTAAAGTAGATATTACTCTATTATGCTATAGTTACTGCTACTTTTATATATACTTAGTATATTACTATATATACTAAGGGGTTAATTTAACCTCTATCTTACTTTATATAATATAGTAATAATATTATATATATATATATATATAAAAGCAGCTCTATATTACTACTTAATATATATTTTATAGAAGTACTTTCTAATATATACTTTTTTAGCTAAAAAATACCTAAAAAGATATATTCCTATAGTATATATACTATATAGTAATATAGAGCTGCTTATTATATATTATATTATAGTATATTATTAATATACTATTTACTTATATGCGTTGTGTTTGCGGGCGCCCGTGGTGGTACTGCTGTGGCGCGCGGCGGCGACTATGCTAGTTACAGTTAGAAGGGTGCCGAATAGCAGACCGGGGGGTGCCAAATAGCGCGCCTCATTTGTTTGGTCAAAACCGTTTCGCCGTCCCGCAGAGCAGGATCAGCCGAGACCTTGGACGGGGACCCTTTCGAGCCTGGTCCTTGTGCCCCGTGACGGGTTCCGCTTCTCCATCGTGAACGGTGAGCTCAATATATCACTCTAATTTTCATATTACTCCGCGTTCTCTCCGCCCAGCAGCGAGCCGCCCGCCAAAGCGGCAGCCCTGGAGTCTTTTGTTGCTCCTGCTGCTGTTGCAGATCTGAGCGCGGCTGGAATGTTTCCGCAGCTTCACCACGCCATGTGTCAAGATGAACCATTCATTCAACGATGAGCTCGAGCTGCTGCCATGCCACATTTATATTCATAGGTCTTCTTAAACCTGACACAGTAACTGGCTCATTGTGGCCGAGATTGATCCTAACGAAGTGCCTGCCTAAGCAACATCTTGGTCGACTTACGAA
The DNA here is from genome assembly GCA_036785495.1 of Colletotrichum neosansevieriae. Classification (NCBI taxonomy): domain Eukaryota; kingdom Fungi; phylum Ascomycota; class Sordariomycetes; order Glomerellales; family Glomerellaceae; genus Colletotrichum; species Colletotrichum neosansevieriae. The sequence continues at coordinate 130,147 of JAVHLV010000098.1, read as the reverse complement.
TGGCGGCAGATGTTGAAACTTGCCTCCATAAGTAAGCTGGGCCAGATCGACGTGAAAGAGCCATGCTTGATTGCCCTGCCGTTGCGCGGTCTTGAAGATTCGCTGCGGCGGGGTTTCGCCAAATGTCCGTCCTCACTGTCATCACCAACCATCTTAATTCAATGCTTTCCTCTCAAACCTGTGATAATTATCACCTTGCCTGGTTCGAATAAGTCAGCGACTGACTAATCAGGCGTGCAAGAGTCGGATGCATCCCGCATCCCGCATCCCGCACTCCGTCCGTCTCCGGGTGTCTCTCCGCATCCCACCTTCCGCTCGTCTGAGCTTCAATCCATCTCAACTTACACACCAGCAGCCATTAGTTTCGCCTTCGAGGTACTGCCAGTTGCATCTCCCTCATTGCTCAACACACCAGTCTCCAGCTTGCTGCCAAACCCGTATCTACAGGTGAGGGCCAAAGTAATCTAACCCCTCTCTGTCTACCGAGCTCGATTCGACACAACCGTTGTGCCCATCCTCAAGGAACTTCATAACCTTGCTTGACGGCCACGTGTCATCCACTGCTCATTCGAACCCAGACCTACGCGTCGGCCGTTTTAGCACCTTGAGTAAGCCGACCTCGCCGGGAACGACGTCAGGCTCGACTGCTTAATGCACGAGTAGCTTCAATCACACGCCTGAACCCCCGTGTCTCCATTTCCAGACATCCCGCGTTCGTCCGGCCCCGCACCGCTCCATACCCGGTTCCTCGCAAATTTCATTTGGCACCAGCACGTCAAGTCAAGCCTCCGGCAACTTTGAAAGATGGACGTGTCAGATATGACCAAACCCACGTCGCCGTTGCTTTCGTCGGCGACTGGTCCAGACGCCGATCCTGTCACCCCGGCTATGTCCGCCCTAGCTCGCTTCGAATTCCAAGCTGGCAAGGGCAATGAAGGCACCAAAATTCTCATGGTTGAATGGAACCCCCTATGTGCCGCTCAATCCTCATCGTCCGCTGCCAGGACCTGGCAAGTATCGTGGGAAGGCAAGACGAGCCACCTTCCAGTCGATGATGAGGAGACGGGTACAAGTAAACGAGTGTATTTCCTTCTGCCCCCAGGAACCCCTGTCCCTCCCGTGGTCACAATCACTCATCCGGATGGGGTGGCTCTGACTACTAAGCCGCTGCCGGCCATCTTTCCCCCTGGTCTAGATGACGTCGGGTCGGAAGGCGGGACGAGGGGTATCCTACACACCATCTGGGTCAAGAAGAGGCTTTCCGAACTGCAAGATGAAATAGACACCGAGATGAAGACCAATGCTGAGAGCGTTGGCTTGGAAATTGCTCTCCAAGAGCGGCGATGGATTGTTGAACAATTTGGTGTTGCTTCCAAGCTCGGCCTAGGCGCGGATTCAGATACGTCGGCTTCCGTACCAGACGCTCTACCCAGTCCTGTATCACCGAGATCACCTGTTGGGGAGAAACTTGGGGAGAAACTCAAGGGGTTGAAGCTAGCAACGTCCGCGGCTGACCTCGTGGGTGGCTCAGTTGGTAAGATGCCCGCCAGGACTGTAGTCATGCTCGGAACATGAACTGATCCGTGACAGTCGCAGGCAAGGACGCGCACCTTCAGTCTATATCCTTTTCTCCAGCTTCTGGTGACGTGGCGATATCATCCTTCTCGAACTTTGCTCGGCAACCTCCCGGAATGAACCCCGAGATCCAGATTTCCACCTCGCTGGATGCTGTTCTCAGGAGCGGTGAACCAAACCCTCCCACGAAGCAAGTCCAGGAACAGGAAGAGGATCTATTTGCGCTCCCAATGAGCCCTCGTAGCCCAGAAATGGGAGTGAGCCCGTTCAGCCTTCGGTAATTTACATGTCCCAACTGGCGCACCTTTGGGCAGGTTCATCAGTGAACTATTTGATAGAAGCTGCATAGCATAGCGTGAAAGCCCCGGGCTGGTCATAGTCTGCAACGATTTTTGGAATGCGCAGTTGCATGTTCTCTTTCGCTCCATTCATATGGACAAGCAATTACCGTCATGTTCACAGAAGAAGGCTCATAAACTAACTTTGGCTGACATTGATGAAACTCACTTGTTTTCTGTCTGTAGCAACTTCCTATCAGCCCTGTTGTCCAGTATGACAAGACGTTCCTAGGCATTGGGTATCATTTGTAGGTTCCGGCCTTTCGATAATCATACCCGGTTGTTACCGCCAACCACCGACGCGACCTTCGTCCCAACGTTCCTTTCTCTCCTGCCGCAAGTAGTAAAGCAATTTAGCATCCCTATACCTCTTGATCCAGTCCAGCGTCTCCCGCTCCGACGCAAACGCACCGTCCCCCTGTCCGTCGATAAAGCTCTCCTCCATTACATGGCACACGGAAGATTGCTCGTTCACACCCTGACCCAATCTTTGGTATAGCGAAGCCGGCGAGAAAGGCGCTAGCGCGTGATCCATATCTGATTGTTTCTGCCGCCACTGGCGCTCGAGTGCATGTGTCGAGAGAAGCTGTGCCTGCGTGGATGATCGCTGGTGTGCCAGCCGAGCCTCGAGCTCAGTGAGCCTTGAAGCGAGATCGAGGTTCTCGGCCAAGGCCGCTTGAAGAGCCTGATGCGATGAAGCCAGGGAAGGGTGAATTGTGCTCGGCGCATGGGTGAGAGCATTGAGTAGGTCTGAGTCCGTTGCTATCTCGGCAAGGTCCTGCTTTCTATGCCGCTGTCAGCAGAGGAAGACGCCTCTCACGCACACAAGTGTCCTACGATTTATCTTGCAACACCTTCGGAAGCCACTGGTCTCCAGGGTCGGGAATAGGTTGCGGTCGCGCAAACTCGAGTCCAGCTGGAGGGTGTCCGCGACCTCCTCTGACGCCATCGGCATCGGCACTAGGTCCGGTCCCAGGATGGAGTGGGCCGGATGTGATGGGTGTGCCGATGCGGCTGGTTTCGTGACTGCCCGGCTTTGGTGGAAGTGAGGGAGGCGGGTGTGTATGCATGACGGAATGATGTGGGCGATCGCTTGAAACCCTTCCTGATTGACAGAACGGCAGACAAGAGAATAACACTGCGACCAAAAGAAACGCCGCGAAAATGCTTTTTAAATGTTTGTACGTTGATAGTGGCATGCGTCAGGTCGTCACCGCTTGGATCGGCAAATCGGCGCTGCGATCTCCCCTGTGCTCATGCGGGGTCAGATAAGATAACGCCACCCGCTTCTCCGTTGCCGAAGCCATGTCTGCACGACCATATTATCATCCGGAGCTCTTCGTCATTCTGAGTATTCTACTTGGTACATTGAACTCGTATTCCATATGCACTCCCGATACCTTGACGCCATAGCGCAAATGACCCTACCGTCAAACGATGGTTTTCGTTCCCTGTTCTTCTCAAAGCAGTTATGCACCTGCTAGATGGAGGATCGCGACCCCTTTTTGCGGTTCGTAACCCTCCCTGCTGCTCTATTTACTAGCTTACAGTCCTCTTTGTCATGGTTTGACCGACCAAAGATCGCGGGACCAACCCATCTCACGCAGCTTCTTACTGCTTGAGCCAACTGCCTTCTTCTCACCTGAAGCAATGGCAAGAGCCTTGCTGCAGCCGGCAAAAGCTTCAACCAACTCCTTCATTCGCCTAGCCTTGATGAAACAAGCCGCAATGTCCGAGTCTTTCTCGGCGATGGTTGCCGCCAACTCCATGCATTCCAAAAAGTTGTCTCTCGTAAGCGTGGTGCCGGCGAAGTGCAAGGTACTGACGTATGCGAGGAGGGTCTCAGGCAGATATGTGTCGCGTAGAATCTCAAGCTCTGGGTCATCTGTCGAACGCGTGTTAGCATCAGTCGGCACAAGGAGCCTTGAAGTATCTCACCCAGACCCAAAAGCCAATTCTTCAGCAATGGCTTCACATGATCCTTGGCAAATTTTACTTCATTGCCAACCTTGGCCCAGAAATCTCTCTTGACAGATGGGTCCCTAGGAACAGTTAGAATCGGGTTATCACGTAGAAGTAAACAAACATACTCTCTTGAAAGCTCTGCAAGCGACGCAATTGTCTCCATCGTGTCCAAAGCTCTAACAAGGTACTCGAGATCGCGCAGCGTACGTGCCTCTGAAGCGAGTCGGGCTGGGGTAATTCGAGATGCGTCCGCTGGCTCAATTTGGTGGGCCCAGAATTCCGCATCATCAGTCCACGAATCGTTCTCCTCTTGATCCAAGAGACCGATCCGTTGCCGCATGATGGTGCTAAATGGTACTCGGTTCGCAAAACTCCTGGCGGCATTTAAACGCATGTGCTCTGCTGCATGTTAGTAAACTTCGGTGTGCCAATGGAATTGCGAGATTCTTACTTAGGAAGTACTTGTAGACTGCCACACTAACGCCGAAAACATCCAACCAGGCCTCTTCGACGAGCAACAGCCACTCGACCGAACGTATGAGGCGGTCATCGGAGGCATCAACTGATTCGGGATCTTCTCCAAAAAAGTCTGTTTTGATGGCGCGTCCATAGTTGAGAGATGCCGATCCCTGTTCCATGATCTGGAAGTGTCCTTTAGCTGGATAGCCATCCGCAATCTCCTTCTCGAGACCCTTGAATAGAAGTTGAGGCTGTATTCTAACGAACTGGAGTACGTCGAGCCCTGCCTTGCGAATAAGGCTGAGCTGGACAATACGAGCTTCATGGTCTGTGATTGGTAGTATGTTTGTGCTTAGGACTTGGAAGGCCCTGGAACCGTCCAACCTGGAGCAGTAGAGAGGGATTAGCTCATCGTAGCCTGCCAAGCGGAGCAAGCTGATATATGCCGTGATCGTATTTTCCTGCAGTGTGCGACGATCATAGTCGACGCTGAGCGTAGAGGATGCTGGATGTGTTTCGAGCTTGTCCAGGGTCGCAAAAATGATGAGTGTGTGCACTGCAAGTCGCAATCGGTCGGGGGAGTGCATATCGGCAAATTTGTCCTGCGATATGTTTATATTGCGGCAGTTGTCGTCAGGCATCAGAGCAGACGGCTCTTCCGAGTTGGCCTTTTGTGTGACAGCAACGCCCTGCTCGTAGAAGTGACGCTCAAGATCCTTCGAGATGATGGCAGCCTGCAACGCCTTGATAGGCTCGAGGGCCTCCTTTTGCGTGTGAATATTAGTCTCTAACGACTTGACCAGGCGCTGCTCCAGAGTGGTCGGGTCACCGTGGAATTGAACAGCATCGAAAGTAGCAAAAGATGAGCGCAGGGAGGCCGATACTTCCGCAGGGCACTGTCCCAGGATGAAGCTGTCGAACTGGGTACGGACCAGAGCGTTGTAGTGCATAAACATGTAGTCGTCCCAGGTTTTGCAGATTTTCTGTACACTTGGAATGTCCCCTGAAAGCACTCCATAGACGGCTCTTTCGATGTCGTCAGAGCCGCCTTGACGAGCAATCGCAAAGCACATACGTCTCCAAAGAGCGAGAGCGGAAGGGTCGTCTACCAGCGTTGCCTCCCCATGCTCGGTCGCCAGAGGCAGGGCAGACATAGACACCGCCCTCCAGACCTCGGTCCTCTCTAAACACCACTCCCTCATCGCTTCTAGGTTGCTGCCTCTGCGGAGGAGCTGGAAGCAGCCAACCCATATCGCCCTCTCGAAGTACTCGTCTTGCGGCTCCAGCTTTCGTTCCTGTCTGGTCACGGCATCCGGATCCAGCTCAGCAACAAGCGGTGCCTTGTCTGAGTTGACCAGCGAGCGCGCCACTTCGGGGAACTGAACGTCCAACGGACGCGCCGATCCTATAACGCCCTTCTGCAACTTGATGGCTGACCTTGTGTGGATCCAGCCGTGAGCGATAATATCTCCTCTGTCGGCGTTCTGCTGCAATTCGCGAACCAGGTCGTCAATATCGGGTCCGTTCCGCGCGCCTTGCTGTAACCATTCCAATATCGTCTTCCGCTCCACAGCCAACTGGTCCTTTTCCAGGAACCCAATCCAAAGATCGTCGCTCGTTTGACTTGTCTTAGAGGCGTTCGAGTGCTTTTCGCCCGCCGGGCCTTGCGAAGGATACCTCAAGGGGATCAGGCGACGGACAAGATCCCAAGTTTGCCTCTCTTGTTCCCATGCTAGGATTTCTTCTAGAGTCGGCGCCGGATCTGAGTCTTCGTCGTCGTCAAGGTCCATCTCAGTTTCGCCCTCTGAGCACCGGCGAACCTGGTTGTCCAGGTGCGCCAACCTCTCTCCAGCATATTCGTAGTAGGAATTCACCAGTCCCAATATCCTAGAACGTTTGTCGCTAACTGAGCCGTGCGGTGCGAGGCAGTCGTCGAGGGCATTGGCGAAGACCTCGACCTCAGGTCCGATTTGAAGGTCCATCGTTACTCAGTAGAATTGCAGCAGACAGCAGTGATCCTGCTTCCGGGGTTCGGTTCACAATGGGTTTCGTGCTCGTAAACTATAATTATCGTTGATTGGGCGGCGCATGGGATTGATGACGGTCTCTAACGTCGAAGTAAATACCGTTAGAAAGTGACATTAAGTAGAATGGCCGACCAAAGAACAAACCTTGCCCAGAAGAAGGACGTCGTTGCGTGTTATTAAGAACTTTGGCGCAAAAAGACCAGAAGCGCTGGGTCGTCCGCAGCCAGGAAAATTTGGTGCCCAGGTCTCGGGCGACAGCAAGACACCAGGGACGCGACTTGTTATTAGAAACAACGATCCTCGGGTACTCCCTTCGCGAGAGGTAAATAGCGAAAAAGACCAAGCAAGTTTGCGCGAGGCAGCTTGGGAAAGGAAAAGTCGCAGCCCGGCTCAAGCAATCAGTAGGGCACCTCGAATCGCCAAAACAACAGCTCGCAAGCTTGCGCAGGGGATCGAAGGAAAGGATCAGCATTCGGTCTGTGCGCACGCGTGGCGGCATTGGTAGGCAGGTTGGCAGGTATTTAGAGGGCTTGCTGCCAAAAGTGGCAGGCGGTCAACTATAGCACTGTGTCCATCCGCCAAAATCCTAGCAGATCTTAGTCCTACTCTGTTGATACACACTGTATGGATCTTTTTTTGCATCCTTTTTCTACGGGACAACGTCCATAATTTTCTGACTTCTTTTCTCTTTTTCTTCATCAATGTCAAGGCCTTCATATTAGAGTCTCGGAACAAGTATTCAATGCTTGTTCAGGTTCTATGGAACCTCTTGCGTGCTAATGAACGCCTAGAGTGACTTGCCCTCTTTCAGAATGTTCCCCAGACTATCCATTCGGGTTGACGTATATGCGGAAGAGTGGTACACCTCGTCGTGATGTGTGTAGCTTCACAGCTCAAATCCTTGATTCTGCTGCTAGGGAATATACTGCCCATGTTTTTCGACTACAACTCCCCCCGCAGTCTCCTGAGCTTCAATTGCAACAGGTGGAGTTTGGGACAGCTCGCCGATACCGCATCTTCGCCCTGGGCGCGGTAAAATGCTTCGCAGCATTCGTACAGTGCCGTGATAATCGGCTGGCACCTGTCCTCATTGTAATTGTTCTTGGTCAGGCAGTCTGCCATGCGCGCAGCACCAAGTCAGCGTTCTGATCTTTGAATGACGCATGGTTCGCTGGATTGAGAACTGACCCTGGATTGCACACTGCAGCCATAAGGAAGGATATATGTTAGCTCTCTGAATAATGCTGGAGCGGCTTGGAACTGTCTGAACGGCAGACTCACGGCGCGAGGATGGCAGGCCGGCTTTGCCTTGAGGTCTTCATTCAAGCCCTAGAAGTGTCCGTTAGGAAAACCTTAATTAGGATTTGCTGGTAAACACCCAACCATGCTACTGAGCTTTTGATTTGTTTCTGAGACAATTGTTCAATTTATCAAGTTGGAAAATGTTGAATCTGCGTGGGAATCGATAAGAATTGTGGCAGCTTCGTTCACACTCAGAAAGGATAAAAAGAATCACGAAGGTGAAAGATAGGAGTTACGTTGTCTTTCTGACCTACTCGCTCTCGCTGGTAATGTTTCTACGCCGCCTGCTTATATAAGTCCCTGGTTGACTATACACTACCTTACTCTGGCGCTCGGGGAAAAACCTCCTAGGGCAGTAACTGCTCGGATGAGTCAGCCAGGGGGAATGGATATTGAGCCTCATGATGTTGAATTTTACCTTAAACTGAAGTACCTTGTCTACCTAACTACCTTAGCCTGATCGTCAGCAGGAGCTCAGAAAGGTGCTCGAGCGCTTTTCCCGGGTGCCTACCTAAGGTAAGGTAGGTAGGCACACCAGGTTGGCTCCATGGGGCGCCCAGTGCTGGCTTACCTTAGGCAACTTACCTAAACTTAAGGTAGGCAGCTAGGTAGGTAGGTAAGGTAAGGTAAGGTACCTACCTTATGATGCGTTCAGATGCCTTAGGTACGTAGCCGTGAATGAGGTCCTAATTGGCAACCTAGGCTCACAAAACCTTGCCCTGACCTCGTCCAATCAAATCGCCAGCGTCCCACCTTCACCCTTCGCCTTTCACCCTACTAGCCAGAAGGGAGCGCCTTCCATACTCCCCACGTCCCTTCCTCGTCCGCGGTATGTAAAGGCACCTTATTTGGCTTCCATCTCCAAACGTCCGCGACTACCGCAGTACGCCCGAAATTGTTGCCGCCACCATTTAATCGCGTCTAAGGTATTCCCTCGCTCCATACCTGCTCCTATTCAACCTGACTTTCGCCAATCTCTCTTCTTCGCACAATCCGACTTCTACTGTTAGCGATCTCTCGCCTTGCGCCAGACACACAAAGTACGTCACGCTGCGCGTTCCATCCAGCTTTCCTAGCACTCTCAGATTGGTCTTGCTGACTTTTTCGCGACACCTCGTGCAACAGTCATCATGTCCGGCGAACATGAGAACGGTTCTCCCGCAGCTGGTGGCCAAGAGGCCCCCGCCGCTGTCGAGCACCTCAACATTAAAGTGACGGACAATAACAACGAGGTCTTCTTCAAGATCAAGCGCTCGACCAAGCTTGACAAGCTGATGACCGCTTTCTGTGAGAGACAGGGCAAGGCTGTGAACTCTGTTCGTTTTCTCTTCGAGGGTCAGCGCGTCCAGCCTACCGATACCCCGGACACTGTGAGTGCCAATCCCGTCTCTTTTCTTTCTTTCTTTTCCGCCGTGCTCAATGCTGACATCTCATTACACCGCCAGCTCGAGATGGCGGATGGAGATACTTTGGAGGTGCACCAGGAGCAGGTCGGTGGTTCTCTCTAGGGATCGGCGCGCGGGGAATATAATGCGCGTGGGGAATATATGGCATATTGGTTGAGAGCGACGGATTTCTTTCTCTGAGATGGCAACAGCTATCCGAGGGCTGAGCGTGGACAGAAGGCTTCGCACGTTTACCAGATTCATATCAAGACAGACCATGATGATTATGACATTCACACAACCCATTTTATTTGTGTTAACTGCCGCGTGCCCCAAACCATGCATGCCTGAACCGGACAAACAATTGCATTGGCAAATTCAACGCTGAATCGCTCAACCCCTCAACAAATCCACAACTCCCAAAGCAAGTTTCTCTGGACTGGAAGCCACTTCATAATGCATCAAGCCTTGAGCTCAATCATGCGGCATCGTGTGCATAGCACAATTGATTTGTCACCGTCCTCCTTGGGGAAAATTTGTCCGTCGTCAAAGCCTCCGTTGCACGAAGCACACCGGAAGCATTCTTCATGCCACTCCCCGCCCAACGCTCTAATATATTGACCGATCACGGCAGTTCTGCATTTCTTGCACTTGGGCGCCCGGCGTTCCGTCCGCTTGGTCTGACAATTGATACACCAGGCATAGCCGTCCTTCTCGATATGGGTCATACCCTTCTCGAAAGGGTCGCCGCACTCAGCGCAGAAGAAATGACCATAATGCCAATGCTGACCGAGCGCGACAACATGCTCGCCCAGAATAGGGGTCTTGCAGTGTTTGCACCTCGGCGCGAAGAGCTCGTGCCAGTCTAGATGGCAGTAGAATCGCAACCGCTCATCGCCGTCCTCGGCCATGGTTTTTCCTTGCTCCTCTTCTAGCAATTCTCCAATCGCTCTGCGTCTGATTCTGTCCAGGCGCTCGTGGCGGTGGGCTTCTGGTTCGGGGCTGATCTCCAATGCCTCAAGGCCGGTACCGCAAGCAAAGCAACTGAAGCATTGTGGATGGAAACGCTCCGATAATCCGGCCAGGGAGACGAATCTGCCCTCAATGGGAAACCCGCACTCGTGACACAGGGTCGCTGAACGGTTGGGAGCGCCAGGATCCGGTGACCAATGTCGCTGTGGGCGCTGGAACGGGCGTCCTCTGGGTGAAACAGACTTGGGATCAGGCAGAGGTCTTGGCCCAGAGTTTGCGGCATCGTCGTCGGGGGTGACAATGACGGGTATACTGGGGTTGCTTCCAGCCGGCTCATCCTCGCCCGCGATGCTTATGGATGGCACGGCCGGGAATCGGCGTGCATTGCCTGCCGGGTGATCTTCCGGCGCCACCACGATAGAAGGGATCTCCACCGACTGGCCCTCTTGGGTCGTGGGTCCCGGTTTGGGTATGCCGATTGCCGATCCTGGCCTAGAATCAGTCTTCTCGTCCGGAGCTTTCCAGTTCGAGTCGAAGCTTACAATCGGCCGCCCGGGTCGATCACTGACGGCCGTAGGCGTAGGCAGTTTTGCACTGCGATCCTTCAGCTTCATAATCGTAGCCCCCCGGATGTCGTCGCCGCGAATCTCCATCCCATTCTTTTTGAGCACTGCATCGTCTACTGCAGGTTTCGCGACTGGGGTATTAGTCGTGTACTGGGGATTGCGTGACTGAGAAGGGGGGTTGCGATGGATCTCGACCGTGCATCTGGGTTTCCACGGCGCGACACGGTCAGTCGGAGGGCCAGCGGCGAAGCGGACTTGAACCTGAGGGTTCTTTGGCTTATCAACGAGAGGAAGATTTGACGTATGCTCTGTCTGCAACTTTGGTGCCGCTCGGCTGATCGCGCCCTCTGGCTCTTCCCAGATCTGGTCACCGGAGAACGGCTTCTCAACCTCACCACTGATGTTGCGCTTCATGCTGCTACGGCGGCGATGGGAAGACGTGAAACCAGAGTTGGGGCGGGCAGCACCAGGTGGGCCCGATATTCCAGAGTCCAGTGACGGACGCTCAGGACTCTTCCCGTCGCTGCCATCGCCATCACGGGACAAAGCCAGAGACGGGCGTCCCTCACTATCAGTAGAACTACCAGAGACCGACCGTGAAGCATCTCTTGCCAAGCCGGAGGGAGCAATCTCATCACCATATTTACCGACGCTGGCAGTACGAGCGTGAGCATAGCTGTTCTTCCTCATGTGAGGCCTATACCGGTAGGGAGCATGAGGATCGGGGGGCGCTACTCCATTTCGATGTCGCCAAACAAGCTCTGATGCCTCATCAAGAGCGGCGTTGTAAAGGCGAGTCTCGTCGTCTTCTTCGCCTCCGGCGTTGGTCGCTTGTGTCTTGGAAGCAGAGCTTCTGTTGTCGTTGATACGCACATCGTCCATAGCCTGACGAAGCGACACAGCCTCCTCTTTCTCCATCCATCGCTGACCTCGCTCCATGTAAGTCTCTGTAGGCACGACTTCTGATGGTTTCAGAGGAGTTGTAGAACGAGGGGGGTAGTAGTCGCGCCCCGAGAGGCTGGACATGGAGTATCGGGAAGAAAAGCTGGCATTTGCTGGCACAGGGCTCGGCCGCGTGGAAGGAGGATCAATCGAGCTCAATATGGATGCTGCAGGGCTTTCAGATCGAGGAAGTGGTTCGGAGATGCTGTGCTGGTCGTAGGAGGGCCGTTTAGATCTTGTAGTCGATGAGGGAGGTTGTGGTCTGGCGCCCCCAGGGCGGGCAACGCGGTTGTTTCTGAGGTTGGTCAGGTAGGCAGCTACTCCGGCGACAGGTTAGCCACAGATGGGAGTTGGGGCTTGCAGAAAATCGCTCCTCACCGAATTGGTCGTTGTTCATGTACGACGGCGACGGAGGAGTCACCTTTCTGGTTCTCTCAACACTCCTCCGGCGATGCATCATGGGGTCGACGTGCGGCTGGCACAGTCAGTGCTGGATTCAACGGCGAGGGGCAGATGTTTGATTGACTGATGTAGAATTCAAGGACTTGATCGGTGGCGAGTTTAAAGGGAGCAGCGAGATGCGGGGACATGCGGTGAAGGACTTTCGTGTGCGGAAAGTCTGCTGTGGAGGTAGTGATGCTGGCTATGGCTACGAATTCTGTCGGTGAAAGCTGTCACACGAGGAGAAGTCGGTGGCGTCTTGGTCGTCTAAGGAGCCGGATCGAGGTGTATCTAGGCCATGTGGTCGGCGCTGGTTGGTTGTCCCAGCAACGATAACACGACCTACGTGTTACCTGTTACGACATGTGGATGCATCCAGTATATCATGTGATACTAGTACGTTTGCAGAACATTAAGGTACCTAGGTTTAAGAGATATAAACCTCTATAAGGTCCCCTATAGTAGTCACTGCAATATAAGTAAGGGTTTTATTATATTATAGTACTTAGCTTATTTCTAAGCTATAGATATTTATACTTTATTATAGACCTCTAGCTACTATATAGTTATTTTACCTACTTTATAATAGACCTTCTAACTCCACGCCTCTTAATAATATATATAGTCTTTAGTTATATAATTATAACACTAAACAGCTTTATAATTCTTAATTTTATAGTTTAATAATAATATATATTAACTTATCCTCTTATCTATTACTTATATTACTAATACTATCTCTATTACTGCTTTATCTACTAGTCCCCTTATTTTAATTAGGCTAGTAAATATCTTTATAGTAGCTATACTATTATTAATAATACTCTCTCTATATTATAGTTAGTATAAGCTATACTTACTAATTCCTAAAGAGCTATCTCTATCTTAGTATTATAGAGACTATATTTAAAGAAGTACTACTCTATGAAATACTTAACAATCTATTTAATCTCTATTACTAAGTTTACTTACTTATTTATAATAAGTTAGTATATTCATAAATTCTCTATAGAGATATTAATAAGAGCTTTCTTAAGTACTATATTAATAGTATACTCTTAGTATTATTTAGGCTACTTAATAAAATAGAGTGTTTTATTAATTATATTAATACTAAACTCTTATATAATCTTTTATATATTATTAATATTTATAGATATACTTTATATATAGTTAGTATATTAATATATTAGATTTAGTATTAATATCTTAGAGAACTTATTATAGGTTAATAAGAATAAGGAAGAGAGATAGATATAAAGCTCTATTTATAGAGCTTTTTATACTTCTAGCTATAAAAGCCTCTTAGGAGGTTAAGGAGTTATCTTTTATATATATAGCACTTTACTAAAAGGTTAACCTTTAGGTAAGAAGTTATTAAATATCTTATATAGTAGTATTTATCTTATTTAAGTTTATAGTTATAATACAGCTCCCCACCAAAAAAAACTATAATAAATTTACCCAGTTTATGGATATAATTTAGGAAACACTATAGAGGCACTTTAATCTATACCCTCTACTAGTTAAGGATAATAATATAGAAACTCTATATATTCTTATTAATAAGCAAACCCTTATATAAAGTTAGATATATACTCTAGCTAAATAGACTAATAGAATAGTAATAGTATAGATAATACTATACTATATATAATAGAGCTAATTATATTAGAGCTAAGTAGGCTACTAAGGCTCTTATACCCTGGAAATACTTTTACTAAACCTTTTAGTAAGGTACTATAAAAAACACCTAAAAGGTAAACCTTTTAGTAAGGTGCTATAAATACTACTATATAAGAGATAACTCCTTAATCTCCTAAGAGGTTCTTATAGCTAGAAATATAAAAAGCTCTACTATAAGTAAGGCTTTATATCTATCTCTCTTTTTTATTCTTATTAACTTATAATAAATACTCTAAGATATTAGCACTATACCTAGTATATTAATATACTAGATATATATAAGGTATACCTATTATTATTATTAATATAAACTAGATTGCTATAGAGTTTAGTATTAATATAATTAATAAAAACTCCTTCTTTTTTAACTAATCTAGTTTATATAAAGGGTATATTATTAATATAGCCCTTAAGAGAGCTTACCTTAATACCCCTATAGAGAATACTAATATATATAGTTATATTATATAGAAATAAGTAAATATAGCTTTAGAAGTTAAATAGATTATTATATATTCTATCTATTAGCCCTTCTTTAAATAGGCCCTCTATAATACTAAGGTAGAGATAGCTCTATAGGGGAATATTAGTAAGTATAGCTTATACTAAACAGAGAGAGTATTACTAATAATAGTATAGCTAGTAGATAAAGTAGTAATAGAGGCAGTATTAGTAATATAGATAATATATAAGAGGATAAGTTAATAGTTTAGTAATTAGTAATTAAGTAATTAAAAACTATATTATTATTAAACTGTAAAGTTAAGGATTATAAGAATATAGATAGGTATATATAAGTGCAGCTATAGTTATAATAGGATTATATAACTAAAGGCTATATGTATTATTAGGAGGCGCAGCGCGGAGTTAGAAGGTCTATTGCAAAGTAGGTAAAATCACTATATAGTGGCCAGAGGCTGTTTATCTTACTTAAAGGTTTACCTTTTAGGCATTTTTTATAACACCTTACTAGAAGGTTTAGTAAAGGTGTTTCTAAGCTATAAGAGCCTTAGTAGCCTATTTAGCCCTAATATAATTAGTTTTATTATATATAGTATAGTGTTATCTATATTATTACTATTCTACTAGTCTATTTAGCTAGAGTATATATCTAACTTTATTCTACTAGTCTTTTTAGCTAGAGTATATATCTAACTTTATATAAGGGTTTGCTTACTAATAAAAATATATAGAGTTTCTATATTATTATTCTTAACTAGTATAGAGTATAGAGTAAAGTACCTCTATAGTGTTTCCTAAATTATATCTATAAACTAGGTGAATTTATTATAATCTTTCTTACAGAGAGGCTATATTATAACTATAAACTTAATACTAATTTATAGACCTAACTAAGTTATATATTAATAAAATAAAGTATAATAATAAAGAATAGATATTTTAAAGCTAAAACTTTATATTTTCTAAAATATATATAAAAGAATAGGCTTTATAAAGGAGTAAATACTATTTACTTTTCTACTTATACTTAAAGGTAGAGTATTATATTATTACTATAAAATAATCTACTAAGTTAAGCCTTATCTTAACCCTAACTAAATTATTACTAAGCTTAGTAAATATTTTAAAATAGAGAAATTTAAATAAGTATACCTTACTAAATAGAATATTACTACTTTTATATTAATTATAAATAATAATCTATTTATAATAAAGCTTAACGCTTTGGATTTACTAATTAAGATCTTTATAAAGATATAGTCTATATTAAATACTATCTATAAAAGTAATAAGATCTTATATAACTAACTTCTTTTAGGTTATTAAGAGGTTAAGGAGTATAAATAAGCTATTATAAACTCTATAATAAAGTTTAAAAGTCTCTATAACTAGCTTAAAGTTATAATTAGTAATATAGTTATATTTATAAATAGTTAATTATCTCTATAACTATAATACATACTAAGTAATACTAAATAGATTATAAATATAATAGCTAAGGTTAGAATAATTAATTTGGCTACTTTAGTCTATACTAAAACTTTAGATACAATAATTTAAAATAATAATAAGATCCTTAGAAATAGAGATACTATATCTATACAAAGATAACCGACTATTTAATAAACTATATATAGAAAGAGAGAGATAAAGTATATTTCTATTTTTAATATAATTTATAAATTTAAGATACTTTAAAGATAGTTTATTAGTAATTTCTTACTTAGTATAAAAAGACTAAAGATAAGAGTTATAATAATTCAATAGTAAATAATAAAGAGGATAAAGAGATTAAGATATATCTTTAGTTACTTAGAAAAGAATAATATAGTTAAGAAGATTAATAATTTACTAATAATTAGTAAATTTTATTTTTTGCCTAATTTATAAATATAAATACCTAATTAGCTTATTTAATAAGTAAAAATATTATTACTAAGTATCTACTTAACTAAGATACTTACTATATAATTACTTACTATAATCTTGTTAAATAAATAATAAATAATATCTCTATTAATATTTTTATACTTAATAAAAGATATTCTTTAAAGACTTTTTAGGATATTATTTTAGATATAGAAGCTATAGGACTTTTAATAGCTAGTTATAATTAGTTTATTATACTTAAGAGGATTAAGTTACTTAATATTATAATTTACTCTATTACTATAGGAGGGATAAGTATTATATTTAGGCTAGGAGGAGTAATTATATTAATAGAAATAATAGTTATTTTTATATTTCTTGGAGAAATAGTATTTTATATTATATTAGTAAATACCTCTTTTCTTCTATATTTTATAGATATAGATAAACTAGGTATTTAATTTAATAATTTACGGAACTACTTATAATAAAAAGACCTAATTATCTCTATTATCTATACATAGAGTTATTTATAGCTATTATTAAATATAGAGAAGACTTTAGCTCAGAATAATTTTATAGAGACTAAGTTATACTAACTTTATTAATATTTTAGATATCTATTACTTTACTAACTTTATAAAGTTCTATAGTAATTAGCATACTAAGTTAAGATATAAATACTTAAATATTTAATAAAGTTTTATAAATATTACTAACTTAATATAAAAGCTCTGAATTACTTTAAATTAATACTTAAAGATAACTATAACTTTAACTATACTATAGTTATTAATATTATTTACCTTAACTTAAGATTAGTACTTTATATAGTTAATACTATTACTATATTTAATATAGAAAGATTTCTATAGAATCTATTAATAGATATAGTACTTAATATACTTAAATAGTGCTAGATCTATATCTACCTTAAATCTCTAGATATAGTAATTATTAATATTAATACTAATCTTAGCTTATTTAAGTAGTATAGTATACTCTATTTAATATTAATTATTACTACTAAAGTCTCTATTAAGGCTTATAACTCTATAGATAAGGTTAAGAGGTATTATATAATTCTTTAAAGAGTTTATAATATAATTTACTAAGACTATCTTAATATATATTATAAAATAGTTCGCTAAATAGCTTTAAAGACTATTAATAATACTATAGAGCTAAAAGGCCTAATCTTAATATTACTAATCTTTAGAGTATATCTATAACTTATTAATAAATTCCCTTTATCTCTAGAAATCCAGAAATAGATAGCTATTATATAAAGAGTAATAAAAGATCTCTAAAAAGTCTAGGCTTTATTAAGTTTATAGTTATAACACAGCTCCCTATAAAAAAAGACTATAATAAATTCACTTAGTTTATAGATATAATTTAGGAAACACTATAGAGGCACTTTAATCTATACTCTCTATGCATATCTAACTTTATGATATTCAGAGAGTTTGCTTACTAGCAGAAATATATAGGGTTTCTGTATTATTATCCTTAAGTAGTAGAGGGTATAGATTAAAGTGCCTCTATAGTGTTTCCTGAATTATATCTATAAACTAGGTGAATTTATTATAGTCTTTTTTATAGGGGGCTGCGTTATAACTATAAACTTAATCTATACTCTCTACTAGTTAAGAATAATAATATAGAAACTCTATATATTTCTATTAGTAAGTAAACTATTATATAAAGTTAGATATATACTCTAGCTAAATAGATTAATAAAATAGTAATAAAGCTAATTATATTAAAGCTATATAAGCTACTAAGGCTCTTATAGCTTAGAAATATTTTTACTAAACCTTTTAGTAAGGTACTATAAAAAATACCTAAAAGGTAAACCTTTTAGTAGGGTGAACACTACTATATAAGATATCTAATAACTCCTTACCTAAAGGTTAACCTTTCAGTAAGGTATATATAAGAGATAACTTAATTACATAACTAAAGGCTATGTGTATTATTAGGAGGCGCGGCGTGGAGTTAGAAGGTCTATTATAAAGCAGGTGAAATCACTATATAGTAGCTAGAGGCTGTTTAGGCTTTATATTAGGTTTTAAAAGCCCTTACTATCTATAATAAACTAGATATTTATAAAACTCTATAACTACTGCTCTAGTTATTAATATATATCTACTATAAAAAGAAGAGTTAGTAAGGATTATATAAACCTCTTATTATTAATAATAAGACCTATATACTTAACCTTCTATATAAACCTTAAATATTATATTTAATAGTTATTTATCTATAGTATAATATTAATAATATTAATAATAGTAATAGAGATAATAATAATATACTAATAGACTCTCTAGACTAGAATACTAAAGGAATAAAAGAGCTAAATAGGGCTAATATTACACTAAGATTAATACTAATACTATTAATAATTCTATCTCTATATAAAAGAGGGAGATCTCTAAAAAACTATATAGAAGCTATTATAATACTAACTATAGATTTAATATAAAGAAGTAACTACTTTATAAACTAAAATAGATAAGAGAATACTATAATTAATACTATTTTTATTATTAATATAGTAAAAGCTCTTAGCTAAGAGATTAGTAATACTATAATATTCTTAATAATAAAAGAGTATTTAG
Organism: Colletotrichum neosansevieriae; assembly: GCA_036785495.1. Taxonomy (NCBI): domain Eukaryota; kingdom Fungi; phylum Ascomycota; class Sordariomycetes; order Glomerellales; family Glomerellaceae; genus Colletotrichum; species Colletotrichum neosansevieriae. Next base: position 111,531 of record JAVHLV010000098.1, on the reverse strand, counting down.
ATTATAACCTTACTATCTACTTATATAAGGAGGGTATTACTATAAGACTAAAAAAGTCTTTCTCTATCTTTATAATAGCTAAGATAAGTATACTTTAGAAATATAGTGTTTTTAAGATTATCCTCTATAATATTACTATTTATAGTAAAACCTAGATTTTTAAATTCTATATAGTTTATAAAGTTAAAGAAAAAGAAACTAACTAACCTAATAAAAATTATAACTTATTATTTAGGGTTATAATAATAATAATAAGACTTTAATTCTTATTTAATTATTAATAATTTAAAGAGTAAGCTAATAAATATTTCTTATTTTAGCGCTATCTTTTAAAGTAAAAGGATTTATTTTATAGCTTAGAGATATTATATAAATATATATCTAATTCTAAATAGAGCTTAATAAGATAACTTTAGTAGATCTTTTAAATAAGATTTAAAGTAAATACTATAAGAATTAGATTATAAAGATTATTAAACCTCTATGTAGTATTATAGAAGCTAGAACTTATTAATAAGTAACCTATTAGAAGTATTATAGAGAAAAGCTTAAGATAGATTAATCCTTATTTAATCTATACTTACTAATCTCCTTAACTACTACTAATAGCTTTAGTATTATTAATATATAAACTAATTATTATAATATAGTTTATAGCACTCTTAGCTTTATAAAGCTATAGTAGCTATACACTATAGTGTGTAATTATATAATTATATACTGCAGACTATTTTACTATACTTTCTATATATACTAGTCTATAGCTAAGATAGTTACTCTTTATAACTTATTCTTACTTCTATCTATAGTTTATAATAGTTATAAGCCTAGTTTTATAGCTTATAAACATCTCTCTAATCTCTCTAAGCTTAGAAAAGAGTAAGTAGCTCTCTCTTCTATTATTTTTCTGTCTATTTAAAATAACTTTATAATACTTAAAAACCTTTTTAAAGTAACTTTATAATAATAGCTATATATTTTTAATAACCTTCTCTCTAGAAGTAAGGCTCTAGAGCTTTACTAACTAGCCTTATTAGTATCTTAATTTATACTTATTTATATAAAGTGAGAGTATTTAGAAATATCTTAATCCTAATAGCTTTAATACTAAGAAGTTTTTAATACTCTTAAGAGTACTCTAACTATTTAGGAATTTATAGATAAGTATAATATCTATCTCTAAGTTAAGTAGAAAGCTAATCTTAGTTAATATAAAGTAGCTCTTTAAAAGTAAAAAAGTAAAGAGAATTCTTTATAGATACTCTATAAGATTACTAAGTTTAATAACTTTATTAATATTATTAAGAGTAAGGAGTTTAATACTCCTTAATATATTAATAAAGTAGATTTTATTACTTTTAAGTTTATAAAGATAACCTTATTAATCTTTATAAAGTATAAAGGTATTTAAGAAGAGTAGAGTAATATACTTAAGTTTCTCTCTATTAATAATATAAACCTCTTATTATAGATTACTTTATACTATAACTACTAAATACTTATTTATTAAACTATTAATATAGTCTACCTTAAGGTAGTAAAGATAAAGCTTAATAATATTAGTAATAAGTTTTAGATTAACCTTTATAATATACTCTGCTTCCTTAAATAGTAACTTACCTACTTTAATAATAATATATAGAAATAAGTATATTAATATTATAAAGATATTCTAAAATATACTAAGTATATTACTTAACTTACTAAGTAATATAGAGAGTAGTACTATTTTTATAAGTTAGTAATAAGTTAGAATATTATTAATACTAAAGATAGCTATAATAAATATACTTTTCTTAAGGTAGTATACTATAGAATAGCTTCTATATAGATTTAGAACTAACTAGATTTAGTTACTTAAATAGAAAAGATTAAAATACTTTATCTCTTACTTAAAGAGCTTAGAATTATTCTTATTATAAAGATCTATAATAAGCTAGCTTTTACTAAGAGTTTTAGTAAATTACTTAGAGTATATATTACTTTTATATACTACTCTAACTTATAGAATCTACCTTAAGCTTTATATACTACTTTAGATACTTTCTTTTTAGTAGTAATACTTAATAAGATCTCTAGCTATCTCTATAGATAATACTATAAATAGACTCTATAAAACTATAGCTATAGTTAATAGATATTTATAAACTTACTAAAAAATAGCCTTAAGAATTATAAAATACTAAAGAATAGAGTATAGTATATATAGAAATTAGTAATATCTCTATAGTAGAGCTATTAAGTTTATAGTTATAACACAGCCCTCTATAAAAAAGACTATAATAAATTCACCCAGTTTATAGATATAATTTAGAAAACACTATAGAGGCACTTTAACTTATACCCTCTACTAGTTAAGGATAATAATATAGAAACCTAATATATTTCTACTAGTAAGCAAACCCTTATATAAAGTTAGACGTGCGCTCTAGCTAAATAGACTAGCAGAACAGTAACAGCGTGGGCAACGCCACGCTGCATAATTACATAACTAAAGGCTGTGTGTATTATTAGGAGGCGCGGCGTGGAGTTAGAAGGTCTGTTATAAAGTAGGTAAAATCACTATATAGTGGCCAGAGGCTATAGTAGAGCTATATTTATAATAACCTTATATATATAGAGTAAATTATAAAGAAGTTATAGAAGAGCAGCTAGCTTTTATCTAACTATAGCTATAGTAAATACTATAGTAATAGCTAGAGTAAGTATAGTAATAAAAATAGTATTAATAACTAAGAGTAACTTCTTAATAATATTTCCTATTATATTATTAACTAAAGCCTTCTTAAAGATAATAGCTAAGTAGTCTAAGTTTATTTTATAGTATTTATATTTTTTAAGAAACTATATACTCTCTTTAATAATATTATTTTAGATAACTATAGAGCTCTCTATATTAATAATAATAAGAAAAAGCTAGTTTTTAGTATCTTTATATACTTATATAATAATAAAGTAATTAAAGTTAGTAATATAAGTATACTAATTATTAAGAGGGGTATTTAGGTTATCTAGAGTGTGTTTAAAGATACCTTAATAGATAAAAAGAGTGCTCTAATCTTAAATAATATTACTATTATTAAAAGTATATATATTAATATAATTTTAAAAGTACTTTTCTTTAAGATAGATATCTAGTATAATAGCTATAACTATACTTATAGAAATAATTACCTATATTGCTTAGTGAGTTAGATCCTAACCTTTACTAGGATTTATAGCCTAGTGCTAGAATAACTATAATTTAGTTAGGTAAGCAGTTATATAACCTCTAATATTATATAACCTGCCTCTATTAACTACCTATATTATTTCTTTATACTAGCTACTCTCTAGATACCTCTCTTCTTAATATATATATCTTAAACTAATATTATACTCTACTTAACCTTTCTCTTTACTATATTAGTATTTTGGAAAACTAACACTAATTAGTAGTTAACTTTACTATTATACTATCTATAATTATAATAAATAACCTTATTATTATATTATTTATAACTATAAATTAGTAAGGTTATATAAATAACTAAAGAGATATTTTCCTTATTTTAATAATCCTATTCTTTAGGTTTTAAATGTTAGTTAATAGAGACTTTAGATTTAGTAGCTAAGTATATAGTCTCTACTTCTGTTTTCTAAACCTTTATTTAATAATTATTTACTACTTAGATAGTTCTAAGCCTCCTCTTATTTAAATTATTATATTAATAGAGAGACTAGCTTTAACTACTAAGTATTTAGCCTCTATAGTTAATCTATAACCTCTAAAGTTATTACTAATATTATAGATAAAGTTTTAGATTCCTTACTATTATTAATAACTATAGACTACTCTATAATAACTTTACTTTTATTACTATAATTAATAATTATAATTCTTTAATATATAGTAAAATTATATACTTTCCCCTTTATATCTACTCTTTTTTAGCCCCTTCTGCTTTTTATAGCTCTACTAAAAGCTCTACCCTTTCTACTATATAATATTATTAATAATTTTAGCTCTACTAAAACTCTATCCCTCTTACTATATAATATTATTAATAATTTTACCCTTTTAAAGCCTCTAAAGCTTCTAAAAACCCTCCTCTCTCTCTATTTAACCTTAAAATTACTAGTTTTACTAATTTTAACCTCTTATAAGTCTTTTTAGTAAATTTAGTATATTTTAATATTTTTTAATATATTTAGCACCTATCTATACTACTTACTAACCTCACTACCCTCTCTCTCTTTCTTTCTCTTCTCTTATTACTAAATCCCTTTACTTTAATCTCTTATTTATAATAATAATAGCAATAACTTATTAATTAATAATAAGCTCTAACTACCTGCTATAAAAAAATAGTAGTAAGCTCTTAATAACCTGCTAAAGTATCTCACTATAATCCTTTTACTAAAGTTATAATTATAGTAAGATTATATTAATTATATAACTTTATAGCTTTATTCTATCTATTCTAAAATATTTAGGATATTATAGCCTTACTTATAGTAATAACTATTTAATTTAGTTTATTTATAACTACTTAAGCTAAACTCTCTAATTTTAAGCTACTAACCCTACTTACTACTTACTTTTACCTTATTTCTCCCTACTTTCTCTCTCTTACTTTAAATAACTCTTTATCCTTACTATAACTCTTTTTTCTTTATATCTTAATAACTTCTCTTCTATATTTACTATTTCTAAAATATCTTAATCTCTCTATCTAGACCTTATATTAATTATATCTAAGTTATAGTAAGTAGTAAAAAGGCTTTTAGTTTATAATTACTCTATTAATAATAAAGGTTTAGTAAATCTATCTTAATTAGCTTTATAGCTAGTAATACTTATCTTTCTAGAGTAAAAAGATATATACTAAGTTTTTATTAAAAACTATCTAAATTAGTTAATAATATTATTTTAATCCTAAATTTTCCTCCTTTTTCTTATATCTCTCTTATCTTAACTAAATAACCTAAGAATCCCCTTATAAAAGTTAAGAATAAGTATATATAAGAAAAAGAGATAATCTTCTTATTAAGGTATTCTCTTTAAGGGTTAATAAGATTAAGAGATATATTAATAAACCCCTTCTATATTTAATACTTTATAGCTTATTCTAAGCCTTTAGTTTAAGGTTTTACTTAAAATTATTATAGTAGTTAGTAAGTAATACTAAGGTTTTGTTTATTAATTAGTATAGAAAAGACCCTACTCTTTTTAGATATAAAGGTTATAAGAGATATACTATAAAACTCTATAAAACTCTATAAAATATATAATAAAAATATATAAAAGTATAGAGGCTATATAATAGAGGTGAACTATATAATATAGTATATTATAGTATTCTTAATACTATATATACTATTAGAAGAAGCCTCTAGAAAGCTATAGAAACTATTAGTGTTTACTATCTAAGATAAGGTTAAACCTAAAAGGGATTTAGGTTATCTAATTACTTAATAAATAATCTAAATAAGGAAATAAGTAGAGTAGCTTAGTAAGTAGCTTATATAACTATAGAAAGCTTTAGAAACCAAGCCTTGAGTATAAATAACTTATCTCTCTCTCTCTAGAATACTCTCTTACTTAGAAGGTAGATACTTTAAGATTAACTTATTTATACTTATTATTTCTCTTTTAAGTTATTAATTACGTTATTAACGATTATATAACCTAAGAAAGGTTACTAAGAGAGCTCTATTAGTAAGACTTATTATATACTATAATAAGAGGGTCCCTATTTATAATCTTATAAGAGATAAAGCTCCTAGATACTTAAGTACTTAAAGTATTTATAAAATAAGAAGAGCTAATTTATAAAATACTAATATATAGATTTTTTCTTAGAGCTAGAAGTATATACCCTTAGCCTTAATAATTTAATACTCTTAATCTATTCTCCCTCACTACTTTAGAATCTACTTCTCTAGTACTTTAAAGAATTTAATATACTATTTATTATATAATTAATTTATTTTAGCTATATTCTTAAGTATTAACTATATTATATTTTAAGCTTTATTTTAATTTTATTAATTACTTAAAGTTATTCTTTTCTAAAGTATCTTTATTATTATATAAATTTAATTATTAAGAAATATAACTATTTCTTTTCTTTAAGTAGAGTAATATTAAGAAAGTAGTTAATAAATTAGTAATTTTATTATTAATTATATTATTAAATAAATTAATATATTTTAATAAAAGTATTAATAAAATATAGAAGTTATTAAAGTACTTTCATAGCTTAGTTTTTGATTAATAAGAAATATTTATAGTTTATTATTAGCCTCTAGCCACTGCATAGTGATTTTACCTGCTTTATAACAGACCTTCTAACTCCACGCTGCGCCTCCTGATAATATATATAGCCTTCAGTCACGTAATCGTAACTATCCTAACTATAGCTATACTTACACATACCTATTTATTAGCTTCACTAGATAGCTTTATGATCCTTAACTTTACAGTTTAATAATAATATAGTTTTTGATTACTTAATTACTAACTACTAAACTATTAACTTATCCTCTTACCTATTACCTATACTACTAATGCTGCCTCTATTACTACTTTATCTACTAGCTATACTATTATTAGTAATGCTCTCTCTGTGTTAAAGTAGTTAGTATAAGCTATACTTACTAATCTCTATAGGGCTGCCTCTACCTTAGTATTATAGAGGGCCTGTTTAAAGAAGAGCTAATAGATAGAGTATACTATAACTTATTTAACTTCTAAAGCTATATTTACTTATTTCTATATAATATAACTATATATATTAGTATCTTCTATAGAGATATTAAGATAAGCTCTCCTGAGGGCTATACTAATAATATACTCTTTATATAGACTAGGTTAGTTAAAGAAGGAGGAGTTTTTATTAATTATATTAATACTAAACTCTATAGTAATCTAGTTTATATTAATAATAATAATAGGTATACTTTATATATACTTAGTATATTAATATATTAGGTATAGTGCTGCTATCTTAGAGGATTTATTATAAGTTAATAAGAATAAGAAAGAGAGATAGATATAAAGCCTTACTTATAGCAGCAGAGCTTTTTATGCTTCTAGCTATAAAAACCTCTTAGGAGGTTAAGGAGTTATCTCTTATATATACCTTACTAAAAGGTTTACCTTTTAGGTATTTTTTATAGTATCTTACTAAAAGGTTTCGTAAAGATAATCCCAAGCTATAAGAGTCTTAGTAGCCTACTTAGCTCTAATATAATTAGCTCTATTATATATAGTATAGTGTTATCTATACTATTACTATTCTACTAGTCTATTTAGCTAAAGTATATATCTAACTTTATATAAGGGTTTACTTACTAATAGAAATATATAGAGTTTCTATATTATTATCCTTAACTAGTAGAGAGTATAAGTTAAAGTGTCTCTATAGTATTTCCTAAATTATATCTATAAACTGAGTGAATTTATTATAGTCTTTTTTATAGGGGGCTGCGTTATAACTATAAACTTAATAGTTTATTATTATACTTAAGTACTTTAAAGATTACTTATATAACTTTAAATTACTTATTAAAGTTTATAGTATTTTATAGCTTATTTTAAGCTTTTAGTTTAAGGTTTTACTTAAAATTATTATAATAATTAGTAACTATTACTAAGTTTTTGTTTATTATTTAGCGTAGAAAAGACTCTGTTCTTTCTAGATATAAGGTTACTAAGATAAGAAGAGCACTCTACGATTCAACCTACTTTACCTTTCGTTTAATAGCGTGATGCCAGCATGCTGGCTTAAGCCCGTCGTCCAGTCAAGTCTCGGACTGTAAGGGTTTTTCACTGCCGTCATATGTCCAACTGGATAGTCAACAATCCAGCTGCAACGAAGCAACATAAATATCTGCAGACCAGAGTGTTTATTAGTGGGCGAGATGACTCGTTCAACCCAACGGGGTTAGCATATGCCGATATCCTGTACGCATCAGCATCGGGAACTGGAAAGATTGCATGAAACTCCATCGTTACGGGTGGACTGAACGCATTATAAAATCTATCTAAACAATTTATTTTGGCTTTGGACAACATAGCGGCGAAAATAACACAGGCGTATGCCAATGAATTTCCTACTCCCTACTCGTCAAGGCTGAGCATTGCAAGAGATGATCTTTGGCTCAGGCAAAAGTTTTGGTAGACACCGCCACAGAGAAGTTGCCGGGGATGGTGATAAACGGTTGATTGATACCGCGTCTCACCACCTAAGCTCGCCCGGTTTCGCATCCGCATCTTTTCCTTGAGCGCCCTGGCTCGACCCCTGTCTCTGAGGTGCCCAGCCCCTGCTGTCTGCGACTTGCTCGTTGCCAAACCCGAGATTCTTGAAGTCATCCTTTGCCATCAAATTTCTGGAAGCAGTAGCTACGGTAAACATGGACACCCAGAGCGGAGGCGGTTGTGTCGAATTTTGGGTGCTTACCTATCCATGCGGCAGGCCAGGTAGGACTTGGCAAGATCGCGACATTCCGCATCGTTGACGCCTCTGACTTTCTTGATGCACTCGAGATAGTTTGCGATGACATGCTTGCATTCGCCTGGCTCCCCTTATCAGAAGTTTGCAACCCAATGTGCTGCTGTTCCATGGCTAACTCACCATCATGGTCAAGTGGGAAACTTCCACGCTGAGGACTAAGATGGACGAAGAGCCATGGTCAGCCCAATTTGTCACGAATCCCACGTCAGAAACGACGTAATACGCACGGAATGGGTTTGGCGTTGGCCTGACGAGCTCCGGGGCCGCCGAGTTGACTCATGGTGTCTTTTGCTCGACGAGCGTATCGTCTGGAGTTTCTTTTCGTCGAGGTGAGTTGTTGAAGAGAATTCAGCTGAGGCGAGGAGACTAGGAACGAATTGAAAAGCTACCTCAGGCACCGTACCTGATGGTAGATAAGATGGTTCGCGAAGCAAACTCAAGTCACGCTACTAGATCTATGCCTAAGGTATTGCACAGCTACATCTGGTTCTTGCGGCTAATAGAAGTCCCGCACATAATGCTCTTCTCAGAGATTGTTAAGGTCAACCTTCTGAAAAGTACGCAGCCCTCACAGTCCTTCCATCCTTCCGGTCAGGAAAATCTACAGACCGATAGAGGTATCTGGGCTGAGGCGACCTACTAGGAAGATATAAGTAGGTGAGGTAGGTAGCTAAGGCGCCGCTCGATAGCTGCTGAAGGTCACGGACCCGCTCCCGTTTGTCCAGTGAGCGTGGACCTACAAAGCCCCCTAAGCCCCTAAGGTATCCATAGCTAACGAGCACAACCAGCATTACGTCCCTTGTACCAACTTTCTCCGAGAAAGAGGTTGTGGATCGCGCATGAATTCTCGAAATTGGACGACGCGCGAAGCATCGACATTCGCCATACCGATTTCGCCCTCGCCGGCACACTGTCTCCGAAGAGGTCTCGCGTCTCCTTTGAGCTCCCTTTTCATCTTCAACACCATTCAGGTTAGGATTTAGGAGCCGCCGCGGTCGACTCTCTGGCCAGCCTGCGCTTGCTCCCTTAGTCGGCTTTGATCTGCGTTTCGTTTTTGCTGCGTTGCGTTGCGGTTCGGAGCGGTGCTTTGCTTCTCTCCTTCGCCCGGCTGTGAACTTCCTCGGTTAAGGATACCTTCGGCTCTGTTTGCCCACCAAATTCTGCGTCTTTGGACCAGTCTGGGACAATTGCCCTAGGCATTCCCACCACCCTGTCTCGCCTACCAATATCTGTCGAAAACCAAGTCGCCAACCGGTGAACCGATATCATGGCGTCCTTGGGCGACGACCTTCTCACAACCGTCAACAAGTTGCAAGACTTGGTCTTCAACACAATCGGTAACGACTCCCTCGATCTCCCCCAGATTGTAAGTCACCTCATCCCCCGACTATTGGCTGTGCCGAGAAGTTCGGACCCTAACATTTCCTTTGCCAGGTGGTCGTCGGTTCCCAGTCCGCCGGAAAGTCCTCCGTACTCGAAAACATCGTCGGCCGTGACTTTCTGCCCCGCGGAAGTGGCATCGTCACCAGACGACCCTTAATCCTGCAACTGATCAACGTTCCCGAAGACGAAAATGCCGCCGACCCCACGCAAGACCCGTACAGGTCTCCCGATGTTGCCCGACGATCCGAATGGGCCGAGTTCCACCATATTCCCAACCGCCGCTTCACCAACTTCTCCGACGTCAAGCGCGAGATCGAGAACGAGACCTCGCGTGTGGCAGGCAACAACAAGGGCATCAATAGGCAACCCATCAATCTGAAAATCTATTCCCCTCATGTCCTCAACCTGACTCTCGTCGATTTACCAGGACTCACAAAGGTATGCCCCATCTTTGTCTGGTCATCCAAACCACCGTCTGCTTTGGAACAAGGTGCTGACGCTTGCCAAAGGTTCCTATTGGCGATCAGCCGACAGATATCGAGAAGCAGACACGCAACCTCATCTCTGAGTACATCGCCAAGCCCAACAGTATCATTCTCGCCGTCTCCCCCGCCAACGTTGATATTGTGAACTCGGAGGCTCTGAAGCTTGCCCGTCATGTTGATCCTCTGGGTAGGAGGACGATCGGTGTGCTCACCAAAGTCGACCTCATGGATCACGGCACGAATGCTCTGGACATTTTGTCTGGGAGAGTCTACCCGTTGAAGTTAGGCTTCATCGGTGTTGTCAACCGTTCCCAGCAGGACATCCAAGGCAACAAGCCCATGGAGGATGCCCTCAAGGCCGAGCAGGACTTTTTCAAGCATCATCCAGCCTACCGTAACATTGCCAACCGCTGCGGAACCCACTACTTGGCTAAGACCCTAAACACGACCCTCATGGCGCACATCCGCGAGCGCATGCCAGACATCAAGGCACGCCTCAACACACTCATGGGACAAACCCAGCAGGAGCTGGCGAGCTATGGTGATATGCATTTCAGCGGCAAAGAACACCGCGGGTCTCTGATCTTGCAGCAGATGACTCGCTTCGCCACATCCTTCATCTCTTCCATCGACGGTACCTCAACTGAGATCTCCACCAAGGAGCTCTGCGGTGGTGCCCGTATCTACTACATCTTCAACTCGGTATTCGGCATGTCTCTTGAGTCCATTGACCCTACTTCCAACCTTTCAGCTTTGGATATTCGCACGGCCATTCGCAACTCTACCGGCCCACGCCCCAGCCTGTTTGTGCCAGAAATGGCCTTCGACTTATTGGTCAAGCCTCAGATCAAGCTTCTCGAAATTCCCAGTCAGCGGTGTGTCGAGCTCGTATATGAGGAACTCATCAAGATCTGCCATACCTGTGGCTCAACCGAGCTGTCTCGCTTCCCTAGGTTGCAGGCCAAGCTTATTGAGGTCGTCTCCGACCTTTTGCGCGAGCGCCTAGGTCCTACCTCAAACTACGTGGAGTCTTTGATATCGATACAGCGCGCCTACATCAATACTAACCACCCCAATTTCTTGGGCGCTGCCGCGGCCATGAGCAACGTCGTCAGCAATAAACAAGAGAGAGAGCGAAAGCGTCTCATTCAAGAAGAGAGAGAAAGGCGGGAAAAGAGAAGACTGAAGGAGCTGAATGCCAACGGCACTGAGCCGCCCGACGAGGAAGAGGGGCATCCTGGTGCAGAGAAGTCTGACTCGACAGCTCTTCGAAAGCTGGCTACGAAAGGAGCCCGTAGTTTATCACCAGGCGCGCGAGAAAACGGCACCACAGGTCTAAGCGCTGCTTTGAACGGGGCGAGGTCGGCCTCTCCCTCCAGATTCAATGGGCAAGGTCTGGGTGGAGCTAAAGACTCATTCTTGACTTACTTCTTTGGCAAGGATGGTGCCGCGCCCATTGGCGGGCTCCAAGGCATGCCTTCGCCCAACTCGTCCATCGCGCGGCACGTCAGCCAAGCTTCCGAGCCGACATTCTCGCAAAGCATTCGCCGGACCGAGGACAAGGTGGCGTTGCGTACGCCGACTCAACCTACGGCTCGTGAGGATGAGCTTGAATTCGGTAGCTCTGCCAGATCTGCGGACTTTGGTCCATTCGTAAGTCAACGCTCAGAAAGATGAAGATGTCATGAAATACTAATCACCGTACAGGCTTCGACTGGCGGCGAGCCGGCTATGACAGAGAGAGAGGCTATGGAGACGGAGCTCATCAGGGCTTTGATTTCCTCCTACTTCAACATTGTGCGTGAATCTATTGCCGACCAGGTCCCCAAGGCTGTTATGCACTTGCTCGTCAACCACTGCAAAGACGTTGTGCAGAATCGACTAGTCAGTGAACTTTATAAAGAGGCTCTTTTCGAGGAGCTACTGTACGAAGACGACGGCGTTAAGAAGGAGCGCGAGAAGTGCGAAAAGCTGCTGCAGACGTACAGAGAGGCAGCCAAGATCATAGGCGAAGTGTTATAGATACTCGTTGGAAACGGAAAACAGACCTTGGCAAAATGGGCGCCCCTTGTTTACACTAGTTCTACCAACCCTTCCTTCTTATTTCAGTGTCCGCCAAATGGTCATGTCAAAGGCATAGATTCGAGGGCGTTTCAAAGGACGTTGGCCCAGGAATGTCTGGAGGATCGTCAGCACCGCTCGCCATTCCTCGTCACTCATACTTAGCCACTGGGCAGGCGGCTCCTTTGTTGTACCTGGTTGTCGAATACGTGTGTAATACAAGGACCTCAACTTTATCACAAGCTAGCCTTTTAGTTGGTATGCATCTGCATGTTGAGAATCAATGGGCGTACCTAGTCCAGCCTGCTACCGTGGGACATGATGCCCTGCATACTACGATTATTCCTACGCCACCAATATTGCAGTCCGCCCAGGCCATGGTCTGACAATTAATCTCTACCAATCAGCCATGCATATCTATTGCTCAACGGTCAAATTCTTGCGCTGTGCCAGGCGGAGGAACGAGGCCTGGGGTCCGCGTTTCATACTCCTCAAAGAACGACGGGTCATTTTTCCCTCACGGAAGTGCCGTTGACGATGGGTCTTGCACTCGTGCCGTAGGCGGGCGGGCCACAGGCATGACATCACGAATTGGCGATTCGTAGACTCGATGAGGACGAGGCGGCGGATACACCACTCGTTCCAATTCCGCTGGGGGTTCGTTCGCGTAGAGCACACAAGACGACTCACGCCCCCGCAGTACTGGCCGCCTTATGACAAACTCTTCTTCTCCGTCTCGAACGTGAACTATCTCGTATGCATTTTCGTATGCTTGACTGTGGCGCAGCGACGAGGCACAACCTTCGTCGGCGTGTGAGTACCTCGTCTCATGTTGTAGGTCTGCGGCAACCTCGTGGGAGTCAGGGTGATAACGGACCTGAGGCAGTTCCTCTGGTGTGTAGTTATTGTATCTTCCCCCTTGACGAACTGGATTGCGAAAACTATACGGGTGTTCCAATTCGTAAAAATAGGTATCGCGAGTGACAGTACGGTGTTCCAGCTCTGAATCTTCCACGACCTGGTGATATCCTGAATTCACAGTCGTCACCCTCCGAGGACGCGGGGTATCATCGTGTTCCTGAGCCAGATGCAACTCTAGAGCAGCAGTGAGGCTGAAGTCATCAATGCCATCAGGGCGCATCATCTTTGAGCGACTGACATCTGTTCCCGTCCGTTCTCTGCCCATTGATCGCTCCTGTGGTCCCATAGAGTCGTGTCTCGATCCTGCTTGAGGCCTTGAAGATTCAGCCCGATCAAGTTGGCGATAGCCCATTCCTGGCTCCGCGCTGTGTCCAATGTTGGGTTCCATTCGTGAACCAGCAAAGCGCACTCCAGGCGCTTGCGATCCCTCACGAACAGGGTAATACGCATCGGCTGGCGTCGAGAAACAAGTGCTATAAGAGCCAGGATCGCCGCGGTGTCGGCCGTTCACCTCTGTAAGTGACCCAACACGACCCCAATCAGAATGACCGACCGTATCGTCCTTCCAGTATGAGCGGTGAGACGCTGCCAACGGGTCATTGTGCCGAAGGGGCCCTGTCCTACGGTCGCCATATCGGTGTTGAGCAAATGGCTCTCGAGTGTAGTCAGACTCTGACCAGCTCAGTTGCGTAGCGTCCCTCCCTGCTGAAGAGGCCGTATGGGGAATTTGATGCTTTCCCAGAACTTCGATCGAACCGACGTGCATGTCGCGGTAAGCTGGAGGTTGATGTGTTTGTGAAGTCGGTGCAGGCTTGGTCAGATTGAACACCCAGGGGACAACCTCGTAAATGAGGTTGAACTGATGACCCCTAGTCCCAAGTCTAGCCTGTAAAGCAGTCATTTCGTACATCTCTGGCAGCAACACCATGTCCTCTGTCCATTCAAGCTGGCTCTGCGACTCGTCGAGCGATGCGTCAAGGTGACGATTCTCGAAGTGGTTTACCAGCTGTGGGAGGGAAAAGCTTCTCCTATCTGATTTGACATATGGGGCATTGCCCAAGCCTAGCGTACATGCTCGGCACGCGAGTCCGTTGATGTTTCTAACGGGGCGCATCTCTTTATGGTTCGATAGACCGTCGTTGAACATTCGCAAAGAGGGTATTTCAGAGAACTTGGCGCGAAACCGTCTAAGTACTTGGTGAATCGTGATGTAAACTTTCAACGGCCCAGGAAGATCTTTGACGCTGGAAAGAGAAATCCAAACGTTCTTGGCGTTTTGAGCAAGATCGTCGAGCTGAGCATGATAAGGACGTGGATACGTTACACTCAGTGGTACGGAGTATGGCAGCTGGGCCTGACCTTGGTAGCCAACAGCATTGTCGCGATTCGGTAAAGAATACGGCGGCGTCGCAGCCGTGCTCGGAGCATATTCCGGCATTGCAGGGTAGTACGGACCGAAGCCGGGGTTCGCTGATGAAGTCGGCTGCGGAATGCCGGTAACTCCATAATCCGGAAGGTGGTAGGGCCCAAGCGGACTGTATCCGTCCGCATGATATTCCGGTGGCGGCCCGTAGGAGTCAGCGAGCGGAGGCTGGTACATTGAGGAGGGAACGGGTCCAAGTGGAAAGGCGTAGGACAAAAGTGGAGGGAGTGCGCTTCCATTCTGCAGAAGACTTCTGAAGTCTTGACGCCCCAGAGCAGAGGGTTTCGGGTGTTGTTGCAGGCCCGAACCGTGCCGTGTGTTCATGGATCCTCGGGGATTGGGATTGAACGGTGACTCTTCCGGCCACTCCGCTCGCCAATAAACGACGACGTTGCCGACGCTCAGAGCCTTGGTATGCTTTGCCGCATAATGTTGTATGACACCTTCAAATCCGTAGTATCTGTTGCTGTCGCAGCCATTGCACAAGAACAATTCCTTGCGGTATGGTTCAGTATGGCTTTTGACCTTCATATCAAATACCCATTTCATATTCTCGAGGGTAAGTTTCTGGGTGAATGGGCCCTCTGGCGGATCGACTTGTGGTATCCGACCAGCTGCGAGATGAGTCGCAGCGTCTTCAGCCACATCTGTGTAAAATCGAGTTCGTACCGTGAGTAAGACCTCAGCGGCAAATCGTGGGCTATTCTCTTTGTTGACTTTGCGGCCCTTTCCCCAGGTAGTGCGGATTATCTCGTCAGCATACTGAGCCAACCTGGCGCGGACCGGGCCTTGAATATCGTCCCAATCCTTGTCGGTAACCTCCTTCCGCACTGGACCAGAGTCGACGGCAGCCATTTGAACCTTGGAAATGTTCTCATTCTCTTTCTGCTCTGCATCAGTTCGCTGGGCAAGAAGCCTAGGCTTCAGCAGTTCCCATACGTTATCATCCACTGGTGCAGTGATCTGAATGGCTGCTTGGAAAGAAGGAATATGAACAAGAACATTTGGCGGTAAAGGAGGATCGATCAGCATGGCTCGTCGCTCGATCTCGGCACGCCGCACGGCTTTTAGCGCAACGGCGTTTTCTCGCGTTTTTTCTGGGCGGTCTTCGGAGACCTTCCGCTGTCCGTCATCTGGCGGGTTGGGTTGGCTTAGCATGCGGGATTTGGTGACAGCACTAGACCCAGCTGGTGTTGTATTGTGTTTATCAGAGCTTGCCCTTGGTGTTGAGGGCAGAGACTTGCGCATTTCAGCCAGACCGCCAGAAGCAGTCCATTTCTCCCATCGGGAGGCATCGGTCCTGAATTCTTTCCCCCGAGCCTCGAGACCCTTGAGCCATTCCTCCACTGCTGCCGAACCTAACCCTTGGGCCAGACGAAGCTCGGCTTTGGCTTTTTCGATGGTTGGACCCCAAAATAACTTCGTCGTCTGCGGGGTGTCGCCTTTGGAATGTGTCAACAACGTGTTTGGTGATACGACGTGAAGCTCATTCGTGACGAAGACATAAGGAAGTGCTGGCATCAGTGAGGAGGGTATCGTGGATGAGAGCAAAATGTCGATTTCCTTAAGGAATAGTCAGTATGCATTCAACTATGACACGGAAAGTGGATGACTTGCCTTCACCGCCTCTTTTAGGAGGCATGGGCCACAGCAGGTTATGCCGAATGCAAACACTATCGCGATACCATCAATCCCCGGCCCTGCACACCAAAGATCAGTGTCGCTTTGCCACTGCAAATTGAACTTGGTCGTTCCGCAGCGTTGACAGGTGTCAGAACAGCACATGCGCCACATATCGAGTTCGGTCATGTCTTTTAAGGGAGCTGGCATCCTCGGGCAGAACGATCTCCTTGACAGTTGCCAGATTGTGTCAGGCTTGAGGAACTTGCTATCCGATGATGCTCCAGGAACGCCGGGCGACCTAGGGTCGAGGAGTTTGTTAAAGAACCTGGCAGTCTTCAACAAGTTACCCAAGTCCCTGGGATGAAGAGAGATGAAGATATGTTGCCATGTCTCGACAGGTAGGTTAGACCACAGATTGTTGCCCGCCGTCAGCTTCCGTTTTTTGGATCCACCTTGAATTTGCTGGCCATCATGGACATCCAAGGAGCTGTAGGCAGCTCTTCGTTTGCTCCGGCGGGCTGAAGTATTCCGCAACCTTGGATTGACATTTCCGGAGTTTCCAGCAGAAAGAAAGGCATCGTCAACCGAACCAGAAGGATTTCCTTGCTCCAAAGTACTCTCGGATTCCAAGACCATGGCATCAGAGGCAGAATTATCATATGATGGCGAGACACTCAAGTCATAGCCAGGACTGCTACGATTGGTAGTTTCTGCCGAAGAATCCATGGTGTCCCTTCGCTCTGAATGAAACGGCCAGCTGGACAAAAGGTCGGCCGGGAAGAGGTAGGATGTGTTGCCAATAGCAACAAGCAAGTGACAGCGAAGGGAGGGAGATGTTCTGATAAGTGAAATGAACAAGACGGCAGATATGAACACTTGTCAAGATATTGATAGCGTGCCCTGAATAAGAGGAAGAAAGTCTTGAACCCAGATTCGTTTCCTCTTAGGTTTGTTGCGCAACTGCGGGACGTTTGAGAAATGCCCACTTGGCCCTTACAACTAGCTGTAAGAACGATGCGAAAGGAACTAGAAGACAATGCAAAGGAGCTCTGGACAAGGACTCCAGTTGACTCGCGTGATGATGAGGAAGTGCAAGTGAACACCTACCTGTACAGCTTTCTTCCCGGTCACCGCTGGATGAAGCTGTACAAGGATATGCTCGGGCTTAGGTGCTGTGGGGGAAAAGAGGACAATATGGGCATAGGCGAATGCAACGAGTGTTGACTTGGCATCTGAGGTCTGAAATGCCGTGGAATTGTCGAAGACGTGGATATGCGAAAAGGAAGTGTAAGCGTCGTAGAGGACCTCCACCGATAAACAGTGGTATTACCTAAGGTACCTAGGTAAGGAGACAAGCAGAGAAACCCACTTCGCTTGCTTACTAAGGCAACAGTACTGCAATATCCAGCCGTCTGCCGTATACTTCAATAAAGTAAGCTGCCCTTCTGCACCTGAGGCCTTCTCATCCTTGCTCCTTATGCAATGTTTCTGAAAAGCTAGACGAGATGACGAGCCATAATACATTGGCATGCGGGAGAATGATTACGATTAAAGAGTTCTAGTTGGGCGGTAATATTTGCGAGGCCAGCGAAATACAGCCAACGCATGAAATCAGAGGCAACGTGCGATCAAATGCCTGTCTTGTACAAGGCCCTTGCGATTAATCAATGGTATCTCGTACGTAGTCGTGGTCGACAGACCTTCGTAGATGGTTAGCCTTTGCCGTTGGCACAAGAGCCGATTCTCGAGCTTCTCATCTTTATCACTTGTTCTCCTGACGGGAGATCTGTCCTCCTCTCATTTTACGTCATGGCCTGACCTTGGTGAGACTGACGACCTACTGTGACGTCTAGTCTCGGTCGCCTCATCTGGTTCGTGCCTTCGACCAATATGTTCTTTGCCTTCTTCGCCCGGTTTGCTGCTGCGTGCCTGAACGCCCGGCGAGCGAGGAGCACTACTACCACTACGACGTCTTCCTCGGGTACCGTCCCGAGCCAAATGGTCACGAGTGGCTCCTCGACTACGGCGTCTCCTCGGGCTCCTGCTGCAAGACGTCGGGCTTCGCGAAGACGCACTGCTGAGCAATCTGCTCCGAGATCTGTTGTGACCACTGGGAGAGCGGCTTCGAGAAGAAGAATATCTGCGCCGTTTCATGGCAGGTCGTCTGTCGGGCGAAGGTGATGCGGCCGAGCGGCTCTCTGAAGGACTCCGCTTTCGTCGTGGGTCCCGGTGGCTTGCAGCACCCCGCCTGGGCGACATGGAACGGCTCCTTGGGGGTCGACTGGGGTATGAGCTACGGTCTCGCCGGTACTTTCTAGGCGGTGAAGGAGATCCGCGGCTTGACGCGCTGCGGCTTCGAGAGGTGGACCTAGGTGACGCAGATGCAACGGAGGGCGAGCGAGAGGCACCGCGTCGACGTCCCGAGTCCCTGCCAGTCGTGCGGCGGTCTCGGGGGACGTAGCTATCACGCTGTGACCCGCGAAAAGAGGCTCTGTCCCGCTGGTCGCGATATCTTGGTGCCGGGGATCTCGACCTGTTTTCGCCAAAGCGTCCCCCGTGTCTGCCCCTTTGTTCAATGTCCCTGTCGCCACGATGACCGCGCCATGTATCCCCACGGCCACGGCCGCGATCACCACGCTCGCGATCCCTCAGCCGGCTCATATCTTGTTCTCGTCGTTCGGCATCTTCGCGTCGGCGGCGAGCTTCGTCTGCGGCGCGATCAGCTTCGATCTGAATCCATGGTCAGTCACATTTCATCATAAATTATCAGGAAGTTACAGACCTTCTCATGTATCAACTCTAGCTTTTTCGCCTCGAGAAGCTCCTTTGGAACGCCTTGGGGGCTAGTTTGGGCGCTCAGGCACAGCTTCCATAGCTCCTTGCAAAATGGCGCCGTATCCTTGTCCAGGAAGCCGGTAAGTTGAATTTGAAGAGATTTTATGTCGGGCTTGTGGATTGTTAGCAAGTCAAAGCCGCATAGTCGCAAAGAGACTTGACTAACAAATCTGGAGCCTTCTATCAAATTGAAACAAAGCTCAATAACAACATCGTCCTCGCTACCGAGAATGTCGGAGATTTTGCTTGCGATCCATCTGGGAGAAAATCAGATCAGTAAAATCAAGTTGGGGGATGACGCGATCAACCAGACTTTTTCATCACTTGGAGGTTGACTTTTTGCATGTCAACCTTTTGGTTGAATTCCGGTGGGAACTTTGTAGACTTGAGCAGCTTTGCATCGACGCCGGTCGCCATGATTTCTAACAGCTCTTGGGCTCTGCAGCGAATTTTGGGATAAAGAGTAAATGAATAAAGGCAATGTGATGTCGAAGTGAATACTCTAGGCTAAAGGAGGCCAGAACTTGGCTCCTTTCAAGCACTAGATCTGGGTCTGGGCAAGCATGTTCCATTGGAACGCGTCCCGACCCGTTTTACCTCAGGTCCCATCGTTATCTTATCTCGTTCGAATTGCTTAGTCAGCGGGATATGACCGGGGATGGTGTCATTTCCACCCCGCCTGCCTTCCACTACAAGGTAGACCCACCTAGTGTATCTACTTAAAGCCTTTCCACACCGTGGCGGAGAATCAGCTTGGAGCCCGAGCATCTGTCAGCATTCTGCCTAAGCTGTCGCGAGCCACCAGCGGCTGTCCACAGGCGATTAGAAAGCGAAAGAATCACGGGTCCTGTCTTCGGCCATCGACAACAATAAAGCAAACAAGACATCTTGACCTGAATGAAGCAAAAATCCACGACGATTGTTCATGACCGTTTGTGGAATTCGTCAGAGTCCGGGGTCCAAAAACATGGGATTGCCCCTCAGAATGAACAACCTACACGCTCCCACGGTGCCTTCGGGCCCAAGTACAACAGCTGCAACCAATGGTCATCTGAATCACCTGACATTTGCCGAGCTACAGAGAAAGAAAGACGACATGGAGGCCGAATTAAAGGCCTTGGGCGCAGTTCTTGATTCTGTACTTCAAATCCCTGAAACGCCACGGCCGAAATGGTCACACTGGTCGAAGCCTCTATCTGACTGATTCTATAGCATGGAGTCAACATGAGCACATCTCTCACCACACGAGATGGATTTCCCAGGGCCGACATTGATGTGGCGCAAGGTACATAAACTTGTTTACGGAACATGCGGGCTGGCTACCTAGTTAACATACTTAATAGTGCGCACCACTAGAGCCCGCATTATCCACCTTCGCAACGACCACAAACATCTCATGGCTCTGGTCGAGAAACATCTTCATGAGCATTTCGCCAGTCTTCAAGAGGACGATGAGAACCAGTATTCACCGTCGGCGGGTTATGCCGGCATTTACGATGACCATTCTCCGTCCCAGCCATTGCAGGAGGCTTTCGCCAAGGTCAACAGCGTCGTTCCTGGAAGCCCGGCCGACACCGCCGGCTTGAAGCCGCACGACGAGATCCGCAACTTTGGTTATGTCAATAATACCAACCACGACAGCCTCAAAAAGGTGGCCGAATGTGTGCAAGGAAATGAAGGTGTAAGTGGATCACGTTCATGCCTAGCCTAGACATCATCGCCGTACAGGGCGCTGACAAGTTGCAAGCAAACGGTGATGGTGCGGGTTTCTCGTCCTGATTCAGGCTCGCGACAGGAACTGCAGCTCACTTTGACACCGACACGCAACTGGGGTGGCAGAGGCTTACTAGGCTGCCATATCCTGCCGCTATGAGAGGTGCATCGGGGGACCAAAAAAAGGTGGGTTTAGAAACGAGCTTAATTAGTTTGAATTTACAGTACCAAAAGAGATAGCCAGGTCTGGCCGCAGATCAGTCACATCGATGCTTTTTGCTAAATAGACAGCATCTCTTCTGCCTATTTCCTGAGGTACATGATATGTGCTAGCCACAGAGAAGTAGGAATCCCCGGCAACCAGTCACCAAGTGAAACGCAGGGGTGCATCGGTATAATGTGGTCAGGTCGACGACAGAAGGGGCAAATAACTATTGAGGAGTTGGATAGAAGTATGGCAATGAGGACGTTAGTAAGGCTTGGATCATCTCGTAGTGGGGTAACACGAGATTTCAAAATCCTCATCAAATAATGGCAAGCGAATCCAGACCAACAAACCACTTGCGGGTGTCCCTTGGTCTACAAAGTCGTGAGCGATAAGATAGAGCGTAAATAAGATGATGCTTAGCTGCGGCCGACAGGGTTAGACTTGCACTGTCTATTCATATTCAGTTCCTGAGCCGTGATCTGCCACCCGAATGGACTAGGATGAACCTGACCTAAGAGATCGCTCGCGGCTCAGGAATTGAATAGACAGTGCAGTCTAACCAGCTCGGCCAGCCAGCTCACCAACAACCCCTTGATCGCAGGCCTCTAATGACGATGAAAACGACAGTGACAGTGACAGGCCAGTGGGTCAGTGGGTCTGGTGCATAACACGTGAAATTTTAAAATTCCTTACCTAATGAGACTAGACGGCCATGGAAGGAAACACTGAAGGTTTCTTTGAGTGCAGGCCATTTTCCAGGGCCTTGAAATGGACCCCGCTATGACGAGACGCCATACACGTGACAGGCCGCCCAGCCTAATCGTGCCTACCCGACTCCGTTGGCCTGCCTGACTGAATTTTTCGCTTAAGAAGTTCGGCTTCCTTGCAAGCTCCCCGCCATCCTCAAAAACAACCACCCCCCCCCCCAAAGTCGGTCAGTCGGTGACGATTCCTACACGCCAAAACGCCAACAGCCCGTCTTCGCTGCCCTTCTACGGTACGCCTCGCTCGCTCTCAAGAAATCTCAGGCATTCTCTTGCACAGTCTCTTCTTCTTCGACCGCCTTCGATCGATACGATTCTCTTGTTTGCGCCGACTGCTAACCCCTCGATCAGCCCCGCTTGTTTACATCAAAATCGCACCGAGCCAAATTATCGAGCGATAGCAAACATGGCTGCCGCTCAGCAGACGCCCACCTTCAAGCTCGTCCTTGTTGGCGATGGCGGTACCGGAAAGGTCAGTCAGTATTCGCTGGGGGCAATGGAATCGTCTTTATCGCGGCTGCGCCGCTGCTGCGGCCTCTTCACTTAGGCCACCCGAATCTCTTTCCCGGCTCGTATTGCCAGTTTCAGTCCGTTGCTAACCACATGAATCTATACAGACCACTTTCGTCAAGCGCCACTTGACTGGTGAGTTCGAGAAGAAGTACATGGCCACTCTGGGTGTCGAGGTTCACCCCCTGGGCTTCACTACCGTAAGTGCTTGCGAAAAAGAAAAAAAAAGGAAAAAAATTTACCCCGTCTTGTCCCCGCTTCATGTCGATCAAGCGTCCTGACTTACGCCCGCGTAGAACTTCGGTCAGATCCAGTTCGATGTCTGGGATACCGCCGGCCAGGAGAAGTTCGGTGGTCTCCGTGACGGTTACTACATCAACGGCCAGTGCGGTATCATCATGTTCGATGTCACCTCCCGCATTACCTACAAGAACGTCCCCAACTGGCACCGTACGTGAAACCTCTGACGAGCGACCATTCGCCGCCGATCCAACGAAACATGGCTCACTCAGAACAACAGGCGATCTCGTTCGCGTTTGCGAGAATATCCCTATTGTCCTTTGCGGCAACAAGGTCGATGTTAAAGAGCGCAAGGTCAAGGCCAAAACCATCACCTTCCATCGCAAGAAGAATCTCCAGTACTACGACATTTCGGCCAAGTCCAACTACAACTTCGAGAAGCCCTTCCTCTGGCTCGCACGCAAGCTCGTTGGCAACCCCGCTCTGGTAAGTTTGTTGTTGTTTCGGGTTTAGCCATGAGCGACATGTCAATATTGACGTCTCACTAGGAATTTGTTGCCGCGCCAGCTTTGGCCCCACCTACCGCCCAGGTCGACGAGAAGCTCCTCGAGCAGTACCGGAAGGAGATGGATGAGGCCGCTAACATGCCCCTGCCCGGCGAGCTTTCTGACGAGGACTTGTAAAGATAGAACCCACACTTGGATGATGGTCCAACCGCGTTGCGGAGTGGCCTACAGGGCATCATGAGCCGTAATTCTCTGGCGCAGACTGGCGGCTGCCAGTCATGGCCATCATGGAAGAAGACGGCACGGCCGGTTCATTTGGTAGATTCGGAGCAGACGGGATGGCCTTACATTTGCTGCTAGACGGTCAGCATTCTTTGAGTAGTTTGACGCCTTACAAGATGAACATCGAGTCCTTACACTCCAGAAAGGTGTCGAGGGTCACCTTCTTCCCTCGCTGCTCTTCGTGCACACCATGGCAGACGACACAATGCATGCACGTAATTAGATGGCAATTCCATAGTTAACGAGGTATGGAAATGGGGGAGGCGGTTTCAGTGGCAGTTTTCGTAACTCGGAATCCCAAAAACAATGACGGTGCAAGAGAAATAAGTCAGATAGATGTTGGTCGGCCCGTGCAAAGTGTTATGCGCTTGTTTGGTCTCCAATCTTCTCTTCCAATGAAGGAAGTATTCGAAATGAGGAGAGGACCGGTGTGGATCAGAAGGAAATGCTTGCGTAAACCTGGAAGTCCAGTTCGTCGGACTCCGCTTGCGGCTCTTTTGCGCGAAAAACACAGAATGCTAGCTGTCCATCATCTCAGTGGCGGACGTGTCGTCGAATTGGCTTGGTATGGTCGGTGCACAATGCCACCCTCGCGTGCTCCAGTTACGTTAGGCACTACATCCTGCATCCACTTGAGCAGGTGTCGTTCACGACCCATTGGACCGCATTGTTTGAAAGCGGACAAAACCAATTCTGGAGACGGAGCGGAGTAGCAGAAATTCAGAGACGTAAGGGAAGCAGTTTATCATGTACGGGCCGAGGTCGGCGACGCGTCTTTGGGGGCAGATGGCAGTTTGAGACAGGGTCCAACGGTCCCGATATGACTTGGGCATGGATCGTTATTGAAAAAGCGACATCGTAGGATGCGGGCGGCTGCTCAGCATGCTCATAAACCATGGGCAAATCAATCTCTAGGCTCAGGCAAAGGCACCAGCTTACCTTGTTTCCTTCCCACAGGCGTATTCTTCCGTATCGTGTGCATAAGAGCAAACGAGCTGGAAATACATGTCACTGAGAAATCAACCACCAGTAGAAACTTTCCTCCCGCAATACATACCTCACTGGTGGTCGCCATCGATGATGACGCTGTCACACGCATTGTTTTGTTCACCTGCGTGGACCGGTCATCACGGCGTCAAATCTCACTTGAAGCCACCGGAGTAAACAGTGCATGCACTTTAAATTGCCATGAATGTCTCCCAGTTTCTGGTCGTGGTGTATCCCCTGGAGACCAACGTAGAAAGTGTTTTTGTTTGATTTCCTAATTGACAACAGACACGCGACCTGACAGGTCCGAGCCTCCAGGCACTGAGCGCACTGAAAGTACCAGACCTTGACGTGAAAGTAAGGCAGGTACGCACCTGAGTGAAGAAAGTCCCCG
Organism: Colletotrichum neosansevieriae; assembly: GCA_036785495.1. Lineage (NCBI taxonomy): Eukaryota > Fungi > Ascomycota > Sordariomycetes > Glomerellales > Glomerellaceae > Colletotrichum > Colletotrichum neosansevieriae. Next base: position 86,695 of record JAVHLV010000098.1, on the reverse strand, counting down.
AAAGTTAGTACTTAATTCGCACAACTTACAAGTCCATCGGCGGCTCTGAGAAAAGATGCGTGTGCGCCTGGTGGGCCATAGAGACCCGTGCCGCGATCGCGCTGTGGGCAATGTACCGCGGATGTACCTACGACGGTAGCGTTTGATATGGGGCGAAACCTGCCCTGACCTAGTCGGGTTCAGACGCGCTGCGTTCAACACCAAGGGTGCAGCGTGCTGTACCGCTTCAGACCGTACCTCACCGTGCCCGAGCCAAGGTAACTACTTACGAACAACCGCGCCGTCTCGTGTCTCGACGTTCTGCTTCCCCACCTCGCTCGTTCCTGCGATCCTCTCTTCGTCATTGTCCCTCCTCCTCCTGACTTGTGAACCTCTCTATCACTTGACATCCGCCGCGACCTCTATTTTGTTTATCCCTACTTCGATCCCAGTCCCGTGTCGTGCCCATCCAGCTTCACGCCTGTCTAATTCGTCCTGGATCATGATCTCCGTTCGCTCATAACCAAGCTTAACCACCACCACCACCGCCATGCCCGCCTCCGACATTTTACCTTCGGGTTCGATTGTTGCCACCACGAATTCTCCTCCGTCTTCGAGTGATTCGTCCCTACAGCTCGAGCATCCTGCCACAGAGCGCGCTTCAGAAGCATCCCAGCTGTCGTCCTCAACAACAACATCAAGAACAGACGTGTCGCATCCCGAGCTCGAGAAGCATCCGAAGGGCAAGAGGAAGAGGACTGCGTACGTCGCATCAAGTCGCGTATTCACATTGCAAACACTAACTTCGATCTGCAGTGCCAAAGACAAGACGATTCTCGAGAATGCATATCTGGCGAACGCGAAACCAGACAAGGCGGCGCGTTTAGAGATCGTGAAGCGCGTTTCCCTCAATGAGAAAGAGGTCCAAGTATAGCCATGATACCGACCTTTAGGGCCCATACGGTTGCTAACCCAACATCAAGATCTGGTTCCAGAACCGTCGCCAGAATGACAGGCGCAAGTCGCGTCCCCTCTCTGCCCAGGAAATCGCTGCAATTCGGAATGGTGGCATGGTGCCCCTCTCCTCCGACCCATTGGCCTACAGCTCTTCACTTCCTGAGGAGAGAACCTCGCCGGCGGCGGATGCTGCTCCTATAAACGGCCTTCCGCCAATAGAGACGCCGGTCAAGGCCATCAAAATAAGAGCCGAGGGCGCGAGTGAAGCGCCCCGGACTATTAGCCCGCCAAACGGCTCTGTCAACACTGGAGACAGGAGCATGGAAACGCCGTTATCTCAGCCGCAGTCTGCGTCCTTCTCCTTCTCAAGCTCTATCGGATTCCTCTCCAACCGGTGGAACCCCGCAAGCTCATTCTCCACGCCGTCTACGCTCAATCGCAGTGCAGATAACACTCCCAGGTACGGCCTCTTCTTCTTTTCCCGCTAAGCTCAACTCACACTTTATAGATCCGACCAATGCCCGCCTTCTTCCTGCGAATCGGCTGGGTCTTCAGCACCTGTTCTTCCCCCTCCACAGTCGCATATGCGCCTGTCGCTCTCTCTTGAGGGCAAAGCGGAGCTTGTGGCCAACGAAGCCTCACCTCCTCGCCTCCATTCTAGCAGACTCTTCTCCGATATCCCGAGTCTACCACAAGTCAAGACGCGATCTTTCCAACGCAGTCACAGCGCCCTTCCCAGCGTCACTCTGCCTCCTATCTCGGCTCTCACCGACTCGCTCCCGCCTGCTTTATCGCGAGGGCGTTCTCGGGATGCCCATGCTTGGGAATTATGCTGCGACGCAGACACACGCGATGAGCTGACTACGCAAGCGGAGAATGAGTCCAATGGGTCTGCGGTCGCTGCCATTAGCCTATTGCGCTCTACCAGCGGCATTCTCCAAAACAACAATTCTAAGCGAAACTCTCCAGCCAGCAGGTCGATGACTCGAACCCAACAAGCTAAGAAGCCTAAGCTCGGCCGCAACTCTTCCATGGTGGGGAGGCTGCAAACTCCCCTGGCAGACGGCGACCAGGCCGTAGATATAACCACAGATGAGTTGGAAGCAGGCAAGGCCAAGGTCAATATGCTGGTGTCTCCGTCGGGTGATTCTGACAAAGAGAACTGGCTTCCGGATGATGAGGGAAACCCGTATCGCATGCCCCCGTCTCAAGAGGCGCGGTGCTCACTACCGGCTGCAACAACACACCAGGCCAACCCGAGGCGGACGGGTCGAGTTCTTCAGACCCATCCTGGACCGTCCATCTTCAGCGGGAACCGCGCGAGGACGATGCCGGCCATGGGACGTCGAGATTCCGGAAAGGACCTTTCGATCTTCGAACACGACGATGATGTGCCAGCGGCTAAGCCCGCGGATGATGTGGCGAGATTCATGCGTGGCGAGGTTAGCCCCAGCAAAAAGGGGGATATGGATTGCATCGCGGGCTTGCTGTCCCTCAGCCAAGGAAATTGGAGATGACGGCTCGGCGCATGGGTGATTCCACGCCGGCCGGGACAACGGAGCAACAGCAATAACAACATTTCTTAGACAAGCGGTCAGCCAAGACATTTGCTAGGGTTTGCGCGGCAGAAATGCCCATGTAAACTGAGATTTACCTTAGTGCGCAGGCCGTGATGGAGTTTTGGTCCAAGCGCCCGAGCGATCGTGCCGGAGACGGACGACATGGGACATTGGAAGACGAGAGGTCAGAGCGAAGCTTTGGATAACGATGTTTGGTTTTTGGGTGCCCAGCATATTCTGAACTGATGCAGGTCTGGTCGGGCTCGTTGGGTTTTAGTCGTATATGGGTTTCAGCAAGTGAGCGACGTGTGTATGTTGGGTGTATGTTATTGAACAAGCTTAAGCATAATGACGCCGCGGCGATGAGTCAAATACAGAATCAAAAAGGCGAATTAAAATTCCCTCGGGTGTTGGGTGTTGCCTGTCGATATGCAGCCTCTACACTGATACGCAACTCTCCAGTATCGGGATCCATTGCCAAGTATTGGGATCCAAACCTTGAGAGGGATGTACAGCTACTGATTGTTCCGTAGACTGAAGATGATATTCCCCAAATGACGGACATGATATGATAAACACCTCATAAACAAAGGGGTATGGCAGTTAAAGTTTTGTATTAGACCATTCTTACTAGCTAACCCAGAAAATGGTGATTGTGGTCTCTATGAAAGGGGAAATGAACTCTTCCCCTCTTCTTTCCCTCTTTTCACTCAAATTCTAATGGTGTCTCGACCTTGAGTCACCCACGGAATGTGCCATGCTCGGAACCACCTCAACAAGTGGTTTCCCGTTGCTCTAATGTGCGTATGTGCGCGTGAGGCCGCAACCAGTCTGGTTCTGGATGCCGACACGTATGCCATGCGTCTTTCGGTGCTCAGATCGCTCCAGTCTAACAAACAAAATGGCGCAGACAAAAACTTGATGCGTCTAGTCCGCCTCGCTCAGACGGCTGATGCTTTCGCCGTCATGAAAAAACAAAGATAAAAAATATTGCCCGGGAGAGGGGGGAATCATCATGATGCAGCAACATGCTGCTTTGCCATTTTCAACTCAAAAAATCACATGCCCAAGAGACTCATCTGTCTCCTCAGAGGACTCGCACTGATGCTTCCATCTTCACTAGCGTAGCAAGCTGAGTCGGTATCGATATCCCACTCTGGCTCAACGTCCTTGCCATCCTCAGATGGGCAAAGGCTGTTGGCAGAGGAGTCGAAGCCTTTCTGGGTAGCGGCGCGGGTATTCCAGCGAAGAGTACGGGACACGCTGTCGAACCATTCTGTCGAAGTGCGTACGACAGTAGGGAAGGGATACTGAGACGCCGAGATGGTGACGTAGTCGCCTTGCCTGAGCTCGACTCTACCCTTGCCATCAAAAGCGCAGTAGGCCGTGGCACGGGAATTGCGCGGTACGGACACGCGCAGTAGCATGGTATCGGAGAGAACCATGGGGCGGAAGGAGAGCGTGTGAGGGCAGATGGGCGTTAGGAGGATAGCGGGGATGTCGGGGTGGACCAGCGATCCTCCAGCGGACAATGAGTAAGCAGTTGATCCGGTGGGAGTCGAGAAAATGCAGCCATCGGCCTGTACGACAGTGAGGAGCTCATCGTCGCCGTAAAGCTCGAGATTGGAAACGTAGGGAGATGGACCGCGGTCAATGACGAGCTCATTGAGAACCTCAAACTGCTCGCCCTCCTCGGCTTCTTCACCTCTAGCACCATCCCGGTAGACGGTGCAAGTAAAGCGCATGCGCAAATTGACGCGCATACCGTCCTCGCCCATGATGCGGTCCAGATGCTGCTTGTACTTCTCGAACTCGAAGCTAGTGAGGAAGCCGAGACTGCCTAAACTGAAAGACAAGACAGGAGGGACAATGCGCTGGAACAACCAGGAAGTGAAGAGGACGGTGCCATCGCCGCCAAGAGTAAGGACCAAGTCAAACTTCTCAGGTTGGCTCCAGCAGAGATCGGGGGTCCAGTAGCGGAGCATGTCCTGGAAGGCGGGGTTCCCAGCAACGAGGCCGTTGGCGTCGAAGCGACGAGAGTTGCGTAACTTGGCATCGACATAGACGTTGACACCAACGTCAAATCCATATCTCGGAGTGTGCAGCAGCCAAGAAGCGAGTTCCTTGGTGAGGTAAACGAGCTGGTTGTCGCGGGCCTTTGTGACAATCATGACGTTACGGACAGCGCGCTTGATTGGGCGACGTTGGAGCTGCTTCGAGACCTCTCGGACGCCCGTAGCGGTCTGAACAAGTCTTGAATGAGACATGCAGTCGTCGTTCTTGATTTCTTCAAGGACCTTGTCGATGTTGACCGCATCATCGAAACGGTTGTGGTAGAAACACGGGGACTGCAGAGAGGGCAGAGCGGTGGTGGGAGTCATATTGCGGTTGGCGAGCTCGTTGAGAGCGTCGGCCAGCTTCTGAGACGATGAAGTGGCGGGTCGGTTCTCGACTCCGCCCTGTGCGGACAACATGCCTGTAAGAGAAAGGGCTTCGGGTTTATTTCTGCGAACCACCGAAGCCAAAGCTTTCATAATAGTCTGGCGCGGAACTTCGTGAGAAGGCGCGTTACGGCGATGGCCCTTGGAGGGATGGCCGTGATGCGCAGGGGAAGGTCGCAGAGGAGGTGGCAGCTCGGGAAAGGCGGCAGCGGAGGTGGAAGTCGCAGTTGCAATGGCAGTGGCAGTGACAGTGGCGGAAGTTATCGTGGAGGATTTAGACGAGGTCTCAGTGGCAGCGTCTGCGGCGTTGCCGCGTTGGACGAGCTCGGTTGGGAAAGAAGGCTCTGCTAGCGATGCGGCATTGCGAGGCAGAGACTGACGACGGAAAGACGAGGAAGATGTAGAGGTGGACTCGTGCGCGGCGTTTGAACTCTTGGGCCGGTCGGAAAGCAAGGCTTTAACTGCCTCCGAAGAGGAGCGCGGATTCGGATTACTGAGGGCGGGGTGCAGGGCGGTGGGTGAGGAAACGAAGCCCGACATGGTTAAGAACGGTGGTTCTCCGCGACGGGGATTAGGGGAAGGAAGCGAGCTAAGACCGGGCAAGAAGTCGTCAGGGACTTCTGCGTTGTCGAGCAGCGACAATAATAGCCCGGGGGATGTTTGTCTTGCAGCTACCTATACCCTGCGAACCCTGTAGAACCAAGGCCGACGAGTTTTTGCGGCAAAGTGGCACTGGTCGTGGGGCGGGTTTTGGCGTGCTGGGTCAGTCGGGTCAGGTACCTTGCCTTGAATACCGGAGGCGTGGGAGTAAGGTAGGTACCAAAAGGAAGTACCTGTCCTGGGCTTAGAAGAAGGAGCGGCCGGAGGTCGCGGACCACCGGTGGGCGGCAGTGAATGTCGCTCGCTAAGGTACCTTAGCGCGAGAGAGGGTAGGCAAGGTAGGTGGTGAATTGAACCTGGAAGGAAACACTAAGGAACCAGTGGAAGGCGCGATGTGTGGCCGTCCAGTTGTGGTGAAAATACAAAGTCGGGGCTCAGGACCCGGGTGCCTGGGAGCTTTCAGGCGACGGAACACAAGATAACCCAACCCGTTGGATAGAGCGTGTAATCGAATCGTATGGACCCAAGACGAGGTGAAATGCCTTTGTCTTGAGACGTTGCAGCGGTCCGAGTAAATGTTGCAGGTCGGCCAAAACGGAGATGGTCGGTCCTTGCGCAGAATGTCCACGGGTATGCGAGCGAGTGAGTTGACTCGGGGGTGGGGGCGGGATGGGATGCGATGGGATGAATGACGCTAGTGACCGCTCCTCGGAACGGGAAACGATTTCGAGACCGGACGGACGGGACGACGAGAGGAGAGGTTTGATATCGTTATCGCAGTGGATCCCGAACCAAATTAGGTACCTAAGGTACCTAGCTGGGTAGGCACTCGTGGTAATTGGAGAGTGGCTGCTGAAAAAGATTGCCGCCTGAGACCGAGACTGCCAAGATGAGGTAACGACTCCTTGGAGACTGCGGAACGCGGGAGGCAGGCGTTGTGTGTTGCAGTTGCAGGAGCAGAAGCAGAAGCAGGATACCGATGAGGGAACCCAAGAACCTGGAAAACCCGACTCGAGTTACCTCACTGCAGTAGGTAGCTGTACTTCAGTAGGTAGCTCAAGGTAAGGTGAAGTAGATTGGCTTTCGGTGCAGGTACAAGTTCCACAGGGTGCAGCTCGCGAGATGCAGATGCAGATGCAGATGCAGATGCAAGTGACGGCGACGACCAAGGATTCTGAGTCGTTCGTTCTATTTCGAGAAGGATGGATCGAGCCAGTAACGAAAAGCACAAAAGATGTGAAACCACAACAGGCCAATCCCTGGAACCCCAGCAAACTGTGATGGTGATGGCGACAGTTATTGGGCGAGATGCGGGTGACTGAGGTGCCGATACTGTCTACGTGGCTCCATGCACGATACTCGCACGTGGCAGATGAGGACCGTAGGTGCGATGGTGTGGTGTATCCAAGTAGTAGTCGAAAGATTCGAGATGGATGGTCGGATGATGAGTGGGATGGACCGAGTATGCTTTTAAAAAACAAAAGCATGTACCGAGCCGAAAGCCAAGGACTAGACGGGACACAACCAAGTCTTTGTTGGGAGCCAATATTATGGTTTACTGTTTTCAAGTTCCGACAGGTGCCAGTACGCCCAATCTCGAATACGCTGCAAATGCGATGCTGATGCTGATGCTGAAGAACCCGAATTTCGTTGAGGTGTCTGATGATAATGGAGAATAAAAAAGAGACACAGATCCAAGTCTTAAATAAAAAATGATATTGAGAAGAAAAGAACAGCACGAAGTCGGCAATGCAAATCGTCGGTTGGTTGGTATCTGACGGGAGGCGGCGGCCTGAGCAACGAAAAAGAAGAATGATGATGGTTAAGAAAAGGACCCAAGGATGCCAAGGCGGAGGTAATTGCTAGAACTACCAGAGCTCTACTTCAAGGGGAAGGAGAAGAGGAAAGGGGAGGGAGAGGGGTGGAAAAGCTAACAAAAAGACAAGCTAAATAGGTAGAGAGTGACAGACTGACTAACAAGACCAGAGAGACCGACCATCTAGAACTCGATCCAACAGCGCAACGCTTTAATATTAAATAATGAAGTACAGCCTGTCAAATCGACCCCTTGGCGTACGCAGTAATGCGCCAAGTGTACGTAAAAGCAGCAGTAACTATAGCGCAATAGAGCAACACCTACTTCAGCTATTTTTAAGTATAAATACTATAAAGATCCATATATAGAGATTTCTAGAGAGTTATATATATAATATATTATTATTTTAGAGTCTATATTATATAATTTAATAATTAATAATTTAACTTTTATAAATAATCTTAATTAAAGCTATCCAAATAAACTAATAATATAAAATTTATTTCTATATTATTAATATATAAATCTATAGTAAGCTACTTATTATTAATATTACTAAAATCTCTAGCTCTTTAAGTAGATTTAATAGCTTAACTAATTAGTTTTTTTAATATAAACTTTAGTTAATAAAACTATAAAAGTATATTAACTTAAAGAATAAAGAAAAAGAAAACCTTAATATTATTTTAAGTATTACTTTAAAAAAGCTAAAGATTTAAGAAAGCTAATTTCTTGAAAGCTAATACTTAAAATCAAAAAATTAAAATATTATTTACTTTAATATTTAATACTACTTAAATAGAATTAGAATAAGTAGTATTAATAAAATATAAATTAATATAGTTCTTAAATAACTTAATAAAATATGGTTAATATATATATATATATATATATAATATAATTATTAATATATAAAAATAAAGTTAAAGATATTAAGAATTTATATAAAGGTATAGTTTAATTTAGAAATTATATTTTAGAAATAATCTATATTAAGTATAAATAATATAAGTATAGCTATAGGCCTTAACTAGGAAGGGCTAAAATGCTAAATATAGATATCTATTATTATATTAGACTGTTGCTTAACGTTCTAAGTCTATTATGCTTAGAGTTTTTCCTAAGGTATATATAGTAGCTACCTGCTAGCTAGCTGTTTACTAATTATATATCTATATATATACACCTAATCTATATTTCCTTATAAATAAACTAATTTTATTTTTTGAAACTTTATTATAGAAAGTATTATCTAGCTAAAAATAAAAATAAGAATTAATAAACCTTAATAATATAAAGGAATAAAAATAACTTATATAGAAATTCTTTAAATTCTTTATAAAAATTATAATCTACTCTATATTTACAATTACTATTATATTAATAATTATATTGGTTTACTTAATATTTTAAGTCTACTATTATTAAAGCTTTTCTTAGAGATATTTATAATAGCTACTAATTAGTTAATAATTTGCTAATTATATAGCTATATATATATATATACTTAACTCTTCTTCTTTTATAATATAAAGCTAGAGATCTTAATAAATAGACTTTTTATAGCTATATTAATAATAACTATATTAATGTTAGATCTTATTTATATTTAATAAGCTTATTTTATAGAGATTATAATAATAATTAAGAGTTAATAAGTTATTAACTAAAGCTAAGTATTATATCATATTAACTACTATATTAAAATACTTTAAATATATAATTTCTTAAATAAACTTAATATAAACTTAAAGAGCTTCTTTTATATAAATTAATAATATAAAAGTAATTATATTTATAGAGAAAGAGTTTATAAATATCTATATAAAGTATATATAATTAATAACTACTTTATATAAGAGGTTACTAAATAGAGTAAGATTAAGTTTAAATATATCCTATTAATAAATAATATAGCTAACTTATTTATAAAGCTACTTGAGAGAATAGCCTTTAAATAACTATAAAAAAAAGTAGTATAAAGCTATTTAGAGCTAGCACTATAGTAGAGTATTATATTAAAGTAGTTTAAGATATATAAAACTAAGCTTTTAATAAGAAAAAATATAATAACTATAAATAATATTATAATATAATAAGCAGGCTAAATATAATATAATATCAAGTTATATATAAATTAGAAATATAAATAATAATATAAAACCTTAATAGTATATAAGAGGAGCACTGCGCACACTATAATTAAGTATAAGAATAGCTTTGCTTATATAACTATAATTAACACGCTCGTTTGACCCTCGTTTCTGACCCCTAACTGTGCATGGGATCCTTGTTGTTACAAGTGTGACAGCCACGCTGCAGTATAAGGGGGAACCATAAGATGGGCGAGCCAGAAACCCCAAATAACGGCTCCGAATCCCAGCCCTGGCTTTGGCAGCGTCTGTCGTTTGGTCTCTCACATGCGCTCGATGCACCTGAATTTGCTAACAACAGCGACGCGCGTGGCCGTGTGCTCTACTCTGTTTTGTCCGCCTCATGTGTGCAAGTATCGTCACTTTCGGCTTCTACAAGCAAGCAGGTTTGGTTCGAGGCGAGACGGGGAATCTGGCTGTTGCCGGTCGTCTCATGTCACGACTTGTCCCATATCCCATACAGCTTCGCCTTAGGAGCAGAACAGGATCTTAAAGAGGAATTAACTGGCAATGCAGGGGTGTTGAGACACTATCGAAGTGCTGAATTTGTGGCCGGGTCTGGCCTCCCGCTCAGGACGCAGACCGCGGGATGGCCTGTGCCGTGTTCCTCATCGAAAGGCAAGGTCTAGGTGTGGTGTAGATCACCTCAACTGTGGCTGCATTATGCCGTCGTGTTTCGACCACTCGAGCCTTGACTCCGTGCTGCCGCTGCTGCTGCTTCTCGGCCTGGACATTCCTAAGCTTCCGAGACATGGAAAACAATCCACCGGATGACAGAAAGTAGAAGACGGCGAAAAGGTGGCGTGTGTAAAGTCTCGGAGGCGGCCCTAACTAGGAAGCGGCGGTTAATCTGTCAACGGGTTTGTCATAGTCCACAATGTCGTCGAATCGCCGTCGCCGTCGGTGATTGCTGCTGATGGGACAAATACCGAGGGCTTACTTGGTAGAGAAGATCGCAACTAGGTACGGAAAGGAGCAGTTAGAGAGGATAGCAACTGCCAAACAGTTAAAGTGCACAATACGTTGCTGTGTGTAAGAGGACCCGACAGCCAAGCCTGTCTTCGGCTGGAAACCTTGTCGCAGACCTACACCTATTGGCCAAGGTGTGTTACTTTGGCAGGATTTGTACCTTGGACGGGGGCGGGGGAATGAAGATTGTCTAAAAGATGTCTCGGTCGTCGGCAGCTTTGCCGTCTCAAAGTCGAAGGAGTCGACTCTGGTTTGGACTTGTTGCGGATCAAACAGTGACACCCACTTTTACCCAGGGCAATACGGACAGTCACCGCCTACCTAAGGTCCTTGGCCGATGCACCTCGGCGACTTACCCCATGCATCGCTCTCCTTTTCTCTTACCTTAAGGTAGGTACTTTACTTTGGTTTGCTTGTCTTGCCTCCAGATAAGATGTAGCTTGACGCATTTGCTACTTGACTCCAGCGTGAAATAATAGCATCCGCAGAACCACCTGACAGGGCTCGCCAGAACTTCCAGGCGGAAACGGCGGCAAAAGGTCCGGGTCTACAGTATTGGAATTTGGAACACCACAACCTGTGGCCTGGATGTTGGATAACTTGCGGGAGATGGAAACGCGAGTGACGAGGATGGGATGCAGTGGCAGAAGAAAATACTGGAATGGAAGCCACAGCCCGAATGATATTAACCATCTGCCTGGATCGATTATGCTTAAAAGAAAATACCCCGAGGCCATGCATGAGCAATCAATCAACCTACTCGTATGGTACCGCTCTTGAGCCAAATAGAATACCGTCTTCTTGGCAAAGGCAAAGCCAAGACATTTAGCCAACGGCAATCACTTTGGCCATTTTGTCACATGGGAGGGGACTATCCGTCAAGTGGGCTAGAAAGACCCCTGGTCTGGTCTACCTAAGCCGGGTAGGTAAGGAAGGATGATGCATCGTCTGGCAGATGTGGAAGCGGTTACGAAGAGTGAGATTGTTCCAAGTTAGGAAGTAGTAAAGGCTCGAAGCTGTGATCCACGGGCCTACGGTATAGGTAAGGTACGTAGCAGTAGAAGGGGGCCACGGAGGCCGGGGCCGTTTGCAGTTTCCACGACCGACGGTAGAGCGTCGAGGAGACGGGAGATGCCCTGGCAGAATGGACCGCCCGGCAGCTCCTGACTTTAGGCCCCGTCACCGTCGCAGCCCTCATGTACCCAGTGCCCTGCGCGCTTCACCTTCTAACCCCTAACGTCCAGCTGAAACGTTCGATTGTCTTCTGCTGGCTGTGTTTTTTCCCCTCCCTTCTCACATAGTGCCAGCGACCCCAAAACGATTGGATTCAGACAGCCCCTTCCCAGATGCCTGTCCACTCATTCCTGGCTCCAAAACTTCCTGAGTCCTCTCGCACCTACGCATCCGCCACCACGAAAGGATGTGGTCCCTGCCGCTGCTTCACGTTTTCTTGCCATCTCTCGTGACGTCTGATGGGGTATCCGAGCGATACCAGTCGGTGGGCAATAATGCCAGCCCCTGTTTCTCCTGGTGGCGCTGCGGTCGCTACTCCTTGTTGAGCCTTCACAACCATCACCTTACCAGTATTCGCGTCTCATCCTGCAAGATCCCCGCTTGCCGTACTATCCGCTGCCAGTATCTGGGAGCTCCAGTCCTGTACCCATCGACAATGGAGCTCCTGCTCCGGGCTGCTGAGCCAAGAAGTCGGGCAATCCGTCGGTGCCACGGCGTTCGCCGTGGCTGCCGCCTCCCTCGACCCAACCGCCAACGGATTCGTTCTCGTGAATATTATAACGTAGCGCACGTCTCGCTAATCGCTCAGCTTGTTCCAAGTCCCTGCATGCGCCCCAATGTCGGGCGTAAAATCACGCCACTCTCGTCTCCATCGCCGTCCGAATGAAATGCCGCATATCTGTCGAATCGTGCTCGTCCTCCCCTATCTTCTTGTCCACGTCTGCTTGGCGATGCTGGCCACATACTCGCTGGCCCATGCTAACAACCTCATCCCATTCCTTCATGGTGAAGGCCCCCTGACTTTCTGACAGAAGGAGATCGTCTTGTGACGTGAAACTCAAAACGTGAACTGACGTTGCCTGATCTGCCTCCGGGGGCGACGGGTCGACGATGATCTTGCCCTTCAAGATAGCCACAGCGGTAGACGTGGCAACGGCCTTCATGGGCACGGCGGCCGATAGCAGGCCCAACATAGCGCTGTGGAGCAACGCCGGCAAGAGAGTCAGATTCTTTCAAGATCACCATGTTAGCGAGTAAGTCCGGACAACAAGACTGCCCACATCAGTCAGCGCGGATGTTGACTTACAGACTGAGCCTGGACGACCTTGCTGTTCACATAATCGTTCTTGGGCGTTTCCGTCACCTGCAGCGTGACCTGAATGAGGCAGCGAGGGAAGTTCTTGACAGGAATGAGCTGCCGCAAAGCAGATTGCAGAATGGCCTCGAGCTGACGTTCGCCGGTGCCTTTATATCTGTCAGCATTTCTATCCACAAACAGTATCGTACGGAGGAGGCTCACTTCCGACCCCGGCAGCAGGTCGCACGACAACGTCGATGACCGATTCGAAAGGGTTTTCATCTCGTCTTTGCACCTCCATCGGCCCATTAACAGACGCAACCACGCAATAACCACTCCTTGAGAACGTTGCGGAGCCATCTGCTCGTGGCAAATGCGAGATGCGGGCCTGGGGATTCAGATCGGGCGCCATCGTGAGTTGTCGAAGCGGGTTGGATATGGCAAACCGAAGGTAAAGAATTGGCCGGTCTCTGGACAAGGTCTGACGACCGAAATGCGTTTCTTTGAGATTAGACAAGTCGAGTAAAATGATGCTCGTCTTATGAGTAGTAACTCTTGTTCTCGCAAGATAAAAAATTGAGAAGTCCTCTGGGGAACGTGCCTGCTTACTAAGGCACGGAATGAGAGGTGCATCTCGCCAATTGGAATGAATCCCTAGAGTGGATAGCTGCGGTAATGACGCGGGGGTCCTGAAGTCTTGGTAACCTTATGTCCGGAAAAAACGGGGTCTTTTCCTCCCGTCCGTCCTGGTTCGACTTCGAGCTCCCTGAACTTCTTACTCCACCCATATTTCTTTCTCCTCGTGCCATTCTCACCACCAATCCCCGGAATCGGCTCTCCCCAAAACAACATGGCTTCAGTCAACTTCTCAACCCATACCGGCGCACCGGCTGTATCTCCGCTGAGCAAGAACATCCCCAAACTCGAACCTCGCCGTCGCCGAGTTCCTACTTCAAACCCTACGCCTCGACCCGAGACCCCCGCGTTACCAACACCACCAGACCTCCGCGATCATGAGTACAAAACACCCTCGAGAAGGATCCTGACTCAGAAGGACCACGAGCTATTTCAGTACTCGCCCACCTATAACTTGATCTTGGCCTTTGTCTTTGGCCTTTCTGAATCTGTCGAAGATGCGCCTCGCTCAGCTGTCAAAGACACCGACTTAAGCCCGACCATTCGATCGATCCTGTATGCACTCGATGAAGCTGACGCTCTGGTGAAAGAGTCGCCGCCCGACGACCAAGGAGGCTCGCGCTTCGGGAATAAGGCGTTCCGGACGTTCCTGGACCTGGTGAAAGAGAGGGCGAAAGGATGGCAGAAACGATTGGGCGTTCCCGAGGCAGCAAACAATGAAGTAGCGGTCTATTTGGAGCAGTCATTTGGAAATCGAATGCGTATTGACTACGGCTCCGGACACGAACTAAACTTCATCATGTGGCTGCTTTGTTTGCGCCAGCTCCAGATCCTCACCAAGGACGACTTCAGACCTGCGGTGCTCAATGTCTTCAACAGATATCTCGAGGTCATGCGAAATATCCAGCTGACCTACTACCTGGAACCAGCAGGCTCACATGGTGTTTGGGGTTTGGACGATTACCAGTTTCTCCCATTTCTATTCGGGGCATCCCAGCTTCTACATCACCCGTTCATTACGCCTCTAGCGATTCACCAAGAGCTTACGCTAGAGGAGTTTGGAGACGATTTCTTATACCTCGGCCAGGTCAACTTTGTCAATGGTACGAAGACGGTAAAGGGACTGCGGTGGCACAGTCCTATGCTGGATGACATTTCTGCGGCAAAGTCATGGATCAAAGTCGAGGGCGGTATGCGCCGCATGTTCGTGGCCGAGGTTTTGAAGAAGCTGCCCGTCATGCAACATTTTCTCTTTGGCTCACTTGTACCGCCGCTAGAGGGCATGAGCACAGAGCGGGACTTTGGGCTAGGACGTGAGGAAGAGGAGGTAGAAGGAGGACAGATCTCTGCCGGGCATACCGGCAACCACAAACACCAGCATGTCGGTTGGGGCGACTGTTGCGGTATCAAAGTACCAAGTAGTGTGGCTGCTGCTCAGGAGCTGAAGAAGAGAGGCGCTCACGAGTCTTTGCGCAGGATACCTTTTGACTAGATGAAGTGACCAACGCAAGTATGACTGATGACCTTTTCTAATTAGACAATTAAACTAGGAAAAATTACATCTTCTGACATTCCACTATAGGTGAATGAAACTTCTCCCGGCTTACGCTAGGACTGTTGGGTCTCCTTATTATGGCTTGCGCCTTCTGACGATCATGCTCCGTACATCCTCCTTGATTGAACAGCACGTCTACGTGGCCGGATTGCTGAGAGGATGTAGATATCTGCACTAAGTCATGCCCGTAAGACGTGACCACATTGCATCCGAAGGTGAGCCGCAGGTGAGGTCGAACCACAGGTCAGGGGGGTCGTTGTCAATAGATTCCAGGGCATAAGCAACACTGCTACCGAATAAGTCGCACCTTGGAACGTTGAGGCCTCTTTCAGCGTAGAAGCGATAAGACCTGCAGCCATCCGTCGCATTCATGACGCTCTGTGAACCAGTTAGCTTTCAATTGCGCACGCACTATTAAAAAGGAGGCAAAGTAGCAAGTGGCACTTACAGCGCAGAACTGATAGCATCCTTCCAGTGTCACGGGGACACCAGGGGAATTCTCCACGAAGCGCGCCAGGAAGTAGTTACCCACTGGCAAGCCGTGGACGCCGCAATGTTGGTTTTCGGGCAGCGGCTTGCCCGTCGGTGCGTCGTCTCGGCAGATCGTTTTCGTGGGCACGAGGGTTGATGATGGGACTAGAGTCAGCGGTGCACTGGTGACCGGCACCATGGAGGTGTCGATAATGCAGCTCTCGGATGGTACCGAAGCTGCCGTGGCGGACGTTGTCTGGGTCGACGACGACGCCAGAAATTCAGTACTCGTCGACGTCAAGATGGCTGCTTGTGTCGAGCTTCTCGAGATTGGGAGGCGGGTATCTTCAGTGCTTGAGGCCGAGAGGTTTTGGCTTGGCGCAGATGATGCATTCGAGGTTGTAGCAGAAGTGGCACTGCCGGATTCTTCCTCAAACGGCTCCGTTGTTTTAGTATACCCTGCAGATAGGTAGGTCGATGTGATGTTGGTGGCTGACGCGGCGGGAGAAATGACAATCGACTTTCCAGATGAGCTATAGATGGCACTTGAGCTGACCGGAGATGAACCAGAGGGAGTTGCACAGCTAGATATCTGGTTCGTAGAGGCGTCTGACGTGTATGTATACTGCTCGCTGCTCCCAGTGGCAGTGCTAGTGTCGTCATCACAAGGTGCTGTGGTCTGAATACCCGTCGTCGAGTTCAACGGCTTGCCGGACGCAACAGCAGTCGTACTTGAGTCTGAACGAGAAGCGGAACTAATATCATCGCATGGATAAGTAAACTGTGAAGGTAGTGCAGAGCTGGTGTTGTGGACCATGAGCGACGACGTAGTCGAGGTATACGAAACTGGGGTTGCAGTGTTCTGCAGCAATTGCGTGCTTATTGTAGCATCTGAGCAAGGAGCCTCGGAGGCCGAGGAGGAAACGGTGACAGACGAATTGACAGAGCGCGTGAGCCCGGTAGAAAGCCGTATCAACGTAGAAGATATGTTCCGAGGAGTGTGAGATGTCGTGGTATTAGAGCCCAATCGGGAAGATGTGAATGACGGATGTGCCGAATCAGCGTGGAAGGAGGACGTTAGGTTGCCACCGTATGAGGTTGTTGCAGTAATGTACAAAGTGATATCTACCGTCGTCGTTGATGTGACGACGCTCAATGGGCACACTGAATGCACTGGAGTGCTCTTCGAGTTCAAAGGTAGAGGAAATGTGCTACTCGCCGCCCCGCCTGTGGCTGCCGATGTCGTTGCGTTAGTGCCGTTATGGTGATGTCCGGGCCGGCCCCGTCCGGGCTTGGCCCAGGCGCCCGGCACCGGCTCCGACTGAAAGGTCCGTCCATGAACTAAATGGGCGAGCACCTTTTTTCAGTCAGCTCTTGCCAAGATAGAATACAAAGTCTTGGAGGATGAAAAGTCCTCTGAATAATGGCAGCGTTAGGTCTCACTTCGTCTTCCGCCGCCCAGGGGGCCGCTTTGGCTGTCCTAGCAAGCAGGGCAGCAGCACCAAGCAGCAAGAGGCAATGCATGGCGGATATTGGTGGAATCAACAGACAGAAAGTGGAGAAATGCGGCAAGATGGCCGCTGACACAGATTGATGAGGAGACTGTGCTGTTCTGCAATGAGAAAGCATCTACGAAGCAGTAGGTTCGTCTTATACATTGCCGCCTTGTCGCTCGGATATCGAGGGATTAGAAATACCATTGCGGCCGAGCAATAAGAGCCCCTTTGATACCGCGCAGCGAGAATCTGAACAATAGAGGGGAATTATGGGAGTGGTCTATTGAAACTGATCAACGAAAAAACAGGATAGCTCCGAGCAAGGGGCACCACCAAGCCCCCTGCAGCGGATGGCATTGAGACATCGTCAACATGACTTCGTCGACAGCGGGCAGGTCAGCAGTGGCCACAAGTAGTCGCAGCATCTGTGGTTCTTGTTTGTGAATGTGAAGTAGTTCATTGATTGGTTCTTCACCCACGCCAGACTCCCAAGAGGAGTTTTCCAAAACTTGAATCGCAGGAAAAGAACCCAGCTGTTAAATTACAGTACCCTGATATAATGACAATGTCTCCGTAATGCCCTCAATAGGTGAAATGCAGTGTAGGGTATCAGAAGCAGTTCACTGAACGCCATCATGCCCCTTAGCCTACCGAATACCGAATGCCATGCACAGAAAAAAACAAAAAAGGGAAGAAAAAGCTCCAACGCTCTGAAGCAATGAGTGTCGTGAAAAATACGTCGCGTCGTCCAAGTGGTGCCGCTCCCTCGCCGTAAAAGCTCCCCAGTCGCCCATCTGCAGACGCAAATGTAGCTTTGACAGCCTTATCAATCTTCCCAGATCGTCTCCAAATCAAGATCTTGACGCCGTTCGGCACCACAAACACTCCATCGCTTTCGCTTGTCTCGTGACCCAAATCCCCCCAGCGTTCGGCCCCTCGAAGGCATGTCCAAGCTGCTTTTGCCTTTCCCATCAGTTGACTCTCCTCGTTCCGCAGCGTCCGCGGCTGCTTTGAGCTGAGCAATCCGTTCCGCTTCCATTGCAGCCTCTTCGGCGTCAGGAGAATCGGGTATGGTTTCGAGACTGGAGATGCTGGGGCTCCTAGATCTTGTAGAAGTTGGTGTTGACGGTACGGAGGAGGATGGAAACGAGGCGGAAACGCCGTAACCATGCGAAAAGGCGTCGCAGCCCCTGAAAGAGGGCGACGACGCTACAGAGGTGGGAGTGGATGGTAGTGCGGGAAGCGAGCCGGTGCTGGCGTGACCAGGGTGTCGTAAAGGCGATGACGGGCGGCGATGACGGGGAAGGATTGCGGAGGATGTCGCAATACCCAGCCCGGGGGAGTTGTTCAAGTCGGCGGGCTTACGGTCTAGCTCCAGAACAGAGCTGCGGATCGGTGATGTGGGAAAGGCCTCGTCAACGGGTCTGCGAGGAATTCGGATGCGGCTAGGGGAGCCGGAGGGACTGGAGGGACGGAACTGAGCCGCGAACAGTATGTGACCAGCGCCATTGACGCCAGGCATAGACTGAGTACGAGACATGGGAGGAGCCAGACTCGCAGCGGATCTCGATCTGTGGTGACCGGAGAGGGGCGAGGTAGTACGTGGACGGTATGGCAGAGGGGGCAGAGTCCATGCCGGGGCGGTCGGAGAGGTGGGACTCGGGTCGGTTTGACGTCGCAAGGTGGGCGGCTTCCTCAAAGGCTCAGGGTCGGTATCGACGGCAGGGAGCAGAGTGGGATTCTGGATTCTGAGGGAGGGAAGAGGCGAGGGGCGAAACTCCTCCATTCTCTCGGTCTCGGGGACGGGTTCCATGACGAATGTCGGAGGGCCCGAAGTGTCAGGTAGAAGTTGGCGACATGAGCAGAAAGTACTACGGAAAGCACTTGAGCTGGCGGAGGTCGGTTCGGTGGTGTGAACGAAAGTGTTGATGTTCGTCAGGCCCGAGGGAGAGAGGCAGGTGCTGACTATTGATTGGGGTCGGCTGCACGGGTTCGTGAAATGGACGCAAGCAGCGTTCGGGCGGTTACGTTGGTCCAGCCGGGTGGGAATCAGCTCAGTGCAGACTAGTCGTAGCGGAGTCGAGGAACAGTCGTCGAGGTTGTCGAGGGATAGTGACGAGAATGAGAGGGGGGTTGTCGAGAAAATAGAGAGAGACAGCGAGAGGGAACCAAGACAAACAAACGAGTTGAGAGGAATCGGGCGGCAATATGAAGCAGAGAAAAGATGGCGGTATCAGACCAAGTTAAACATTCTGCTTTGTACTAAGAGAACGGCCCGGCTGGCTGTCGAAAGGGTCGAGATGAATAACAAAACTGGAAGGGACGTGATTTTTAGGGGGGTGCACATAAGGCTCGAGAGGAAGGGGAGAAGGAGGTTTTAGGATTGGACCGGAGAAGGGCGCCTACTAATTACTACAGGGACTACACGGGGAAGGTACCTTCGTGACTCTTTCGCAAGGGCAGGTCTGTACGCAGTAAGGCGACGGAGGGCCCAGAATCCCCAGTTTCTCCAATTGCCAGAAGGTACCTTAGGGCACCTAAATGAAAGGACCCGTCACATTACTTCTAGTAGTAGATAAAGGTGCCTTGGCGAGGAAAACACCAAAGAGGAGGTACATGCGGCGCAAATCAGATACGGTGAAGAAAGGGGGAAAAAGATGGGGTCGAGTCGGTGTACCTCTTGGTAACCTTTATGTCCGAAAAGAGCGGGGTCTTTTCCACGCCGAATGATGAATGGAAACTTAGCAGTACCTACCGTAGTTACTGACTACTGTGACGATGTCGGTGTACCTCTGCACACTGCAATCCGTCAGGCTCGTTGAGGTAATTATTGCTGGCCTTCTGGTTGAATCAAGGTGCCTTGCCTAGCCTTGCTTTGCCTTTACCTTCGCCTTACGTACGTATCTGGACGAGTCTGCGGTGTTGCAAAGCACAAATATCATGAGTAGTTTCTCTCGAGGCTTCTAGACAGACCCAAGGCGTTGTAGTATTAATGGGTGGCTAAGGTACTTTGCCTGGCGGTAAGATAAGAAGCAACTGTCATGATTTGAAATGGCGGGAAAATAAATGTCAAGACCCGATCAAAAAGAAAAAGCCCAAGGATTCAGCATATCCACAACCATTTTGGGTCCGCTTGGCTTGTTCTTTGTTCTGTTTGGTTCGTGACATTGCGTCTACTGAAGTAGACCGTCGTTGCCGCTACCTGGCTCAGTTTGCAGTTTTTGTGCTGCTCTGCTCTGATGGTAACTAATCTATTCGACGTCGTTTATTTTCTTGACTGGAGTTTGCCGATCTTAGGTATTATGAAGCGAGCCTAATTTCCCCCGCTGCCCAAGAGACCAAGATGTCACGAAGAGGAAGGAAATTACCTTACCTTGCCTACCTTACCTTACCTTGGGCCTGAGGTGAGAGAGGTAGGCGTTGGATTAGGCGGGGAGCATTGCGCTAAGGGGACAAGGGGACCTGACGACCCAAGGGCCGGCGCTGCATCCACGTCTCGTCCTGGTTGGTAGTGGGTCCAGGGTTCACGAGCCCATGGAGTCGCCCTACCTGAATGTCCGAGGACACTGGACCCTCTTGCTTCACGAGTCCCGTCGGGTCATCAATTGATACCTTGGATGAAGAGAGGTGCTGAGCTGGATCCCACCTACAACACCTCAGCGACCTGTTGCGTAGGCCAACGGCTAAGGTAAGCCTAAGGCTAGGTCAACACCAAGTGTCACCATCACAATCACGGTAAGCCCAGCCCATGCTTGGGCGCCACTTGAGGTCAACATCGGTCGTTATAAGTCTCTCCGCCGGATGCCATTCCAGGGTGCTAGAGAGGGACGAAACTGAGCGGAAGCCCGGGCGCTGCAGGGGTTGCAGACTGCAGTTGTTCGTCAGAACTTACCTTACCTCTAGGTGTATAATATACCCCCTAAAAGATTATCTAGTCATAACTTCATTCTTACCAGCATTCTAGAGTTAGCTAGAGAGTAAAAACTAAGTCTTATTATTAAATAAAGCAGATTATAAGCAAGTAGAGATATATAGCTATAATAAATATTTAGAAGTTATATTATAGTACTTTAAGTTACTTATTTTTAGGGTACTACTATATATATTTATAATCTACTTAAGTACTTTATTATATAAGATAAAAAGCTAAGAATAAATATATAGCTATATTATTAAACTTCTATAGATTATTTAATTTAGATTTAAGTTTACTTAAGTTACTAAGTCTAAACTATTACTACTAAGTATAAATATAAATATAAATATAATCTAGCTATAACTATAACTTTACTTTAATTTATATTATATATAGAAGCTATTTATATATATCTCTATATAATAATTAGTAAGTAGATTTTAGTATTTTAATTATTATTTTTTCTTATATAAGATAGAAATATAAATATATATTAAGTTAGTAATACTATTTATTACTTAATAGTATATATATACTTTACTATTTAAATTAATAAGAAATACTTATAGTTTTACTGCTATACTTAAGCAGTTTATAGATTATATATATAACTTTAGATTACTTATAAAGATTTAAAGTATTTTATAACTTATTTTAAGCTTTTAGTTTAAGGTTTTATTTAAAATTATTATAGTTATTAATAATTACTATTAAGTTTTTACTTATTATTTAATATAGAAAAGATTCTATAAGAGATATACTATAAAACCCTATAATAAAAATATATAATAATATAGAGGCTATATAATAGAGGTTAATTACGTAATACAGTGCATTACAGTATTATTAATACTGTGTATACTATTAGAAGAAGCCTCTAGAAAGCTGTAGAAACTGCTAGTATTTACTGCCTAAGTTAAGGTTAAACCTAAAAGGGATTTAGGTTACTAAATTACTTAATAAATAACCTAAATAAGAAAATAAGTAGGGCAGCTTAGCAAGCAGCTTATATAGCTATAGAAGGCTCTAGAAACTAAACCTTAAGTATAAATAACTTACCTCTCTCTCTTTAGAATGCTCTCTTTTACTTAGAAGGTAGATACTTTAATATTAACTTATTTATACTTATTATTTCCCTTTTAAGCTATTAATTATATTATTAATAATTATATACCTAAGAGATTCTATATTTTCTAAATAGAAAGTTACTAAAGTTATTTAATTTAGATTTAAGTTTACTTAAGTTACTAAGTTTTAATAACTCTTACTAAGTATAAATATAAATATAAATATAAGCTTAATTATAGCTATAAATCTACTTTAATTTATATTATTTATAGGAATTATTTAAATATCTATATATATACTTATTATTAAGCAGATCTTAATATTATAATTACTTTTTGATTTTTTTTCTCTTGCTCTAAGACGTAAGTATAAACGCACGTTAGGCTAGTAATGTTATTTGTTGCTTGATGGCACGCGCACACCTTGCTGGGTGGATTAGGCCTCCCTCACTCACTCCCTCCGTCCTACGGGTACGCATACCATCCAAAATCGAGCCCATTGCATTGATTCTGAGCAGCCCGCTGCCCGCAGGATCCAGAATTACGAAGTGAGCATCCAGCAAACAGCTTGTCTGCATCACGCCCTAGACATTGGCTACGGCATGCTGCTTCTGCGATGCACCCACCACCTTCTTATCTTCCCGCACCCGCGAGTTGCAGGGTTGCAGCCTTTATGCAGTCGTCGGCCCAGCATCAAGCCAGCCATGCTCACGCAGCCGTAATTTACCAACTTTCATGCCGCCTTCTTTACTTTGGAATTCGTCCTCTATAACGTAGGTCCTCAACAAGCATCGCAAGCATCGCTACGGCTTACTTATCTCGGGTTCTCATCGTCCTCCTCCGGCCCTGCAAACACTACCTTATGCGACTCTGCTTCTTTGGTGTCACCACTGAGAAACGGAACCTGGCACCAACAAGGCCCGACAAGACTCGCGGGTTGGGAACGTGCTCGGCCTCGTCGCAGTAGGGTATCAATCAACCCAGCCAGCCTCCTGTCTCCTTTCTCTGTAGACTGTCGCAACGTCGCAACCCGCGTCCAGTCTCCTCTGCGCCGGCGCTCACCCTCAGGCCCCTAACCTGAACGGTACATGATCCTATCGATGCAACGTCTTCCCGGCTCCTAGCACATCCTAACACGTACTAAGGTAGCCATTACGCCTTACCGCACCCACGATCCGCTGCGGGATTCATCTGCAACGGCTTCTGCAGATGTATACACCTTAAATTGACACCGGGATCACCACTTCACCCTTTCCGGCTATTCTCGACACCCTCTCCGCCTTCCGATACAGCCTCACACTTCGGCTGCTCCGTCCTCTGTCCCGAGGAATCGATCGTCACAGTGGCTGGCAATGCAGAATGTTGGATCGAAATCAACATGCCGTTTGCAGTACATCCTGGGCCTATCCATTCCTTCGGACGAATTCCAGCCCAACATGAGCCAATAAACCCAAAATTCCGAGAACCCTTCAAGGACCCCTTTCAGACCCCTTTCAGACCCCTGGTAGACCACTGGCAGACCTGTCCGTAGCCATGCTTGTCATGCTCGCCATTCTCATCGTGGTCAGCGCATACATAGTCGTCAGTCTTGGGTTTCGGCTGCGTCCATTTTCATACGTCTAGAAACATTCCTGCTTTGTGCCGTCGACGCGCTGCAATGCGTTGCTATGCCTTGCATTGCGCTTCCCAGCCGTAAATCGGCTTCGTGAGGCCGTCCGAAGCAACCTGACAGACACTTGGCCCGGCCGTGTCTGTCTTGTCTCATCCAATTTATTACCCGGCGGATATCTCTCCCTTCATCGCCGCTCCGTCCTCACATCATGACAACACATCTTGACAACCATAACTCCGATTCCAATCAACGCCAAAAGGGCCGATGAAGCCGCTGCTCCATGTTCTGCTCGGCACATTGTTTGCTACAAAACGCCATACAAAAGAACGTATCTTTTCCCTTGTTCCGGTCGACGGCCAACTCAACTGTCAAATTCCAGGCCTCGCTATACACCTCCGCTACGAGTGCTCGTGGATCTTGCCACCTCAACCTACCTTAGTGGGCACGATGCACGTTTTGTCAAGTGGCGGCAACCCATAGAGTCCTGTCGAGGAGGCGCTCACCATTCAAATTATTGGCTGAGTTTTGTGATTCGCCCCATGGGTCACGTTGAAGACACCACTTCGTGTCACCTGGATAGTTTTAATCACCCGAGCCGTAGTTGGCCCATAGCTTCCGAGAAACGCGATAACCTTGGCGTCCAACGTCTCCAGCACCTCTCGCGACTTGTGGCTTCAAAGTTGTGGAGTTTGTCGGGCATGTTTGGCAGCAGTATGTCTTCCGCCGTGATTCGACCGGGTCCAGTACTGGGACAGGCCCCGTCCTCTGGCGAAAGAAGTTCTCGGGTGATTCCTCCCCTCATGTTGTAAGCCCATCTTCAACAGACCGTGTGTGGGTTTATCCCCCTTGCTTGCGTCTGTCACTCCTTCTGATTCTATAGGTGAACAGGCGCCCACTTGATGTTGCCCGAACGGTTAAGGGCAACCTTCACAACTCCTCAACTCCTCTTTAGAGACATGGTGTCCAGGTAAAAAGCTTTCTATCATTTTTAGGCAAAAGTTCCAACTTCTTCGTTGGCGCATGGATGGGGGCGCAACACTTGGCCATGGCGACGATTAATCGAGTCCATGTGCAGTCTTAGCACTTCCATGGTTGTAGTCAACCTCCAAGGTAGGTCCGCACTGAGTTTGGCATGCAAATTTTTCTGAACCATAATGAGACCTTGAAGACCTTTTCTTACTAAACAAAAGTCCATCAGTCATGATCGGACTCTAAGTCTTCTCTTTTTTCTCTTGAATCCGTGAACAGCAAACGACAAGATGGCGCCCCTGGTTCTACCCTCATCGGGGCAACTTCAAGCTCTGATTTACAAGACGTTCCTTGTTGCTATTGTCAGACACCCCGTCGCCTTTCTACTCAAGTCTTACATCATCCCGATCACTTTTATAACACTTCTACTCAACATACCTTACTTCACTCGACTCCCAGATACCAACGGTGTCGGATCGCCGGCACCTATTCCTAGCCTCGCCGAGACCATCATCGACAAGCCTTTGTACATCGTCAGGAGTCCAAAGCTAGGAAAGGATGTGGACGATGTCATCACTACCATCACGAAGCCCTTGAGGCCGGAAACTGTGAAGATTATCGGGGATGAGCAGGATCTCATGACAGAGTGCCTCGCCAATATTCGAGGCATCAGCGACTGCCACGGCGCCATTATCTTCACAGACTCACCACAGACCACAACCTACGATGGAGGCTCGGATGGAGGTTCCGGTGGAGGGGACTCGACTGGTGCAGGCAAAGACTGGGCAGACATGACCCCGGAAGAAGTGGAGGATTTACTAGGGAAATTGAGTCAATCTTCGGACGGGACAAAGAAAAAGGTACATGAGTGGAAATACACCATCCGAGCAGACCCGGGCAGAAAACCCATCCCCTACAACGTCTTCAAGCACGATGGAAACCTCGAGTCCTTCTACATGCCCATGCAGGTCGCAGTCGACAATGCCATCGCCAACTCCACATTGACGCCGCGTGTCTTCTTGTTCACGGACAATACACAAGAAGAGGTCGACGAGATACTTCAGCTCACTATCGTGAACGGCGTCGCCAGGTGGTATGGTTTTGCCTTCTTCCTCTGCTTCTTCTCCCAGGTCTCCCACCTCACAGAGTTGGTTTCGAAAGAACGCGACTTCGGTATGTCGCAGCTTATCGACGCGATGGGCGGGAACGCGACAGCTCGGGTCATCTCATATCTCGCTGTGTTCAACGTCATCTACCTCCCCTGCTGGATCATCTTCGGCACGTTGCACTGGCACTTCCTTTGGCCAACCAGCAACGCGGCTATTCCGATCCTCTCGTACATCTTACTGGGCCTTGCCATGAATAGTTTTGCTGTCTTTGCTGGCTCGCTTTTCCGGAGAGCTCGTACAGCACCCATATACGTAGGATTGGGGTCTCTTGCCTTCTCTGTGGTCTCCATGTTCTACGCGAACCACCATCCCTCCGGTGTAGGTGTCGGCTTTCTTTCTCTCATATTTCCCAGTGCTAGCCAGTACTACTTCATCCAATTCATGTGCTACTGGGAATTCACACTCAAGCCCGCCGTCTTGAATGAGCTCCCAGAGCCGTTTGGAGGGACCTCAGTCACGTTGAATGCCCTTACGCTTCTCGCATTGATGTCCATTACGACCCTTGTCTACCCGCCTCTGGCAATAGCTGTTGAGTCAACTCTGCACGGTATCAATTTCAAGCGGCGATCATTCTCCTCGGAGCAAGTGGCTGGGGGCTCAGTCGTAGTGGATGTCCAGGGGCTCAAGAAGACATTTGAGCCGTTCTGGTTGACAAAGCTACTGAAGGGCAAGAAGACCCTGGAATCTTTCACTGCCGTGGATGGCGTGCAGTTGCAAGGCCAAAAGGGCCAGATCCTCTGTCTGGTAGGCCCTAATGGTTCTGGAAAGACAACAACGTTGCAGATGATGGCTGGTCTTTTGCCTATCACCGACGGCGCAATCCATATCAACGCCCTTCCATCACAATTGGGTACGTGACCTGTCGATCAGTATGGTCCTCGTGTTAGGAAGCGATCTAATTTTTTTTCCAGGTATCTGCCCTCAACAGAATATATTCTGGTCGGAGTTGACCGTCGATGAACATATGTATGTCTGGAACAATATCAAGGGTGGCAGACAGAGCAAGGAGGAACTCGACGCCTTGCTAGCTGCTTGCGACCTGTCCCACAAAACGTTGAGCAGAGTAAAGACTCTCAGTGGCGGCCAGATGAGGAAGCTTCAATTAGCTTGTATGTTCGTCGGAGATTCTTCAATCTGCCTCGTCGACGAGTGTACTTCAGGCTTGGTAAGCGTCCCTCTATTCACTGCCACCAAGAGCACTCTAACGTCATGTCATTGCAGGATCCGCTCTCGAGACGAGTTATCTGGGACATATTGCTCCAGCAGCGAACCCGTCGAAGCATCATCTTTACAACTCACTTCCTCGATGAAGTTGAGGTTCTTGCTGATCATATCGTCATTCTGTCAAAGGGACAGGTCAAATGTCAGGGTCAAACAACGTCACTCAAGCAACTTCATGGTGGTGGCTATAAGGTTTCAGTACCACACTCGGAAGCTACTGCCCAAGAACCCTACCCCCATACAGTTCACCAAGATCAAATAAGTCAGCAACATTCAATCCATAGCTTTGATGCCGTCTGCAACTTGATGCTAACTTTTGGTAGTTTACACAACACCGAATTCTTCCTCGGCCGCTCAACTCGCGACTAAGCTTGCCGCCGGCGGACAATCTGATGTCTCGCTTTCTGGTCCACTAGTCGAAGATGTCTTCCTCCGACTTGCCGAAGATGCTGCCCTGAATGTCAAGGACTGTGACATTACAGCCCCTCCCGCTGCAGAATTCAACCTGACGCCTGGTACGTTTGCATCCTTTTGGACACAAGTCAAGGCCCTGTTTTGGAAGAGACTTGTGATTCTCAAGTGTTTTTGGTGGCCATACCTCTATGTCCTCATTCTCCCGATTGCCATCACCCCAGCATTGTCGACATTCATGAAAGGCTACGAAACTCCCATGTGTCTCAATTTGCCGCCAATGCTCGGAGTTGCTTGGCCTTTCGGCGTCTACTACTATCCGGACACTTCACATCAGCCACCAAAGCCTGGGCCTGGCCTGCTCCTGGGCGGTCCTCCTGGGACAAACGAGACACTGTATACTCTGATGTCTAATGCTGCCCCGTTCGCAAACTCCTTTAACATGTCTTACTACAACGAATGGATACGCACTGTTGACACGATTGACGAATTCATGGGATATATTCGCGAAAACAGTTCTTTGCTTTCACCGGGCGGTCTCTTTATGAACAACACGACAGCGCCAACAATCGCCAGTGAGGCGGGACTGGGAATTAGCGCTGGCTTGCAGCTGTTCAACATTTACACCCAGTTGTATCTCAGTGCTGATATGACTATCTCTACGTCCTTGGGAGAATTTGCACAAATCCTACCTGTAAGTCTCGCTCCGCTACAGTTGGCGAACCACTCGACCTAAGGCCTTCATCAGCGCGGAGAGAACATTGGCATGGCCTATGTCTTCTTTTTCTGCTTGATACAAGCCATATATCCAGCCGCCTTCGTATTGTACCCATCGATCGAGAAGAAACGTCGTGCTCGCGCGATTGGATACGCCAACGGGGTCCGAAGAGCCCCTTTGTGGGTTGCATACGCCCTCTTCGACTTCATTTTCGTCGCGGTGATTTCTATCGCCCTCACTGTAACGCTCGCTATTCAGCTGCCCAACTGGCTCGGTTCTCCCTGGGCTATGCTCCCCATCATTGGCCTTTATGGCATGGCATCCCTTCTGTTCAGCTACATCATGTCCGTCTTCTTCAGAAGCGGCCCAACTGCGTTC
The DNA here is from genome assembly GCA_036785495.1 of Colletotrichum neosansevieriae. Lineage (NCBI taxonomy): Eukaryota > Fungi > Ascomycota > Sordariomycetes > Glomerellales > Glomerellaceae > Colletotrichum > Colletotrichum neosansevieriae. Next base: position 58,291 of record JAVHLV010000098.1, on the reverse strand, counting down.
AGTGCTACACTCGCGGCGAACTTCTTCATGTTCTGCTTTGTGACTCTTGCCTTCTTCGTTCGTACCCCTTTCCTTTTTGATTTTCTGTGTTCTGTGTTGACTAAGTGTTTGTCATCTAGGTACCAATCATGACCGTTGACGCTGCCAAGGTAGACTCGATGATAACAGCAACAACGTTTACGCTGAATCTCATATTCCCGATCGGCAACGTCTTCCGAGCATGCGCCTATGCTATCAACGCCAACGAGGTTAGCTGCGGAACAGGCAATCTCATTTCACCTTGGTCCATATACGGATATGGCGGCCCAATTCTTTACCTCGTCATTCAGGTCGCGGCGCTTCTTGGCATCCTCATTTGGCTCGAGAAGGAACATGACCTTCCCAAGCTTACTTTGGCCAAGAATAACATGTCCGATCCAGACTCGGAAAAGGCGGTGGGATCCACGAGTCAAGAGGTGAAGTCAGAGAGGACCCGAGTTGAGGATATAGCAGAGGATCCCCTCCGAGTCGTCGACATCACCAAGTCCTTCGGACGCAACGTCGCTGTGAACAATGTATCCCTCGGCATCGCTCCCGGTGAGATTCTGGCGCTTCTGGGACCAAATGGCGCAGGGAAGTCGACGCTGGTTAACCTGATCCGGGGAGATCTGAGACCTGACTCTGGAAACGGCTACCTCTACGGCGAGGACGCCAGAAGTGTCACTGCAAGGTCGCACCTCGGAGTCTGCCCACAATATGATTCCCTCGAAATGATGAGCACGAAAGAGCATTTGAGTTTCTTCGCGACAATCAAGGGTGTCGAAGATGTCCAACGCAATGTCGATCTGATCATGGAGAGACTAGGATTGACCCCATACGCTACCAGACAAGCATCTGCACTTTCAGGTGGTAACAAACGGAAGTTGAGTTTGGCGATTGCGCTGATGGGTAAGATTTGTTTGCCGATTTGTGATCTGCGTCGTTGGCTTACCCTTGGCAGGTACACCGCCGGTTATTGTACTGGACGAGCCAACCTCCGCCATGGATGCCGTCGCCAAGAGAGCATTCTGGAAGATAATCCAGGAGATCTCACCGAATCGCTCTTTTCTGCTCACCGTAAGTTCCTCGTTGTTCATAATTGAGACTGTAGTATTCTAACCAAAGCCGCGCAGACGCACAGCATGGAGGAAGCAGACACTCTCGCCTGTAGGGCCGCCGTCATGTCGCAGAAACTCCTGGCTGTTGGTACAACCAAAGCTCTGAGACAAAAGTACAGCAACGTCTACTTTGTTCAAGTCCTCCTGAAGTCCGCGCCGACGTCTACTGTAGAGGAGATGAACGAGTTCATAGAATGGGTCAAAACCTCTATTCCATGTGCTTCCATAGAGAGGGAGGCGATTGGCGGCCAAATCCGGTTCACTTTGCCCGGCGCGCACGCACCTCGGAGTGAGACTGATGACGCCGAAGCGGCAGCTGGAAGTGTCAGAGTGATCCCGGTCATTCACCTGATTGATCGGCTGGAAAAGGCCAAGGATTCTCTGGGGATCGATTGCTATTCTGTTGGAGGAGCAACCTTGGAAAATGTCTTCTTGAGCGTGATGAAGGAGAGCAACATAGCGACAGACGATGTTGAGACCCCGAAGAGACGTTGGTGGAAATGATGATGGAGTTGTTTTGTCACATAAATAACTGAGTTTGCGATGTGAATCCGAAAAAATCAAAACTTCAAATTAATACTCTTGTAACGTGAATCTTCAATTGTCGCAACAAATCATACCACATTTTACTGATGCAATTGCAAATCGTTCATACCTGCAGCGTCCATAACCAACCGGAGCGCAGGGTCCAGACTCACCTATAAATCAAGACTTCAAGGGCCATCCGTATTCTTGGGAGCGCCTGCATCTGAGGGAGCAGTATCCGAAGAAGAAATTTCAGACGAGGTAAGATGGGAGGAGGGTTCAGTGGAAGACAAATCGTCATCTGCATCACCGGGGCTAGTGCGCTTCTGACGTAAATCTTTAAGAATTTGCTTCGTACGGTCTCGGAGACCATCAAGTTTCTGACATTTGGAGCACTTGAATGCGACCCGAACACATTGGAAGGAGTGTGTACGACGCTTCGAGCAGGAATGCTGACGCTTGCCGGCAAGGAAGTCCAGTTGGTCTTCACAATCCGAAATCTTCTGCTTGTAGTCAACGTCCTTGCAGCTGTACAAGGTAGTACGATAGATGCACATGATTGGCTGACTGGCTGGCGGTTTTGTGATCAAAGGGCGTATTTGTCGTTATTGCCTTGCTTAGTCGAGTTACTGGCGAATATGGCTTACTTGGATTCGATATCTGACTTCTATGGTGTTGATATATAGATATTAGCTACCTATCATCTAATGGAAAGGATCTGGAACATAAAGGTAGTTTCCAATTAAACTACAAGAGTCGCGAACACCTTCAAATCAGGAGTGTATTGTTCTGGAGCAAGGTTGCAAAAGACAATGAACTCGCATTGCAGAGTTCCATGTTGCCAAAACAAAGATTGATACGACTCAATGACATTCTTAACCTCGGTGATTCAGCGCTTTGACGGCGAGCATTCAAGCTAGAGCCTCAATGAACTGATCTTTCTCACAAAAACCCACTTTGCAAGACCTCATCGAAGGTGGAAGCCCATACCATGTTGCCCAAATCGCGGTAAGGTAAAGCTCGGGGTACCTCACATCCCACCCTAGATAAGGTCTTCAACAGGGGAGACGCTGTGCTAGAAGATACCACGACTCCTCGCCCCTCCAATAAACACTCCAAATCAGAGGTTGAATCTCCAAAGTACACCATGCCCTCGGCGCTGTTGGCTCCCTGACGGTCCGTCAAGGCCCGAAGAGCCCGCAGCTTGTCCTCGCAGGTCATCAAGATGGTGTCTCGAGAGGGCAGACCGAGCACACTTGGTCCCGAAATCGAACCATCCATCTGGATGTCATTAGCGACGACATCGAAGCTGTAGGCAGATAGAACGCCTTGAATGAAGGACCTCGACCAGTTGACAGACACTACTGAGACAGGCCACCCATTGTGCTTGGCCTTGTTGATAAGATCCGCGAAACCGTCCCTCAATTTCACCCTGCCCTCTTCTCGTGCGGCGTTTCCGGCTTCAACCAGATGTTTTCTGCTGATTCCCCGAAAGATGCCAGAGTTCTCGACACGGCACACTGAACGCAGCTCGACTTCCTTGAGGCTGCGTAAGTAAGCGAGCTCGTCGTGTAAAGTGGGTCGGCTGCCCGCCGGTGGCTTGTAGGCTGCGACGTATTCAACATGGTCTCGGCTGTATTCCTCAAGTATCTGCTTCCATGCCGCAGAAAGATCGAACCCGCGTTGTTTTTGGAAGTTGAGGCCGATCTCTGCAAGTGTTCCAATCGTGTCCTTCGTGGTGATGGTACCGTCGAAATCAAGGACCAGATTCAACGTTTTTGAGGCCATGGGGAATTTTTGGAGAGACAAGATTGCGAGTTGAGTGCAAAAGTAAGTGCGGCGTTTTGGACGAATTACGGGCTTGAGCATGACGTACCTACTGTTCACGGGTGAGTCCGTTTCCCCACCCCGACGACGACGACGATTCAAAGATTGCTGAACTCTTCGTTGGCACTCCGACAACATCTCTTCCGCAATGATCACCTGCCAATTCCTTGTCGCAGCTGTTTCTGCCTCAATCGTTGAACTGCGAGTAATGGCATTGCAGGAGCAAGCTTTCGCATTCAAACACAACGAATCAATCACTCCGTTGCAGAGTGAGCCCAATCACATGGGATATAGACACACACTTCAGCTTTGTCCTTGTGGGGAAAACTCCTGGTCACTCTCTTGCCATTGCACTCTGCGAAGCGTTCGCTGCTGCGAGCCAAGAAGCGGCCATGCAAACCTGTGGCACGGCTACTTAAGTCTGGTGGTGTCCTGTCCAGTCGGATATCAAAGTCCCTTCCCATAGTAAAGTAAATAAATAAGGACCCCCCAACGCCATGCAATGTCCAGAAGAACACAGACCAATGTCCAAGTTAAAATCTATCCTCATTCAGACGACATCCTCCATGACCACCTCATCGTCGTCATCCTCGGCCGCTGCCTCTTCTGGCGCTGTTTCGCTAGTCGCACCGGAAGCCATACTTTTCATGTGCTCCTGCAGCGACCATTCGTTGGCATGAATACCAGACCGGTTGAGCACCGCAATCTTCTCCAAAGTTTGTCGCAAGAAAGCTTCTGGCTGATCGAATCTGGCCTTCAAGATGGACATCTTCCAGTATTCGTACTTCCTGAAGGCCTCCATGAGACCGTCCAGAAGCTGCTCTTCTGACATACGAGCCGCCCGGTTCTCTGCCTTCTTTGGCTTTGTGGCCTTCATAGGTGCCGTCGTTTTCTACGCAGGATGTTAGCCGTGAGCAGGGGGGTTGGCCGCCAAGTCGCAACTTACGATGAAAGAACCAAACTTCTCCACAGCCGCAGCAGAGCCGTGTTGAATAACGTTGTTCGCCGCACGTTGTCCCATGATTTGGAGAGTATGCTTGGGCTTGAGGGCCTCAAGCTGCTTGCGCTGCAAGATCGCCTGACTCTCAGCATTATCGACAGGCTTGCACGCCAACTCATATTGGATCCTTGCCGCAATTTTTGTTTTCTCTGCCCAAAGTTAGACATCCGCAAGATCTTCCATCGGAAGAGATGAACTAACTCGGAATCGCCTTGCGGTAGTAGGGCTGCCATTTGCCGCGCTTCTCAAACGGCTTCTTTTCCACCTTCTCGGTCTTCGGACGCAGAAACCGCGCCGGTATTCCCGCATTCGCTGCATCACTCCGGGCTTTCGACTTGGCCTTGAAGCCAGGGAGATCCTCCTCAGAGAAGACGAAAGTGCTCCGCGCCAGCTCCTTGCCCATCTCTAGGTCGTATTCCTTCGGCATGAGCTGGTGTTCGGATCTGTTAGGATTGAGAAGCATCTTGAATCGGTGCTGTTGAAGAGAAGTCAGCTAACTGATGTAGCCGGTATCGTCGCGTCGCGCCTGCCACCTACTTCAACAGTACCATCGGGCTTTACGACATCCCACTGCCGCATCGTTCCAACTTCAATCTCGGCGTCGTCTGGCAGATTATCCCATGCGTCCCACAGATCCTTTGGAACGCGGGCTAGGTATGCCTGGCCAAATGCTCCTTGGTCGCTGTTCGGGTCAAAAAAGTCGAGATCACCCGCATCCTCGTACAAGTCGTCATCGTCGAGGGGAGAGGCCGCAACAGCGTCGGGATCGGGCTTGATATCCGGTTCCTGCTTAATATGTGCCGCCATGGTTAGGTTGTACATGTAAGGTTCTTGCAAAGTTGCAGCTTGTTGACCACGGCAGATGGTCGCTGATCCACAGCTATCCGTCACAGGCATAGACAGCTCCAGAGGAACGTGGGCTGAAAGAGGATTAGCTCACTAAATCATGTGACGTAGGCCCGGGGAACTTTACGTTCCCCGTCGGTTCCTGCTCACGGGCCGGGCTTCCCTTTTCTTCTTGTGCCCCATCCCCCCCCCCCCCCCTCCCCGCCCCTGTATTCGGTTTCCAAGCCAGTGACGCGATGAGGTTCCTTCCAGTGTAAGAATTTGCTAGATTACCTAAGATAACCTAACCTTACTTCATAGGCACTTTGAGGTAGCGCGGGTTGGTAGCAGGCGATGCTCGCCGGCAGTGAACAGGCTTGCACGGATGTCGCTGACAGGGGTGTGGGGACCAGCTGTAGCGGGCCACTTAAAAAAGCCACATGCCCCACCATAACTTAAGGTGCCTCACACAGCCTCAAGAAGTCCGGATACCACTGTGACACGAGCCCAGTTCGTCGCTGGCGGCCAACCCACCTTGGGTAACGTACCTACCTACTTACTCTCTCAGCAGCAACAACAAAAGTCCGGCCCACGACATTACCTTACATCAGCTTCATCCGTCGTCGCAGGGCCCCGAGAGGCACCCAGAACGCCTCAGAAGCCTGTCACCCTCCTTTTTTGTCAAATCATCCTTTTAACAATGAGACTTCAGCTTGTTCATCCAACAACCATCTCTGCACACTCCGCCCGAGTCACTGAGACGGCCTTGACATCCAGCTAGTTCATCCTCATTTCCAGTTGGAACCACAGACACAATGCCGGGCCCAAAGTCGCTTGCAGAGCTGTGTGTCGCAGTCTGTCAAAGGCACATCACCGAGCTCAGCAGTGTCGGAAATGGCGACTCACTGCAGTATCACCACATCCGCGATATCCTCCTCCGAGTCACAAACCCAGCACAGCTCCGCGAGATCGAACTCAACTCCCCCCACATCCAAGGCGAGACATCCGAACTCTGGCTACGTCTCATCAAGAAAGAGTTCCCATCTGAAAGCCACGAAAAGAATTATGCACCTAAGAATCCAACAAAGTGGTACAAGATCTACGAACGATATGCCGATGAGCGTCGACAGGCGCAGCAGCAGGCCGAAGCTGAGTTGCGCGCCAAGTTCCAGGGCCTGCAACAAAAGAGGGACAGCAATGTCAGCAAAATCGTGGACCAGAGATACCTCCCGAAACCCCCCAAGACGGGTCGCACCTTCGGCCTCCCTCGAGGACGAGGCGGAAAAGAGTTGCCTAGCTCCCTCAGTTGGGCGGCTGGCAGCAGAATGAAGGCAACAACGGGTGCAAGTGTGATGAAGAAAGTCCGCAGAGAAACAAAAGAGATCGCTGGCATAAGAAGCAAGATGGCTGTTCCTACGGGCTTGATCCGGGCTCCTCGACTCAATAAGGCGCCACCATCCATGGCTAGCGAGCACCGAATTGCCGCTCAGCCGTCATTCCGACCCACATCCTCGAGCACTCGCCCACCCATATATTCGAAGACTACGTATCTCTCCGACTCTTCCGACGATGAAGACGGAGATCTTTTTGGCGACGAGGGATCAAGTAAGAAGAAGGGGAAGACCGCTGTGGCTGGTCTGACTTCGCCGGCTGCCAACGTTCGCGATGAAGCATCCTCCAAACGCCCAGCGACACCTTCCAAGAACACAGCATACAGAGATCAGAGACCGACGAAGCCGCCTTCGTCAGTTGGACTGAAGCGTGGCGGCATCATGGGAAACGCTCCGAAGACGAACAGCAACATCAGGATCGAGCGGCCGAAACCCAAGCCGGACCTCGCCACTTCCAACCCGATGGATTCGGCCCGGTCTCGCAAGATGAGCGCTCAGCAAATGGGCCCTCAATCACCGCCACCACTTCCAGCGTCTTTGGACGAGCTGCAACCAGCCCGGCCAGTCATTGGCAACTCAGAGCAACCCAAGAAGAGGAAGGCAGTCGATATCTTCATGCCAAAAAAGAAGACGAGGCGCTGAACTTCAAAACATTGGCTCTACCATGGGAGCAAATATCGTCACGGGATTTGTAATGGCAAGGCGTTCGCCAGGGATATCGGTACAAGGATTGGCTCGGCGTCGGCAGGATATAACATATACCCTTTTGCTTTGGAAGTTTAGCACAACCACATTCAAGCCAAAGGCTCGGGTTTGGGCAAGGTACATTTGCCTTTGTAATGCTAGCAGGGCCATTGGCAACGGAAATGTAAATAGCAAAACCACACTTTGGTTTATTGACTTCCTCGATGCGCAAGTGATGTCTATTGTCAGGTAATGCAGGTACTATCCATGAGTGCACTCAGTACTCTGTTGTGGCCTGCTCGCATTCGCTCTCCAGGCGCCGGCAAACGGCGCCCATAATGCATGTGCGGCGCTCAATCATTGGAGTATTCCGGACGCTCAATATCAACAGCGGCATGTCCCGCTAAGATTCTCCCACGTTGACCATAATGTGCAGCTCTTTTCTCCGAAAAGCCCTTAGCAAGCTTCACCTCCACGGAGAGCTAGGACGAGATGAAGTGTGGCGCCTGCCTCGAGACCGTACTCCGACGCGGATTTGTCGTCGACCCTGTGTTCGACCCCATACATGTCAGCTTGGCTGTAGACTGAGAATACGCGCTTCATTCGATCAAATGAAATGGGGTCGGGAGTAGCGCTCACATCTGCTTGCCACCATAGATGAGTCTTTGTTGGACAGGCGGGATTCCTTCCTTCTCTTCGACCTTCTCCTTAATCTGCGAGACCTGCCAGCAATCTGTCAGCAAAAGTCCTACGCCTCATCGTCCCAGCCAGAGCGCTTAAGCGAACCTTGTATTCGTTCTCGATGTCGAGCTCGATTTCCTTTCCGGTCAACGTTCGCACCCTGAAGAACCAACCCGTCAGCCAAAGACCGAACTTCCGGGAACCGACCACAGCGAATTAGGAGACGCGAGCGTATACTTAATCAGCATTTTGGCGGCTCTGAGAGACTGGGACGTTGAATGCGATTCAGTTTTGCTATCTGCTCGCAGACCGAAAGGCGAGAGCGTCAGGGTCGTGTCGTCGTAAAGGTCGTTGCGTTCCTTGGAGTTGTGGACTGCACCGGCCGTCAAGCTCTCAGGCAGACGGCACTCTTTAGGTCATAGTGGGGGAGGGGTGTTGGTTCAGGCGGCCCTGCCTAAGGTAGGTAGGTAAATGTACCTGGGTTGGCAGGGGTTAGGGACCGCACCTGCCGGGCCCCTCGTTTGCTGCTCCTCTGGTCCGTGCAATGAATGACGGGAGCTCGAAAGCAGATCGACAGATCATCTCACGCTCGAATTAAAGGATGCGCAAAAACAGGCACTTTTCACGCAGACAATGTACTTTAACATTGCCTTGAAGTATCATCAAGTCAGCACGTAAGGGGACTTGTGTCGTATTACACGCTGTTCAATATAAACCATTTCCCCCTCAATGCTGAAGCATATACGAATGAAGGTTGTATCCGAAGCTCTCAGGGCGTTTTGTCATTATAATACAGATCCGTTGTGCAGGATCGTAGGAATACAGTGGAGATTTCGAGCTGAACCATGTGCCCCTTATTTCTTCTCGTCGCTGTTCTCAAACACGTTCAAACCCAAGCCCTCCGAGTCGAGCAAAAGTCTGTTCTTGCTGCCTGCCTCTTGCAGCTGTTGAGCAATGGCGCGGGCGTTCTCGATCTTCTTCAGCTCCACGTAGGCCTTGCTCTTCTTGATGGCGTCTCCGATCAGCTCGGCAGAGCGGGCCTCACCCTGTGCCTTGACAACCATGGCCTGCTTCTCCTGACGAGCCTTGTCGACAACAAAAGCTGCGCGCTGAGCCTCCTGTTGGGCTACCTGCTTCGCCTCGACGGCGGCTGTGAACTCGGGGCTGAAGGCGAGATGCTACGGGAACCATGTTAACTCTCGAGTGAGTGGATTGGCTTCGGAGGAACATACCGTGAGAGACACATCGTCTAGGAGAATGTTGAAGCGCGCGGCTCTTCGGGAGAGGTTCTCACGGACCAACTTGGCAACCATCTCTCTCTGCGTAATAAGCTGGCTGGCGTTGAACTGGGCAACGACGCTCTTCAGGACCTCGTTGACGATAGAGGGTAAGACTCTCTCATCGTAGTCGGTGCCGAGTGTGCGGTAGATCTGGGGCAAAGCCTTGATATCAGGTCTGGAAAGGACACGGCAGGTGATGTTGACCATCTGCAGATCCTTCGTTCCGGTGAGGGAGGCGACATTCCTGGGCTTCGCGCGGACGTCGTAGGTGATGGGGGTCTCGAACCAGGGGACAATCAGGTGGGTTCCTAAGTAAAGGTATAACGTCAGCTCGTTGCGCCCCCAGGAGAATGAGCAGGAGGGCTATTCACCTTCACTGTAGATCTCCTTGCTGACACCACTTAACCTCCGGTACTTGATCGCTCTGTGACCACCGTCGACGTTGAAGAGCGCGTTCTGTGCAAGAATCGCAACACCACCGAGAAGAACAAGACCTCCCAACCCCATGCCGATACCTCGAGGGCCACCAGGCATGCCGCGGCCGGGGAAGCCTCCTCGCTTCTGCTGCTGCTGGGCGACCTGCCTCAGACGCTCGTACGCCTCCTCCATGGGGTTTCTCCCTCCAGACATGGTGAATGCAATTCCTGGTCGTCGGTCGATTGTGGAAGCTAGATCGATAGGAGCCGGTCGTATGCCGTGGTTGAGCAGGGGCGTGGCTTGCGGCTCGTCGGGAAGATGATGGTGGAGCTATGTCAGTCTTCAACGTCACGGTCGTCTCGCGGAGCTCGAAAATTGGTTGTTAGCCGGTGCTGATGGCAGCTGGCAGGCACCTCATACAGCTGCCAGCTGGGGCTAGCCTCCCCTCGCTTTGGGTGTAGCCCTCGTTAACTCCGGGTAGCACGGACCAGGACAATAGCTTTCTATCTTGCGCATGCCACCTGGTATTGAGCTGGATGGCCAGTTGGCAGGATCGAATATCGAATGCACATCCAAACATTACGCTGATGATTTCAGCCCCTTGATTGCTTTCCTGCACCAGTCAAGCCTCAGAAACCTTTGACAACCGTTATTCATCCATCATCACAGCTGCTGTGACCATAATGCATCTTGCTTGCCGTCCATGGAATTTGAAAGCATGGATCTGAAGCTGCCTTGTGAACAGCAAGAAAATGGCCATGAATGAGCAAGCACATTAGTAACTTTTCTAAGGCGACTCAGTCGGCTTTTGAATGTCAAGAAGGCCACCCTTTTCCCTACATCACAGGCCGCTCCCAACCCCTGCAAAGGCTAAGCGCTGCTCCTCCAACACAGCAAACGACCAATTCCCGTTGGATCTGAGTATCTCCACCAAGTCCAAAGTCCAGTTGACGCCAAATAATTCGATTCAGCTGACACCACCATACAGCCGTCTTTGCCTCTGTGAGGCTTTGTTTCCATATTCTCAATCCAACAGTTTTTGTGTCCAGCAACTATGCCAGCAGAAACAGCCTCAGATCCTATGATCACAGCTGGCGCAGACCCAGCAATAATGACAAAGCGACTGATGATCCGCCTCAACACCATGGCTGACGCCCCAGCCATGGCCTGCGGTGCGAATAACCTCAAGATTGCAGCAAACATGCAGAATACTTTTCCCTCACCTTACCTCCTCGAACACGCCGAACGTTGGCTCGCTATCTGCGCCAAAGATCCCGGAAATAGCTTTGCGATCTGTAAAGCAGACGACGGCGCTTACATTGGCAACATTGGTGTCATCCGCGGCAATGACGTGCAGCACCGCACCTGGGATGTGGGTTATTGGATTGCGGAAGACCATTGGGGAAATGGGTATGCAAGTGAGGCCGTAGAGGGTTTTCAGAAGTTCTGTTTCGATAGCAACACTTCTGTGCTGAGGTTGGAAGCCTCTCTGTACAGCTCGAATATTGCCAGCCGGAGGGTGCTTGAAAAGGCTGGCTGGACTTATGAAGGCACGAAGAGGCGAGCCATCGAGAAAAACGGCAAGATTCTCGATTTGCTCCTCTATGCAATCCTGAGACATGAAGCGATGCCTGATTCTTCTTAAAATCTACCAGTGCAAGGCGCTTCCGGCAGGGGGCGGGTGAAATTACAGGAGGAGCCTACGATGCATCTTTGTAGCTCAAGGGTATAAACGTCCTAATCGATTTGTTCTTCTTCCCATGTATCTGCTTTAGCATGTAGGCCAGTTTGATCCGTCTACTCTCGTCTCAGTATCATTACAGCCGAAACAGGAAGACTTGAAACAAAAAGGTATTATGTTTTGTCTTCTTCACAATTTCTTCTTCCCCTCCGCTTCTACTGCTGCTGCCACCCCACGACGACCGAACTTCTTGGTCCAGGCGGCATCATAGTAGTCAAGCTCAACGGCACGGGGCGGCATGCTTCTCTTGCCCGGATGGACATTTGCGGCACTGATATTGCCACAGTTGGGACGCGTCAAGTTGTTGCCGAATACGTCAACTGCCCAGAGCAGAACGCCATTGGTCCATCCAAACCCTTCTACTACCTCGTACTCTCCTCCGCTTCCAGCAACGTTGGTCGCGTTATCGCCGTACTTCTCAAACATAATGCCAACGTCTTGAGAACTTAGTCCCGGAAGTTGAGGTGTTTCCTTGGTAGAACCCCCGGTCGCGTACCAAGTACAAAATGCAGAATCCAGATATCTTTGACCCAGGCGGAGAGCAAGATTTTGCACGTCTCGGTAGTAGGGGTCCGATTCACCGAAAGTGGCTGGAGTATTGCGCAATCCTTCCATTAGAATGTGCATCAAAGGCGGCCAGACATTTGGCTGGTCCCATTGCTGTCCGGTCTTCAAGTTCGTCGCTGGAACTCCACCGGCTTTCATGTCCAAGTATTTTTCGACACGCTGATATGCCTGCTTGACGGCATATGGGTTGCTCCTTAGATGAGCTGGAGCAGCTCCTGTCCAAAAGGGGTAATATTGCGCAACTGAGAAGATGACTTGCTGGTCTTGGCCAGCAGTATCAGTCTCAAATGCGCTGGCATCGTCGTCCTTGGGAACATAGATGTTCTGAGCTCCAGACGTGGCGTTGAAATCAAAGTAGCTGTGTAGAGTTGAGTTCCACATGAGGTCGTACATAGCTTGGCTTCGATCGCTGGCTATTTTGGTCCAAGCAGCCGCTCCGTTGGCGTTGTTGGTCGAGTTGAGGAAGGCCGCGATGGTCATTTCATTCCAATAGAGAATGGAATTAAGCTCAACAGGAACTGTACCGAGGACGTTCAAGGACCTAAGAGGAAAGTACACGTCCCTTGCAGCATCATTTGGTCGGGAAAGCCAGCGGGAGGTGTAATCCCATCCGCTCTCAGCGCCACTCGCCAGATTAGCATACACAACAGCCTTTTGGCTGTCATTAAGAGGGTTACCTTCGGGGTAGATGATGCCGTTCGCTGCATAGTATGACTTGTTTGAAGCGGTAATATAGTCTTCGCGGTAAGATTCTGGCCTGGGTTGGGTGTTTGTCACCTTGTAACTGGGATTTTCGTATTAGCCCTAAGCTAAAGAACTGAGAAGACTGAGTGATCCCTGGACTAACTGGTTAAGACGGTATGATGTGCCGTTCTTGCTGACTTCCACTGTTCTGTTGGTCGTCCAGAAGTCATGCTCTTTGATCAACAGAGGGATCGCCCGCTCAAGCACGCTTGTGTCATTCGTGAACTCTACGTAAAGACGCACCATTTGCGACAGCAAAGGGGGCTGGGAGCGATTGAGGTAGTAGACTCGACCACCATTGGGTACAAAGCCAAAGCGCTCAACAAAATCCAAGAAGTTCTCAATGGTATTCTTGGAGATGTCAGTGAAGGCACCGCCGGTGCGCAGCAGGCCTTCCATAATCCTGGTTTGTCATCAGCAGCCACGGTCTTTTCGATATCGGAACAGACCAAGCAAACCAGAATGTGTCCCAGTAGTATGCCTCTCTGAAACGACCCCCGGCAACGACAAAAGTGCGATTGAGTGGGATGAAAGAGTTGGGGCAGTTAGTACAATTGCTCGCAGAACCCCCGTAGGTGCGTGTCAAGTCGGGCCAAATGTCGATGACCTTGAGTGCGAACTCTCTGATAACGGCGTCGTTGATCTTGTCAAGAAATTTGGGATCTGTACGCAGTTGATCTTTCGGAACCTCCTTAAGTTCACCTCCAGCCGGTGCGAAATTGGCGCGGAGGAAGTCGTCCAACTCGGTGTTGTTGCTGAGAGGCTTCATGAGCTTGTCAAAGGCAGCCTGGATCTCTTCTAGTGACCTGATAGCAGGCCTATCGGCTGTTAGACATGGAATAAGGTATGAAAGACAGAAGCTGAGGCCCCGTAATACTCTGCAACGCGGAGATAACAGGCGCCCGGGTGATTGAGCCCTGGGTACTTACATGTCCACAAATGTCTTGGAGTCGGCGAAAGGCCGCGCCAATTCGATCTGTTTGAGGATCTCGCCATGACAGTAGATGGGTGAGTCGCAAGGAGCAATGAGTGAGCCATTCTCATACAGTGCCAGGGCAGCCTTGGGCAAGACAGCCAAAGCTGCCAAAGCCAGTGTGCGTCGGACCATCGCGTGTAGTTAGACGTGTGAGTGAAGGCAATCCTCAGGGAAGGGTTTGATATTAAGTTTATAGGGCCAGAGAGGTTGTTGCGGAGGACCTAAGACTTCGGATGAAGAGGCATACAGAAGGTATAAAAGGCGTTCGTGGGGGGGGGGGGGGGGGGGGCGGGTTCCAGGTTGCAACACACCAGGCCAGGCGAACTGTGATCGGCAGAAACCGCTGCCAGAGATCGCCAATACCTACCCTGAGCGGCGGAGGTCGTGGGAAAGCAGACCCGGAGAAGAGAGAGGGTGGGAAGGCAGGGGTCCAGGTCCAAGACACATTTTCCAAGGAAGTGCCATCAGTGACCAGATGATTCCAACACCGCAGTGATCAAAATGTTCCAGGAAGGTCAATCGTTAGTTACTGCCAACGGGCCGGTGGGCTTGGTCTCATGCACGCAAACTTCCGGATTGGATCAGAACTTGGCACACGCTGCAGAGCAGAGCAGAAAGGTAGATTAACCCCGTACAGCCTGCTCCAATGGAGCTTGTAGCTGGCCGCGGTAGAGCCGCTGTTAGGGCATCGTTAGGCCGATTGGAGCCTTTCCACGAGTGTTCTCAGCTCCAGACCGACTCTACTGTGCTTAAAGTTGCATGCCTAGGGTAAGCGAGAGAGAGGATGACGCTTATGGCGTGTCACTCCGCTGCAGCAGTTCGTTGTGACGTCAGCCACGAGTAGAGAAACTTACCCTGTTTGGCGGGGTAAATTGACTTACGGTCCAGGCCGCCCGTCCGACATTGTAATTGGAGCGCCGAAGCAATCATGCGGGGGAGCTTGGCGCCCCCAGGAAAGCTTTCCCCACACTCTTCTGGACCACCTTTTGATGAGTGTTCTCTCATCTTTTTTATGTGCTTTTGCATTTCTGCCTTATTAGAGGCGGTGAAAGAGACGCCATGGTTAAAAGAGCAGTATACAAGCCGTGCTTGGCTTGGATCCCATGATCGTGCTATTTATCGTGAGGTGTAACTGCTGGGTTACGCGCTCTAAGCTTCACGTCCGAGACAACATCATCGAACTGCGCGATCCTGTCTGGTCGTATCGCACAAATATGTACGGTCAGCCATTCTCGGTCTCGCCGAAGAAATGCATGCCCCATTATGCAGCTACTCCTAAAAACGAGACCGAGCTGATGGTGTGATGCAAGCTCAAAATTCGTTACATTTGGTGCACATTTGCGGAGCTCAGGGCAGGGGACGAATATAGTTGGTTACTGCAGCTGAAAAGAGACGACCCTGTCAGCTGTTCAGTGTGACGACTAACTAGCAGATCCCCGCCTCAGATGGTGCAATTCCGCACACTACATGTACGCAACGACAAGCATTTGTGCGAGAGAAGACACACGCACGGATGGAAGTCGAAGAGGATGTTCACGTAAGCATATCAGGCGTCTGATTGGCTTGGTATTTGCCGCTACGTTTGTGGTTTGACGACTGTTAAGAGCGTAGACTTTACTGAGGGCGATAAATACTCGACGACCCCCGATTTGTTGTTGAGCCTTTGTTGCCGCCATCCAATGCACGGCGGAACACTTGCTCCAATCTTGGGAGAACCTCCTCCTGGTTCTGCGCAATCTGATAGTGGATGACCAATCGGCTACCACCCAACTTTAACCCAACTTCCTTCCCAAAGGCCACAAAAGCCTCCGTGCTGCAGCCAGCAACGTTGAGGTCGAGCCAGCACATGTTGGTCTCCACTGGGTGGATGAGCTTCCCTCCCAGGTCAGCCCATAGCTTTTCGATCCTTTTGGCAGTGTCGTGAGAAGTTTTTAACAGACCCCCCTCGCCATTGGGACCCTTTCCAAATGTCTCGTCGACGGCGACCCTGGCTGGAGCAGCAACAACTCCCGATTGCCGGAGACCGCCTCCAATAGACTTTCGAATCCAACGAGCATGTTTGATATGCTGGGCACCGCCCACAACAATACTGCCAATGGGCGCGCCGAGTCCTTTGGAGAAGCACAAGCTAACGGTGTCAAAGTGTGAGCAGTACTCAGAAAGACTACCTGCTCCAGATGCCACAGCTTCCCAGAGTCTCGCCCCGTCACAGTGGAATTTCAAATCGTGTTGGCGCGCAAAGTCGGCGATGCGTTTGACCTCAGCGAGCGGCGTAATGATGCCGTTGATGGTGTTCTCCAAGCTGATAACCTTGGTAGGGCAAGTGTGTACGTCGTCGTCCAGGTCCGTGTGGGCTACAATGTCCTCGAGGGTTAAATAGGCTCCGTTGCTTGGGACGATTGGCTTGACCATAGCACCGCAAAGTGATGCAACACTATCAACGATATAAGCAAAAGAGGATAGATCATGTAGAGCACTAGGGGTGAACAAACCCGCCGGCCTCATATTTGATAATATGTGAGCGGTGGTCACACAGAACACTGTAAGGAGGCTGCGTGAGGAGAGCCCTCAATGCAACCTGGTTTCCCATGGTGCCTGACAGAACGAGAAGACCAGCCTCTTTATCCGCAAGTGCAGCAACGTGAGACTCAAGTTCCATTGTGGTTGGGTCCTCTACGAAGACGTCGTCAAGCAGACTGCAGTTTTGGATGGCAACGAGCATCGAAGGCGTGGGGGTTGTCATAGTATCACCTTTGAGCGAGTTACTGGATTGAAATCTTGGCTGTTACGGGATCGGACTCACTCCTCAAGTCGAAACCTGCAGCACCGCGGTGGCCAACCCAAGCATTCTGCTTGACAGAACTGTTGGAGCCAACATGCATACTGTTAACGGCAGCTGGAGCCATTGTTGAAGATTGACGAGTTGACGAAGTAGCTAAGTGTCTCGTTGATGTGCGGCTTATCAAGGCAGACGGTAGCCATTGCGGGGTCAGTCGGTTACGACGTCTGAGAAAGGGTGTGCTCCAGGGTGCACTCATGCCGGACAGGCCTGTGGGTATTCCGGTCAGTTGTAGGCCCGCACCGGCTCCGACTACCGGAGCACACAAGGAGATGGGGAGGGGGGGAAGGTGGCAAGTGGATGGCTGTGAAGACTTACGCAGTAGGTGTCTTCTGTACATGATTGAGTAGTAAGGTATGCGGAAACCGTGCCTGGCGGGGAAGTTGCCAATCAAAAATCATCAGATACTGATACTTCAGATAAGGTGACATGGAGATTTGTAGACTCCAGCAACTACACTAGGTTTCGTTTGTTATTGGACAAGAAGGGTTCCAAAGATGGCAACCGGAGATTGTGCCGGTGCATTCACTGAAGTGAAAAGCATCCGCTACCTCAACTCGCGGCGGGGAGTTTCCGATACGATAGCCATTCCGGTTATCTTATCTCTGAGGTCGACGTCAGTAGCTAAGGTACATAAGGTACCTTGCTTGGGCGCCCATGTGACTGATTCATTAGGTACCTTAGTGTATTATTGATTGGCAGGGGGCTTGTAGATGTGGATCCTTGGGGAAACGGTGCCCGCAGTGGACTACAATTCCCGTCGTTCACCTGTGTAGGTATAAGAAACACCAAGAGTTTCCACCTCCTCAGCCATTGCAGAGTATTCCCACCGGTAAGGAACGAAAATGTTTCAGACAAGCGACCGATCCCCAAGGCGGAAGCTTTGTCCAGCACGAAGAGCTCCGTCTTAGCTCCGTGAACTTAAGTTTGCTTGGTGGGCTTGGCACCGCGTGAAACTCGACAGCGGGATCAAGGCTCAGACATGGCATGGTCATCTTGTTGGTGCTCTAGTTTTATCCCCAGAGAGAAAACAAGAGACTTAAGAATAGGGCCAATGGAGCTGGGGCGAGACGATATGACGGGATATTTTCATCCATGTGAAGGGCTAGCTCACTGGGTGTTCTCCACGTCGACTCCAAACATTTGGGTCATTTCGTGGAATTCCGCAGCTCGCTCGTTTCGCTGCTGCCTTGTTTCTCCTCTCGTGTCGGGCAACGACGTTACTCAGCGACCATTGGTAGTACGAGGGCCTTAGCAGTAAGGTAAGGTACCTTAGTATCTGTCAAGCAAGCCAATACATTGTTTTCAGTGGGGGACTCCTTGAATGTTTGCGGTAAGGTGGTAGTGTATCGACCTTCCACGCCTCTAAGGGACATAGTGAAGTGTCTTCCATCCACTGAAAATCGTGAAGAAGGCGCAACGAGACGCTAACGCCATCTACTGCCTGCACCTGTCATGCCCAGCTCTTTCCCGTGCCGAACAGCGCTTGCTGGGATTTGGGGCCACTCATGACGACGAGCAGCGAACCGAGACCCACTTAAAACATGCTCGGAAAGCTTCTTTCCTGATGAGCCCCTGCACTTGCAGTGGCTGATCGGCTTGGCGGCACAAGATTAGCAAGACGTGAAGCACCGTCTGCAGGGGCATGACATCCGATATTGCAGCTTGCACCTCAGATATAGTTCTACCGCCTCAAGGTAAGATACTGAAGTACTAAGTATTCCGACTACTGTAGTACGCACTGAAGTGAGAAGAGAAAGCCTGCTGTCTGCCCTACCTGAGGTACCTAGCTGAGGATCATCATCCATGGATGTCTCGCTCAACGACTCTCAACTCGCCCAGCTCCCCTACCCCACCCTTGGATCGTCGACACAAGACCGACATGCCAGTTGGTCAGCCTGCTTCTTCTTTTCCCGAAACGCTCTTTGATAACCCAATGCCTTACCGCAAGGCATGAGGCATGAGGCATTCCGGTGAATGGCAGCGCCTGCCAGCGCCTGCAGATTCACAGCACGGTCTGGCCCACGCTGGGACAGTCGATATGGCCGACGTGATGTAGGTAGCTTGATCCAGGGGCTCCCTTGGCTTCTTCGAGGCGCCATCACTTACTTTTAGTGCCATTCGACATGGTCAGGCCCGGAATAAGCCGACGCTGAGCCGCCTTTAGCTGGAGTGCCGCAATTGCCTCAGACTCCTCCTAATATTCGTTCGCTGCAGGATTCAATTCAGGTGAATCAGGCCAGTGTTTGCCATGTTAAGCAAGGTAGGGACGGATAGCACAACGCTCGAGCTTCTAGTCCGAGCCCTCCATTGTGTGTCACTCTTACCTCGCACATTGGTGCCTTACTTTACCTCACCTCTTATAGCTAGCTCATGTTCCCACGGTGGTCGACGCAGATGTTTCCTTTACGACTGTTTTCACTGCTTTCCCAAGCACGCCAGCAACCCGTCGGTCGTTACTTTTCAATGTACGAAGGCCATTCACGCTCACTCTCCTGTGTCTTCGTACTCTACCGGTAACCTCGACTCGAAGATACCCGGACCTTGAATGTGCGCTTGAAACCCGACATCTCGAAGCCATCGTTCTGCATGTTGCCCTGACGACCTCTCTCTCAACGGCCTATCCTTCCCCAACTATCGGTCAGAATCATGGTCCTACAATGGCGAACTGGCTCTTCAATACCCCTGAAAACTATCATCTTTCTTGTCGTCTGCCTCGTCCTATACGCAAGCCAGCTTCCGGCTCTTGATCGGTTCGATCATCGCATATCGGGCACCGATCTGGCCCTACACTTACCAAAGAACGGAATAGACTCCAATGGTACCCAGACTGAGGATGACGCCTTCTACACGTCGGATGCTGCGCGAAAGTTCTGTAAACACCACGGCTACTCCCTTTTTTCTCCACCGTCAAATGGTGGCCATCGAAAAGTCTACGACCTATTCATGGTCAACACGGAGTTGGATTGGATGGAGATACGCCTGAACACCACCTACGATCACGTCGACTACTTCATCATTGTCGAATCACCCAAGACTTTTACCGGCAAGCCAAAGCCTCTCACGATCAAACAGAACTGGGACCGATTCAGGCCGTATCATGACAAGCTTATCTATCACGAACTCGAATTTCCCTCCAACTTCAATCCGACGCGGTCATGGGACTATGAAGACCTCCAACGCAACGCCATGTACAGCCAGGTTTTCCCCAAGCTCGTCGGCAAGCAGGCGCCGGTATACGGAGACGTGATTCTTGTGGCCGACGTCGACGAGATCGCCCGGCCCGAGACGCTGCTTGTCCTCAGGACATGCCAGTTCCCCCGAAGACTCACATTGCGCAGTCGATTCTACTACTATAGCTTCCAGTTCCTCCACAAAGGTCCTGAATGGGAGCATCCGCAAGCTACATACTTCCGGGGCTCGAGGACAATACTGCCGGCAAACCTGCGGATGGGCGATGGCGGCTTCAAGCCTCTGTATGTCTTGGAGAAGGCGGACCTTGGCAACGCATGCTGGCACTGCTCCAGCTGCTTTGCAACGATGGACGAGTTTCTAACGAAAATGGCCTCGTTCTCGCACGAATGGATGAACGGCGAGCGATTCCGAGACAAAGATCGCATCGCAGACGCCATTAGGAATGGAAAGGACCTGTGGGGACGAGCTGTCGACAAATTCGATCGCCTCGAGAACAACACTGATATACCAAGCATGTTGCTGGATGAACCTATGAGATTTGGGTACATGCTGAATCGAGATGGGCCTTCGGCTGGCTTTGTTGACTACCCATGAGTCGTCGATTCTTGTTTGCTTCCCGTCCGGATTTCAAGAAAGAAAGAAAAGGAAGAGAAAAAATTGTATGAGGCTTTTGGTGTACAACCAGCCGTCTTGGGGGCGCCGGGTGTTTGGCGCAACACCTGTCCTTCTTCTCGGCCGAAACACGCATTTCAATCACGAAGGAGTTGGAAGTGGCGTGCTAGTGGGGGTTTGGGCTGTTTGTCCCCCCTATTCAATACGGTCAACAATGCATTTTTCGAGGTTGGACTGCATGTAAGTCGGCAGAGACCCGAGGTTAGAAATCGTAAGTCTTCTCAATTTACAAAACGGAACAGCACATGACCGAGGCAGGGTGGAGGATGCGCTGTGAGTTCATCGAGTTCCACAGCGCTACTTGAGGTACAATATACCCCCTAAAAGATTATCTAGTTGTGACTTTACTCTTATTAATATTTTAGGGTTAGCTAGGGAGTAAAAACTAATAATTTCTAAGTCTTATCGCTAAATAAGGCAGATTATGGGCTAGTGGAAATACACAGCTGTAACAAACATTTAGGGGTTGTACTGTAAGGCAAGGTTGTCTCTTGTCTGTGTGTTGTGTGTGGGGGGAGGGGTACTTGGTAACCTTATGTCCGGAAAAAATGGGGTCTTTTCCACGCCAACAAATGACGAGTGAAAACTGAGGGGTAGAAGTCCACTGTATTTACGTAGCGTGTCGACCATCACCAGGAAAATCCCTGGCAGCTTGTAGTCTTGTCTCGGTTTGGCTAGGGCTCTCTTTTGTTTTGATTAAAACCTGGAAAGCTTCTGAAAACACTTTTTCCTTCCCTTGGCCTGAGTTGTTGTTCTCTTGTAACAATCCACACACACATACACAAGGAAATCATCAGTGCAGCGAGCGAAGCAAGACAAGACAAGACAAGACACGACTGGAGCCCCCTCCAAGAAACAGACAACGCACGCCAGCAAGGCATCCATGCGCGCAGCGATGCGGAAGAGTCGGTTGGGGGACCAATCAGTGCGTCCCGAAGCTTCAGAAAACGATGCATTGATGCGCGATGCGCTGGCATTTCTGGTCTGTGTGTCTCCGTCCGCGCAGCCGCAACTCCAGAACGGAATGGCAGAAAAAGAAGGTCGGAAGAAGGATGAAGAGAGGGACCAAAGAAAATAAGAACAAAAAGACGAATAGAGAACGAAACATAGACAGACTCGTCCTCCCCCTCTCCTGTCTCCTTTAGCTTCTCTTCCTTCTTCTATCCCATGCCTGCCCGTCCGTGCTGTAAAAGCACCGCGTTTCCCCCGCTCAGATCCGTTCAATATGAAAACTCCTTGGCCGCCCACCCACAACTCTGTTCCTACACAGACACACAAACCTCACTTTACCGCTCTGCTTGTCACTTAACTGGTCACCTAGGCGGAAGTCGGTTCTCGCTCGCGAATTCTCACGCGCCTTTTACTCTGAGCAGTTTCGCGCCGACATCGTCTCATATACCTGGTCCAGAAGCTACCGGGGAATTGGACTACGTTCTTTACAAGTGATCAAACGATTGCGTCTCAGTCATGATAGTCATTGATCTACTCTCGTAGCATCGTCATCGACACCCTCTGGCCCGCTCGCGCTCTTCAGTCGCTCCCGAAAACCACTCTCTTTGCGTCGTCTCGATCCAAATGTTCCGGCCAAAGGAAATTTGCTATGACAAGGCAGCCGCCTGACTCCAAAAAAGAATACTGCGACCTGCCGAATCCCTCCCGAGGAAAACCTCCCTTGTGTGCCGTGGGGTAACAGTGTAATGGAGTTGAGCGCTTACTCGCTCTACTGATGCTTTCGCAGACCGACCGACAACGCCAAATATTTCGACAACATCGTCAAAAAGTACGATATACCAACCTGGTTTTCCCACGCGCGCGACTTGCCCTGCTAATCACGCTTCGAACCGCATCTCATTCACGATTTTCGCATCGGCTCACCAGCGGCTGAGTGAGCAAAGTTAGACAACAGTACTCCGGAGACGCAGTTGAAGGACAGCTGAGGCACAGGAGTGGGACATCTCATCTGTTTGCCCACTTCATCAGCCATTGGATTACGGCGTCCAAGTTTGTCTCCTCCTTGGCGCTGATTCCGTAGCAGCAGACTTCGCGGTGGCCTATGGACTTTAGGTCCAGAGCGTCGATCAGCTCATCGACCGACAGCTTCTGTGGAAGATCTGACTTGTTCCCAAGAACAAGAAGTGGTATCTCTCTCAATGACGCTTGGCCCATGAGAGCGTGGAGCTCATCGCGAGCTTGCTGCAAAACATCCATGTCCGCGATATCGACGATGAAGACAATGGCGTTTACACCACGGCAGTATCTCTCCCACATTGTCCGGAACCGGGGCTGGCCGCCAATATCCCAACATTTCAGTGTAACGTGCCCCCGTTGCACCCGCTTCATGTTGAATCCGACAGTCGGGATCGAGCTACACGAGATCTTGGTTAGCCGAGGATGCTACTAGCCGATAACACCGCACCAATGACCACCCGTCTGTCGCCTTCTAGGCATCAGCAGCATACGAGATGGGAACATTGCTTACTCGATCGTGAACTCGCCGCCCTGGGAACACCAATGTCAGCACACGGAAGAAAAGATGATCGGCGGGTATAGTGAGACGAGGGCCGCCCGGGTCGACTTACCGCCAGGACTCGAAGTAGGGACGTCTTGCCGGCGTTCTGAAGACCGATCATGGTCACATCCATCTCCGTCGCCCTGTGTCGTCGCAAATCAGCAAAAAGCTCTTGATGAACACCACCATGTCTCGAGGGGCAATGTGGGCGCAACGACGGCGGGGTAGGGTCAGAGCGCGGGCAGTCGGTCGCTGGGAATCTCCCCGCTGCCCATCACCACAATACGACGTACTCACCAAAATGTCCTCAACAACCAGTCGTACACCTTTCGGAAGAGCCCCGCCATGATTGCGGGTGGAGGGTGCGATGCGCTAGCAAGAGTGAGGACGCGGAATATCCCAGTCGTGTAGAACGGTCGTCGCAGAGGGTCTGCGGTCTCGAGGACAGTCGCGATTTACGGATCCTGGAGGTCAGGATGGCGCGAAGCTGGTGGTTGACGGCGGCGCGTGAGTTTCGTTTCTCAGAAGGGCAGGACGGCGAGACGGTGAGCAGGAATACGGCCGGGTGGGGTTGTCGTTTTGATGCTTAAGTATTCGATGAGCTCAGACGCCTGTCGAAATTAGGAATAAAATGTCTTGTATGACCCGTGGTAGCCGACTGATTGTCGCAAGTCAAGTCTCGCGAGCATCGACGAGGAAATGCGCAGGCCGATGGCTTTGTGCGATGACGGGTGCGGAAGAGTAGAGCGTAGGTAAAGGTAGGCTCGAAGGTTCGGTCGCTTCTCGTTGGCGGGTGATGACAAGCAAGGAGCAGCAGCAGTAGCAGTAGCAGCACAGCGGTGCAGTGGGCGGGCACCACTTGAACCAGGTGACGCTTGGCCAGGCCAGTCTTGTCCTGTCCTACCTATACCTGAGATAGGCGACCTTTTTAGGTGGGCAGAGAAAGTACCTCAGGGTCAGGTGTGGAAGGTAAGGTACCTCTACAAGAGAGGTCCCCACCAAAGGACGGGATGGACACTGGAGGGGGATCCAAATGTGGACTGGATCAGGAAGTGCGCGGTTAATTCTGAAGGTCGACGCTAAAGTCCCTCGAACCCTGGACCGCGCCGCGGGAATATCAGCACAGGCAAAGGCTGCAGAATGAACCGTGACGGGGTTTCTTTGCGATCAAGGTAAATGGCGGGTAGGAAGCGACTTGAGAACAAAAGCGACAATAGGACCTGCAGCGGTTAGAACTGAAGACTAGGGTTCATTCGTTTTCTTCCAGCCATGCCGGGTGTTGGTGGAGCTTGCAACGGTACTGCGTAGACGCGAGAAGGCTGAGAGCAGAAGGGATAGGTGGAAGATGCAGACATGTGTGTACATATACAGGTCTTCCACACCTAAAAGAGCATACCTGGTGTGATGCCTCCAAGGTAGGTTTGGGTATGCAATCTGCACTGACGAAGACAGCGTCCGAACGCGATGAGACTAGAATGGACGTGAAAGTCGACAAGCAGAAAAGGCGGGCAGAGAGGCAGGGGTTGTAGAGCGAGATTGACGTTTTGCCTGTGATGGACTCCCCAGCGACGTCAAAGCTCTTTTCGTTGCTGGAAGCACGAGCCAACCTGTCGCGCAGAACCTAGAATACGCCAAGTACGGAGGAATTGGCGGGATGCAGCCAATGTCCGTATTGGCCGCGGTCCTTGTGATCCGGCCGAGTCGCAATAATCGAGCCAAGGCACGAAGAGAACTAGCAGACTGGAAGAGAGCTTTCCCAGGACGGATCGTATAGTAGCCCAACCGATCGATGCGGGTGGTCTGCAAAGTCTCGGCCCGCGCTGTATCCAGAGCAAGACAAGGCTAGCGCGCTTGGAGAGGTGAAAGGGGGGTCCCGTTGTGAGATGATGCCTCAGCCTGTTTACTCGAAGGGTGAGATAAGTCGAGGTAGATACACCTTAAGCTACGGAGACGATTGTTGGTACCTGGCTGGGCAGGTCGAGACGAGGCAAGACCGGATCGATAGCTTTGGGTTCTTCAACAGCCAAAAAGAGCAGAATGTGCGAAGAAAAAGAGAGGAAGATGCGCCGTGAGCTGCACAAGTCCAAATCTGTTGCCCAGACAAGGGCTGAAGGCGGACTGAGGCGGGAAACTGTGCGATGGAAGGCGCCAAAGCAAGGTAGTCACGTACGGACGGCGTTCGGCGTCTAATGACGTTTGTGCGTTAGGTGCTGTGATGGGACTGAGGCCTGCAAACTGGCGGGCGGCTCGCCGGCGGCGCTGGGAGTCTCTGGCGGCAAATGTTGCAGGATTCGGAGTATTTCGAGACGCGATGTGGGCAAGACTGTTGCGCTGTGTTGCGTTGGGTTGCGGTGTTCCTCGATGGATGTGGCCAGGGTAGGTAGCTAAACGAAATAGATCCCGCTGGCATCAGGTGCAGGTGGCAAGGTATTTAGCATAAGTAGACCTTTCGAAGAGTCGAAGAGGAGGGAAATCAGGCGTGTT
The DNA here is from genome assembly GCA_036785495.1 of Colletotrichum neosansevieriae. Taxonomy (NCBI): domain Eukaryota; kingdom Fungi; phylum Ascomycota; class Sordariomycetes; order Glomerellales; family Glomerellaceae; genus Colletotrichum; species Colletotrichum neosansevieriae. The sequence continues at coordinate 32,798 of JAVHLV010000098.1, read as the reverse complement.
GGGTCGGGCAAGATGGAGGCAACTATTTACCCCAGCTTAGGTAGGAAGCGTCAATCAATTCGGCAGGACAGAGAGATGTAATATGTCGAATCAAAGTACCTTAGTATGCACGTGAGCCATGATCATGTCGAAAGATCGAGGCGCTGGCAGGGCAGAGCAAAGCTTTGGGAGCTAAGGCAGGTAGGCACCTACCTACCTTCTAGTGCCTAGGTATGTAAGTAGTGTAGCTCACTGCCCTGCCTGCCTGCCTTGCCTCATTCTCTCGGGCATCCACCACCACCCTATCCGTCCCATCGGATGGAGTTCGAGCCATTTCAAGCAAGGTAACGTGGAAGACTGCCCCTTGGACGGACGTGTTTAAGGTATGCATCATCACCTGGGCAGTACCCTGCCTGCACTCACTGCAGTAGGTACTACTACCTTACCTGGGCTATCTCCATCCTCCAGCATCCGTTCATCAAGCCTCACTTACACCACCTTCTACATTGCTGCAAAGTGCCGGGCTTACTTAGCAACCATCCACTGAATCGCCCCTCCTCTCACCATATTGGCCTATGATCTTGCCAGGGCCTGGGCTGCGCAAGTTGGGCTGCAAGCTTTCAGTGGCACTGTTTCCCCATACTAATCAGCATTCATGGATGCCCGGTTCAAAATGCAAGCCAGTTTGTGTGCTAGTTGCAGCACCGGAAGACACAGGCGACGATCACATTTGCGAAAGAGATGGCTTCGGGGAAAACGACAGCCATTAAAGCAGCATGACCACCTTATGTACGAAGGAATACCTTACCTTGTTTTACGATCTTGTGTACTTCAACTTAAGGTACTCACGGTGAGATGCTTCCTATCCTCACCTTGTCCAAGGCTTCAGCATTCTAACCCTTAGCAGTGCCGTCATTTCGGATATTTTGATGCCTCGACACAGGCATGGATGGCTGACACGAGTTGCTTACACTTCGTGATGATCTCTTCGCGGGATGCTGGTTGCGGCCCGCCTGGCTGAGTCTATTGAAGCTATATGGCTGCCCTCTGGCCTCTAAACCATCGGATGGAACACAGACTTTCATCCTGCTGGGTGTCGGGAGCTGAAGATGGCGACAAAGCTACTGCGCTCGCTCTGCCCATCGATCAGGCCGTTGTCATTCCTACGGAGTAACAATCGCAACCAGTCATTGACGCACGATATTCTCGTGACAGGACCACTAGTGACACGAACAGGAAGCAGCTGCAAGCTGGGAAATGGTACCTTACCTTATCCGAAGGTAGCTGACGCAGAGCAGGCACGTATGAGGTAAAATGCTTCGCCTGCTCACCTACTTGATGCTCGGAAGGCGAAGGTCTTTGAGATCATCTGGGGTCTAGATGCCGAGTGTGCCATGGATTGTCGCACAAGAGCCCCGCAGATTCGATAAGACACAGTGCGAGGACTGTTATGGATAACGGTCTCTCACTTTGGCGAACGGAGCATCATCATTGGCTGCCTGGTTTTTCCGCTCCATGGGGTCCATAATTAATTTTTTGTTTTCACCAGGCGCCAACAAATCGCGAGCCTCTCCCATCTGGCCCAGCATTAAGGCGCTGTACGAGAAGTTCATGTTCACCTCGACTCTGTCGCCTTCGTCCTGTACAGAGCGCCAACTCTTTTTTCCGGTCGCAACCATATGACACAGCCTCTGGTACCGCTCACCCTCTCATCGCGTTTCTTCAGCAGCTAATTCGTCCAGTCGCAGGCGAGCGAACATGGCTCCCTCGGCAACCAACACCGAGTGGGATCACCAATACAATACTCTCCGCCGCGAAAACCTCTTCCGCAATCCTCCAAAAGACCACACGGCTTATCCGGCCCTGCAAGAGGCCGTTAGCCCCCACATCGACTCTTTCAATGCAGTCTTCAGAGCCGACGGCGAAAGTCTTCTTGACCGAGGTTTAGAGGACATTGGCGTTAAAACCTATCTTGACGGCGACGACAGGATTGGTCCTGAGGGCAAGAACCGCTTGACTATACGATACAAGGGCGTCTCACTCCAGAAGTCACAATTGCCACCATCCAACAAGTTCGCTCGGAACCGCGAGATCCTCCCGGCCGAATGCAGAGAGCGTCACTGCACCTACCGAGGCAGACTCTCCGCGACTTTTGAATATAGGATTAACGATGGCGACCCCAAGGAGTTCACCCGAGAGCTTGGACAGGTGCCCATCATGATCAAGGTGAGCGCAATCCATGGCCCAGCTGCTGCCCATGGGTCGACTGCTGACACTTTCTTCGCAGTCCAACCGATGCCACTTAGAAGGCAACTCCCCTGCCCAGCTGGTTGCGAGGAAGGAGGAGTCCGAGGAGCTGGGCGGCTACTTCATCGTCAACGGTAACGAAAAGATCATCCGAATGCTGCAAGTTAACCGAAGAAATTTCCCCATGGCCATCAACCGTCCGAGTTTCCAGAACCGTGGCCAAGGCTACACCCCGTACGGTATCATCCTTCGCTCAGTCAGACCCGACGAAACATCACAAACCAACGTTCTTCACTACTTGAGCGACGGTAACATGACCTTCCGTTTCTCCTGGAAGAAGAACGAGTTCCTCGTCCCGGTCATGATGATCCTTAAGGCGTTGGTAGAGACGAATGATCGAGAGATTTTCGAGGGCCTCATCGGACTGTCCTCGTCGAAGTCGGCCAAGAACACTTTCCTCACGGATCGCGTTGAGCTTCTTCTTCGTACGTACAAGTCATATGGCCTCTACAGCAAGACCGAGACGAGAGCCTACCTGGGCGAAAAGTTCCGTGTTGTAATGGGCGTTCCCGATACCATGTCCAACTACGATGTCGGCACCGAGTTTTTGCGCAAGATCGTGCTTGTCCACCTGGGCAACGTGAACGTGACCGAGAAGGAGGACAACGATAAATTTAGGACGTTGCTTTTCATGATCAGGAAGCTCTACGCGCTCGTGGCTGGCGATTGCGCCGTCGACAATCCCGATGCCATTCAAAACCAGGAGGTCTTGCTTGGCGGTTTCCTTTACGGCATGATCATCAAGGAGCGTCTTGAGGAGTTTTTGACAACCGCTGTGCGTCTGTCACTGAGGGAGTGGACCCGAAAGCACCCGGCGACGCCCTTCACCTCGCAAGATTTCGCCAAGGATTTCCCCGCCAACATCTTCAGACACGCCAACGAGAACCTCGGAAACGGGCTGGAATACTTCCTTTCGACGGGTAACCTGACGAGTCCATCAGGTCTCGACTTGCAACAGACAGCTGGTTTCACAGTTGTCGCGGAAAAGCTCAACTTCCTTCGTTTCATTAGCCATTTCCGAATGATTCACAGAGGTGCTTTCTTCGCCGAGCTGAAGACAACCACGGTCAGAAAGCTGTTGCCCGAGTCTTGGGGTTTCATGTGTCCTGTACACACCCCTGATGGTGCTCCTTGTGGTTTGTTGAATCATTTGGCCCACAAGTGTAAGATTATGACCGAGGCCGTCGATGTATCCAAGATTCCTGCTCTTGTGGCAGAACTTGGCGCCGTCGAAACGTCCTCTGCTGCCACGGACGAGAGTGTTGTGATCATGTTGGACGGTAGAATCATCGGCTTTTGCACGCCTCGCGAGTCCTTGAGAATCGCCGATACTCTTCGTTACTGGAAGGTCGAGGGTAATCACGGCGTGCCCCTGCAGCTCGAGATCGGATACGTTCCCCCTTCCAATGGCGGCTCCTACCCCGGAATCTACTTGGCATCCGCCCCTGCTCGAATGATGAGACCTGTCAAGTACCTGCCGTTGGATAAGGAAGACTTCGTTGGACCCCACGAGCAGCCTTACATGTCGATTGCCGTTGTCGAAAATGAGATCGTGTCTGGAGAGTCAACCCACGTGGAATTCACGCCCACGAATATGCTCTCCATTCTGGCCAACATGACTCCCTTCTCCGACTTCAATCAGTCCCCCAGAAACATGTATCAATGTCAGATGGGTAAGCAAACTATGGGAACACCGGGGGCTGCTCTGAGGTACAGAACCGACAACAAGATGTACCGATTACAGAGCGGTCAGACCCCCGTCGTACGATCGCCGTTGCACAACACCTACGGTTTCGACAACTTCCCCAACGGCACGAACGCTGTTGTTGCTGTCATTTCGTACACCGGCTACGACATGGACGACGCCATGATTCTGAACAAGTCGGCTCACGAAAGAGGATTCGGACACGGTACAATCTACAAGACGAAGAAAGTCACCCTCAAGGAAGAGTCGAGAACACGGGCCGTGAAGAACATTTCTAAACTCTTCGGTTTCGCTCCTGGCGGCTTCATCAAGGGACTCTACAAAGCCCAGCTCGACGAAGACGGTCTTCCATTCATCGGCCGCATGGTCCAGGAGGGAGATGTCCTCTGCGCGTGGCACACGGTGTCAGCAGACTACAGCGGAAAGCTGATCAATCTCGACGGACAGACCCACTACGAGAAGTACAAGGAGTCCGAAATTGCCTTCATCGAGGAAGTGCGTGTGATTGGAAGTGAGACGGGTAACGAGCCTGCTCAGACAATCTCCATCAAGCTCAGAATTCCCCGGTCTCCCATTATTGGTGACAAGTTCTCTTCTCGCCACGGACAGAAAGGTGTTGCTTCTCAGAAATGGCCGGCCATTGACATGCCCTTCTCTGAATCGGGTATTCAGCCTGACGTTATCATTAACCCTCACGCTTTCCCTTCTCGTATGACAATCGGCATGTTCGTCGAGTCACTCGCAGGCAAGGCGGGAGCCCTTCACGGTCTGGCGCAAGACTCGACACCGTTCAAGTTCAATGAGCAGAACACGGCAGCGGATTACTTCGGTCATCAGCTGATGAAGGCTGGTTACAACTACCACGGCAACGAGCCAATGTACTCAGGCATCACTGGAGAGGAATTGGCGGCGGACATTTACGTCGGCGTTGTCTACTACCAGCGTCTTCGCCACATGGTCAACGACAAATATCAGGTACGAACAACTGGCCCGGTTGTGCCGACGACTGGTCAACCCATCAAGGGAAGAAAGCGTGGTGGTGGTATTCGTGTTGGAGAAATGGAGCGTGACGCGCTGCTCGCTCACGGCACTGCCTTCTTGCTGCAGGACAGACTGCTCAACTGCTCGGATTACACCAAAACCTGGATCTGCCGCAGCTGCGGTTCATTCCTCTCTGTTCAACCGACAGTCTCGCCGTTCGTGGGCAAGAAGAAGCAAGTTACCACAGTCCGGTGTAGAAACTGCGCCACTCAGCTCGACCCAAGCGACGCAGTTAGCACCACCAAGGTCGAAGGAGAAATTTGGGAGGACGGCCAGGGCAACCAATGGGTGGGAGGTGAGAACACTACGATGGTTGTCGTTCCTGGTGCGCTCAAGTTTTTGGACGTTGAGTTGGCGGCCATGGGAGTCAAGCTGAAGTACCGTGTCGACTCTCGCGACGCGCCCCGCAAGGGCCCGTTGAAGCCCATGTCATCATTACCTTAGACCATTACTGTAGACGGCGTTTGGTAGGCAAAAAGAGGTGGCCACCCCTGTGATTTGATCATGATTCTCGTACCAGGGCCCAAATGTGTTTTTCTCATGGCACGACAACAATCATGCTCAGATTATCCCTACGGACTGGCTTGAGGTTCAGCATACGAGTCCATGCATGTAGAGGCTCGGCAGCGCTCTTGTTATCAAAGACCGAAGACCGATGGATTGACAAACTCATGGACCTCAGCCAATCCGGGAGAGCAGGAGACACTGCAAGGCACCGTCCAGGACCTTTTGCCGTTTGTGTCATGCACGCAGCCGACTTCGGCAGACGTGGGAAATGATAGTCGTAGCACAAAAACGCTGCTAACCGTGCGCATAGGGCAATGGGAATCGGTGAACAGGCTCGGCCCTGAGTGCGAGTTTGGCAGACCTCTTGAGTCGGGTTTGCAGGATCTGACGGTGCGCACGTACGGTGTAATCTTTCTTCATTACAACGAAGGACAGATACGACCAATATCCTAGATCAGCATGGAGGGATAACAGGGAAGATCATAGCGGAGGACGACAGAGATGAACGACTGGGAATTACGGCGGTAACGACGGCTTCGTCAAATGATAATTGACCGATTCCAGAAGACTGACTCCGACTGAAAAACAAACAAAATATCCGTGGTATGCTGCAGCAACCTGATTGATAACTGCTGCCGAGTTCCAGGTTATAGGGCCAGTCTGTGGGCAAGCGGCAGGTGCCTCGGAGGTGCGAATGTTTGTAAGGGGGAACATCGACTGATACGACCATCACCGAACCAGTACCTTACCTTTACCTCTCTCTTTCGTGCCGCAGTATCATCTTGTGAAGTACAAGATCTGGAACGTGGACCTGCCTCAGACTACATTCTCTGGTTTTCACACATTGGCCGATCCTTCCTGTTTGTCGGCAAATCATATCAACTGCCGCCAACGCTGTTGTTGCGACTGCTACCCATTGCCGCTGCCATATGTTTCCCTATCGTGCCTTTCTATCCCCCTCCGTCCTTTAGTGTACCTAACGTCCGTCTTCTCTGTCGTCCCATTCCGTCCCACCTATTGTCCTCTCGGCGGCCTGCTGCAGCTCCCGTCGGCTCCCGTCGGCTCCCTCCTCATTCTCAATTGAAATATCAGTTCTACCTCGATTCTGACTTTCTTCCACCTTCATACCGTCTGCCTGCAACCAAGATCGCGTGGCAATGGCACGTCGTATCGCCTACTTGCTGTTCATCTTCGCGGCTGCAGCCATAGCGACTCCATACGCGTCAACATACGACTATGGCTTTGACGCAGCAAAACGGGTCAAACGCCAGACGCAGGAACCCATCATCATTAGCAAGCTTCCCTCCGTCAACGGAACAGTACCAGCTCGACAAGAGATCAGACAGATGAAGCAGAATCCGTTCAAGTGGAATTTGTTTGTGCTCTCCCTGAGCATGTTACAGTACACCGATCAGAATGACGAGCTTTCGTGGTACCAGATCGCAGGTGAGTACCATGGTCAAGTATACTGGTAATCAGCATTCTAATATTTGGTAGGTATTCACGGTGTGCCCTTCATTCCCTGGAACGGTGTTCCTGGCGCACCTGGAGTAGATGACCGAGGCTATTGCACCCACATGTCCATCTTATTCCCTCCATGGCATCGCGTGTATCTAGCTCTCTACGAGGTCAGTCGTTGTTCTCTCCCAAAGCCGTTGCCCGTTACATGCTGAGCCATAGACAGCAAGTTCTCTTCCGTCTGGTCCAAACAATCGCCGATTGGTTCACTGACCCAAGTGAACGCGCGATGTATCGTGCAGCTGCGGCTGATTGGCGAATTCCATATTGGGACTGGGCGATGCAGCCGCCGGCTGGGGAAAGTGTGTTTCTTTCCGACTTCGAGACGCCTGGGATCCAGATATACGGTCCCAACGGATGGCAGTACATTGCAAATCCCCTCCACAGCTACCAATTCAAACCGCTAGATCCTCAGGTTTTCTCTGAAGGCGATGTGAGTGCCCCAAACCCAAGGGGAAGATCTAGATGCTGACAAGCTCAGTTCCCACGCTGGACAGAGACGAAACGAGCCCCATACGAAACCGCAGACAACCACAGTGTAGCGCATTCTATCGAACACGCTAGACCGGCCCTGCAGCAGAGACTTTACACTCTTTTATCAAACTACAAGGAATACGGCCCCTTCAGTAATAAGTATTGGGGTACCGCAACCAACCAATCCCAATTCGACTCAGTTGAGGCACTTCACGACGCAATGCATGTGCTGGTGGGCGCCCGCGGTCACATGTTCTACATCCAATATTCAGCTTTTGAGCCAATGTTTTTCCTTCACCATACGATGGTAGATAGGATAATCATGCTTTGGCAAGCTTTAAACCCAACCTCGTGGGTTGTGCCGCAAGTTGCGATGGAACATTCCTACACTATGCCGCCGGGTACGGTTCAGGACGTACTTACGGATTTGAAGCCCTTCTACGTCAATGCCAGCGGCGCGTTCTGGAATTCTGCCATGGCAAGAGATACGTTGCCGTTCGGGTACACATACGCCGAAACGGGTCCAACCCCGGGAGGCTCCAAATCTGAAGATCGGTCACGCCTTATAGCTGCGATTAACAGGCTGTATGGATCATCCAGCCCCTCGACGCTCGTCCAGAAACGCCGAAGAGCCTTGTCGAGACGCGATCGCGCAACTTTCGCGCAGATTCGGAAAGGCACTGCGTCGACTGAAGTGTTGACGGACTTCTCCCGGGAGCCGCAGGTTGCGGCGAAACTACTTACTGACGACCACATCTATACTGAATGGATCGCCAATGTACATGTACAGAATGGGGCGCTAAACGGGTCCTTTTCCATCCACTTCTTCATTGGCCAAATTTCTCAGGACCCGAGTTCTTGGTCGGCAGCGCCGAATCTTGTTGGATCGATGGACGTATTCGCCATGAAGAACATGGGTTCTGGGAACCACATGTCAGGAACAGTTCCTCTAACGTCAGCCTTAATGCATGTCGTGTCCGCCGGGAAGGTCAGAGGCCTCGATCCAGACTCAATCGAGCCATACTTGAAGACTTTCCTCCAAGTTCGCGTGGTTGGGGAGAATGGAACCGAGGTGCAGGCTAGTTCTATCAACAGCCTCTGTGTCCAGATTGCAAGCTCTGAAGTCCGGGGAGCCAGGAATGAGTGGGAGCTTCCCGTTTGGGGTCCTGTGATTGAGAGGTTCGAGTTGGACCTTGCTTGATGGAAATACTAGGAGGGTGTCATTGTTGTGATGTTCACGCCGAGTTGTCTACTACTGAGCTCTCCAAGTACGCGTCTTTTTTCGAGATAGTCGACTTTAATGTGTAATTTGTTCTCCTCCGTCCGGGTAATTTGACCATTTCATGGGCTGAATTAGAAATAAGGTCACGTGTATCCACTGAAACTGCTGAGAGTAAGGCACCTCTATGCACGGCGCTTCGGCCAGGCCCCACTCCCCAGATACGGGATAGGAACTTTTCCGAGGCTTCAGCCTTCCTCAGCGGCCTTGGATTGTCAACCAGGTCCATCTTCGAGTCGCGAGTACCTCGAAGCCAACCACTTGACCACATTCCACGCGCGACGCACGAATTTGCAAACATGAAGCTCGTCAGGTAAACCTTTGTTGCCACTCCCACGTCGCTTCGGCCGGTGTGCTGAGCTTCCGCCCATAAACGAGCATCAAAAGAGCTAACATCACTGCCTACCACCAGGTTTTTGATGAAGTGCGCCAACGAGACGGTGACAATCGAGCTAAAAAATGGTCGGCGGCAATCCATCAACTCTTGCCTATCACAAGACACCTTAGCTAACGCTCTTGCAACAAAACAGGCACCATCGTCCACGGAACCATCACCTCCGTCTCGCCCCAGATGAACACGGCGCTGCGCACAGTCAAGATGACCCCCAAGGGCCAGGACGCCGTGTCCCTCGACACCATGAACATCCGCGGCTCCACCATTCGATACTTCATCCTGCCCGACTCGCTGCCGCTGGACACCCTTCTCATCGACGACGCGCCGAAACCCAAGAACAAGGCTCGCAAGGAGGCCGAGCGTGGCGGCGGTGGCGGCGGCCGTGGAGGCAGAGGCGGCCCCAGAGGACGTGGTCGTGGCAGGGGACGCGGCCGCGGTCGCGGCTAGACGGTTAATACACAAGAGGATATGCGGGGTTTCTTAGTTTCTGCAGACATGCACACGCGTACACATTACACTACGAGCGCCCAATAGGTTCTGCCGGGGAAAATACGTCGTGCTGTTGACGGGGCAGATGAGTGCAGATGCTTGGACTGGGCTTGGAATGACCGTGGGAAATATGCTCTGCAGTCCCTCCAACATACGATAAGCCGCGAATACTTTTACGGTCTAGCCCAGAGCAACAGGGGTAAAGAAAAAAAGGTACCTTGCGTACCAAGATGAAGCGGATGCTCTTCAGGCGTTTGGGAGATAGGGGAATCAAAGACTTCCATTCCAGCACGAACAATCGATCTCAGCGACGACAATTTCACCTCTGTGGTAAACCTAGCAGCTTTGCCATTGTACTTGTCAGTAGGATGGTCTAGTAGAGTGGAAAAGAAAATTGCATTTCTTCGTCATGACGCCTGCTGCTCGTCTCTCCATGCTCTGACAATCTGTAGCTTTTCCCACCCAGCTTGTTTCCCGCTCTCGCCCACCGTGACGGCCCTCCAACCATTTCCAAATCCCTCGATTCTGCTCTTGACCTCCTGCGGCTTGTTCTGCGCACACAACAAAATATAGGCACAACCTCTAGCCGAAAGAACAGTAGGTAACGTCTCAATCAAGCGGTCCGTCGTCTCCATCCCGTCCTTCCCACCCGCATACGACAAGGATAGAAAATACGAGTCCTCGTCGAATGTTGTCTTCCTCTCGCCAATCAATAACGTCTCTGACGTTTGGTTAGGCAGCTCTGAGGAAGGCACATATGGCGGGTTGAAGACGAGGACGTCCACGATACCATCTCGCAGCGGAGATGTCAGATCACTTATGGTAGCACCGAGCCACGTGTAACAGCTCGTTTTCTCGTTCTCCTTGCGAGCACGCTGAACGGTACCATTTGTCGCGCGACACGCAAAGCTGTTCAGGTCCAGGCCAGCCGTTAGGACGTTGCGGGTACCGAAGAGTTTTTGAGCCTGGGCGGCGATGAAACCAATGACTACGCCTGAGCCTGTGCCGACTTCGACGACGAGGGGTACGGAGGCGCCCTCTACGCCGAAGCGGGATGTGAGAAAGGCAGTTTCTGAATCGTCGGACAGAGTATCCAGGAGAAGGTACGAGTCCTCTGCTGGCTCATAGACCCGCTCAAAGGGGACGTGAGATGTGTCTGGCGTAGGGAGCATGGTAGCACACGCCTGCGAGTTACGTTAGTTCACCGGCAATGTCTCGCTAATTTGGATGTCTTCAGTCAAAGGCAATGCAGACCTGAAATCAAGCCCGATTCGATGCTTGCTTGATTTTCGCCGCTGTAAGTAAGTGCTGTTGACTTCTGAAAGGTGTGGTCAGAAAGTTCAGCTGGGTGGAAAATCCAATCTCACAAGTCCAGGGAAATGTGGGGTTCAGACAGACAGACTCCTTTCACAATCAAATACCATTTACTGAAGACAATCGCCTGCAGTATTACTAGTCTACAACAGGTTTTTGATACCGATCTGTCGTTATAGTTCATACTTTTCAATTGCATATAACGACCTCAAATTTAACAGCCATCTCAACTTCAAGACTTGCGCTGCTTCTAATCGATGATGCCTTCGGGCAAGAAGCTAACGTAATCCAGAGGAGCCACTTCAGGCCCATCAGGTGTCCCAACGATCTTCAGAACATCTCCTTTCTTAATCCCGACGCCAGGAAAGTTCACACGAATAGCCGAGTGCCCGTCCAAAAACTCGGAAGGCCAGTGACCCAGCCTTTCCTCGCCGTTGCCCCTCCATTGGCCGACCACCTTATCATTGATGTAGGCGACATATGAAGACTTACCTCGAATGACATCAAAGTAGTTCACAGCAAGCGTGTAGTTTCCCGACTCAAAGTCGATGGTGGCAGTGGCCGTTCCGGCGGTTGTGTTGGAGTTTGTGACGATGGCTTTGTAGCCAGACGCAGTCTCGAAAGGATCGACGTCGACGATCTTATATCCGTCCAAAGTCATGCTCTCAGCCTCTATGCGGTACTTGTAATTACCCACACGACCGGCTTCATCAGCGATACTAGAATTGCTCCAGTAGAAGTTGTTGATAGCGTCTCGCCAGACAATAGAGTGTCCAGCTTGATATCTGAGCTTGAAGAGGACGTGCTCGTAACGCTCCTCGTCGATGTGGTCCTTGAGAGATTCCCACAACGACACGAAGGTTTGAGCGGTGGCAGCGCCCTCGTAGTGCGCGTCGTAAAAGTGCTGGATGACAGTTTTCCCGCTCTTGAGTTTTTGAGTATACGGGACGTGATGAAACCAGAGAAGAAGGTCGTCTGGTGTTGTCTCGATGTTCTCGTACATCTCTGCCACCTCCGCAGGGTACTGCCCTGTGTTTCCAGTGCCGTTTTTGGCGGTTCTGTCCATACCGATGCTGAAACCGTCCGCTCTCGTCCACTGTCCCCAACCGTTTCCATCAAGGCTCCTCGCCGACGGGCCGTAGTGGGCGTACAAAATATCCGTGAGTGTCTGAATGCCCAAATTACCGCTGTAGTTTTCATAGGCAGGCCAGCTTTCCATAGACATCTTGGTGATGGTGTCGACGACGTTGGTGTTGAGTCCGAAGGTCAAGCGGGTCCATTCCTGAAGGATGGCGACAACGTCAACGGTGGGGTCCCAAGCCAGTCTACCGTAAGCGTAGAGGTTGGACATGGCCAAGTGGCTGCCGAGCCAGGTTGAGTTGGCACCGACGTTGACAACACCAGCGTATCCAGTAAGAGTCTGGTTGAAGCGTTTGCCAGAGAGAATGTCATGCACAATCGATTGCTGACCGTCAATGCGCAGATCAAAGTCTAAAATAGTCTTCCAAAGAGGAGGGAGGTAGACCAAGTGATCCTGCTGACCCAGATACTCCTGAGAAATCTGCAGCTCCATGGCCATGTTGGTGTGCTGGAGATTGGCAAAGAGCGGCGACACAGGCTCGCGGACCTGGAAATCAATAGGGCCGTACTTGATCTGGACCACGACGTTGTCATCGAACTTGCCATCCAGCTCCTTGAAGAATTCCACAGCAGCGTTCGCTCGGTCGGCGTGCCAGTCGTTCCAGTCCAGTTGGTCGTACACGAAGGCACGGAACATAACAATGCCCTTTTGGAAGCCATGATTCTTGAGCTCCCTGGCGAAAAGGTTGGCACCGTCCGCAAGTGTTCGATTGTAGGCGATAGGGCCGGGCTGTCCCTCGGAGTTAGCCTTGACGAGATATCCGCACAGATCTGGTATGCGCGAGTACAGAGACTCGGTGATGTTGCCCCACCAGGCGATTACCGTCTCGTCGAGGGGATCGAAGGTTGAGAGGTTGCCCAAAGTCTGCGGCGAGGCGAAGTTCATCGAGATGCCAACCTGGACACCCCATGGTCTGAAAGCATCGGCGATTCTCTTCAATCCGTCCATGTTCTCAGAGGAGAGAAGGATAGGATTGGCGTTGACGTTGTTGACAATGATGCCGTTGATTCTTGTGGAGGCAAGTAGTCGGCCGTATTGGGAGACGCGTGTCATATCGGAGACAACTTTGAGGTCCTGGAAGAAGATGGAGACTCCGCCGTACTGAACAAATTAGCGATACTCCGGATTATGGAGACTTTGCACAGGCTAGAAGACATACACCGCGTTCTATACTGCCGTGAGTTCCAGTGCCATCCATGTTGTCCCATTGGTTTGCCCAGCGGATCTTAGCGGACGGATTAGTAGCATAAGCAACTTCGCTGAAATTGCCTTGAGCCAGCAAGCTCAGATACTCGAAGGCGCCATATAGAGCACCTCTCTCATTCTGGCCAAGGATCCTGACCGAATCGCCTTTGATGCTAAGCCAGAAACCGTCGTCGATGAGATCGGCATCAACATCACCGGTACCGCAGGCCGAGGCATAGTGGTCGAGCGTGGCGACGACGATGGAGGAACCATTGCAAACTTCGTTGCCAACAGCAATCTCCTTGCCGAGGATGCCTCGGTAGCCCTTCTGCAACTCGGACAGTGCTGAGGAAACAGGACTGTTTTCTGTGGCATTGAGCCCGACTACAGCAGAGGGGAGAACGGTTGCGCCGACGGAAGCGTATTCAGGCAGTCTGGCGTACCGCAGCCAGCCGTCGAGGCCGTCCTCGGCGACAACAAGGCCGGTGAGAGTCGCGAGGAAAAAGGTCTTCCGCATATTGGCTGCTGCTTGAAGGAAGCAGTTGGAGAAGCAATTGCTCTGGAAGCCCTACATGGTAGAAATCGAAGTGGCGTTGTTTATAACAATAGCTCCAACGGTGTCATGGGGGATCTGAGAACTCGCAGAAAACGACTTCCAAAATCCAGTAAAGACCGGGGCAAGTAGCGGTGATGGTACTATCGCATTCAGGCTTAAAGGCGCCGACGTATTCATTCATGACTGAGAGTGGAGAGTATCGCGGCAGGTACAGACCCCAGTCGACATAACTTGCGATGGATCGAAGTGTGACCGTTCATTTTTTTTGAGTCTAAACGGCGACGTGCGGAGAAACTGCGCTAGCGGCATGGATGAAGATTGGATATGACGAGCATGTTCCTGGCCGAGGCAATTGCACCCGAGTTATTTGGTAAGGTGTAGGACGAGGCTCGTCCCGTCTACTGGGATGCCCTGAACTTGAACTTGAAGCTGCTTAGGGGTACGTTCATACGAAAGATATTAAGGTACTGGCTTCCGCGGGAGGTGCTTGAGGCGACTCAACAGCAAACAATTGTGAGTAAATAAGGAGGGGAGAAAATGTTCTTAGTTCCCCACACGAAGCAGACCCAAAGGCGGCGCGGGGAAAAGAATGGAGAATAGAGAGTAGAGAACATCATTAGTACCTAGGTAGTGTGACAACACTACTATAATAAGTAAGTACTATAAGATAGAAAAAAACTTACTTATATTATAGTAACTACTATAGAGAACTTTATAAAGGTTTATATAATTTAAATATAGATACTATAATATTCTATAAGTATATTAACATTATATAAATATACCTATATATTATAATACTCTTTCTTAATTAATATATTATTTTTAGCTATATCTTATTACTTTCTTAAAACCTTAGTACTCTCTACTCTTAAAGCTATTATAAATTCTTAATTAAGTAATTTATAAATACTAACTATAGTATATATCTAAATTATACTCTAACTTAAGAAAGTATTATATCTATTCTAAATTAGTAAGATCTTTCTCTTATATATATATATACTATATATACTATAAATATAATATAAAAGCTCTCTATATATAAAGCCCTCCTTAATATTAAAGGTGTATACTCTATGCCCTCTTAAATATTAAAGACTATTAAAATATTATATAAATATCTTATAAGACCCTATATAAAGAAGACCTATAAAATATATAATTAATAATACTACTTCATAATATACTATATAATATAATATAGTATATTATAGTATTAATACTACTAGCTATACTATAGATAGAAAGGTCTAGAAAGTTCTAGAAAGCCTTATCTTTAATAAGCTTTCTAGCTAGAACTAAAAGGGTTTAAGGTATAACTTTAATATATAACTAAGCCTAAATCAGCTAAATATCGATGCAATTTACTATATAAGCTATTATATAAGTAATTATATAATAGAAGCCTCTAGAAGAGCTAGAATAAGTATAAATAACTCCTCTCTCCCCTACCTAGCTAGTTACTAATTAATAAGCTAAAATGATACCTTATTTATTACCCAGACTATTACCTAAGCTATCTTATATAATATTCTTATATAATATTCTTATATAATATTATTATATAATATTATTATATAATTAAGCTATCTTACTAAGAGAGACTCTTCTTTATAAACTCCTGTTTCTCTTTAAAGCTTTATTATAAAGCCTTTTTTTATAAAAAGTATTAAAATACTAAAAGTATAGCTTAATAAAATATATTAAATTATAATAAATAGTATAGTATCTATATATATAATAACTATGAATATAATTATAATAATAACTTATTAATAATAATTATAATGCTTTAGGTAGTATGCTATAGTAATATAATAACCTATTATACTATACATAAAGGATCTACTATTCTATATACTTTATACTGAAATGCACTATATATATACTTATATAGGCTGGCTACTAGAGCTAATCTCTTCTAATTGCCCCCTACCCTAAGCACTTAGTCTCTTAAGTATATTAAAGATAAGATAGATAAGTATATAGGCCCTAAGGTTTATATAACTAATATTAGTATATATATACCCTCTAAGCCTAACCTAGGACTATATTAATATATAGCCTAAGTATATACTACTTATCTATTATTATTATACTATAGTAAGCGGGATTTAAACTTTAATCTCTATATAGCTAGAAGGGCTAAGTCTAAAAGATCTATAAAGTATATAGAAAATTATAACGCTTTAGGTAGTATATTATAGCAATATCATAACCCATTACGCTATATATAAAAGATTTACTATTTGATATACTTTATACTAGAAAATACTATATATATACTTATATAGGCTAGCTACTAAAGCTAGTCTCTTATAATAATCTATAAGATAAATATAATAAATAATATATTATAATTAATAAATACTTTTAATAATGTATATAAAATTAACTAGTAGTAATAACTTTATATATATATTTAGGATCTCTATAATAAGCTCTATAAACTTTATATAAGGTATACTTAGATTACCATATAGTTTATATATTACTACTTAGATAATTATCTATTCTAATAGCTATATTTTTAGAAATATCTTTTCTCTCTCTCTTTTATAAAAAGAGTTATAACTTAAAATTAATAATATTATAATTAATATGATTCTAATATTACTTTTATTATTAAACTATTAATAGATAAATAATTTCTTTATACTTAAATTTATTAGCTTTATTATAACCTTAACTAGCTTATTAATATTTATTATATAAACTACTTTTTAGTCCCTTTTACTACTTAGTAATGTATTCTTATAGAGAGGCCTTTTTATTATAATATATAATAACTCTTATTAGTAGAGCTTTTATATAAACCCTTTAGGCTTTATATTAGTATAATAAGATAATACTAAGACTCTTAAGAGCTCTTAAAGTTTTATACTACTATAATAATATAGTATTAAAGTACTTAGAGCTCTCTAAGCTTTATTTAGAATACTATAATAAAGTAGTACTAAGTCTCTTACTTAATTATATAAGGATATTAGTAAGCAGCGCTAGGCGTGCGCTAAGCCCTTATATAATATATATATATATATATATATACCTTAAAAGGGGCTTCCACACACTATTAGGGAAGAAGCTAAGTTATACTTAATACACTACTATATATCTATTATTATATATAGTTATTATTCTTTCCTAATCTAGGCCTTTAGCTATCTATACTTTTATAATTATATAACTTCTATCTTATTTTAAGAGATTAGCCTAGAATAATAGCTATATACTTAACTACTTACTATACTAGTACTAATACTAGTACTAATAGTAAAAGAATTTCACTGGCCTTATCTACTATACCTATACCTACTATAATAACTATTAGTATAGCTATACCCTTAACTATATCTATAAATATATCCTTAAATAATATAGTTATTATAGATCTTTTATATATTATCTAATGCTAGAGTAATAATTATATAGCTCTACTATATACTCTTACTAACTATATACTAACTATATAGTAATATAAATACTCTCTAGCCTACTCTTATACTATCCTTAAAGAGAACCTTATTTCTATATAAATAGTAAATTAGCTTACTGCTATATAGAATATAAATAATCTTTACTATACCTTTAGTAGCTATTATATATAATACGTATTTATAAAGATCTTATTTATACTCTAAATATAGTAATAAAACTATATTACTATTCTTAGCTATAAAGCTATAGAAACTAACTTCTCTATATTTAGTTACTAATTCTATATTAATCTAGCTCTCTAAGAGTAGTATCTATATAGCTTATTCTATAAAGCTTAATAAAATATAAATTAAAGCTCTCTTTACTTCTTTACTAAATAGTTAGTAATAATATAGATATTAAAAATACTTTGTAAAGATAACTATATACTAGCTTTTTTATTTTTTTACTACTTAAGCTTATAGATTTAGGGAGACCTAGAGTAGTAGTAATTTAATAACTAAAAGCTACTAAAAGTAGCTATAGCTACTAAATAAGTCTGGAAACTATACTATAAATAGTAGCTATTACTAAAGTATTAAAGACTAAATAGTCTATAAAGTCTATATAGCATAGCTCTAGAAACTATATAATATAGGCTATACTATAGATAAATACTAAGAACTATACTTATATTATTTACTTCTAGAAGGAGTATATAGAGAAGTAGTATTACTAAGTAGGTAGTAACTTAATACTAGAGATATTAATAAAGATACTACTAAAGATACCTATAAATACTATATAATCTATAAAGAAGCTTAAGTACCTTAGCTATTATTTAGGATATATTTAGTATACTCTTAGTATTACTAAGATATATAATAATTATAGATATATATTAAGTTTATAATAGCTTTATGCTAGGTATTATATTATATAGCTATAGATATATATTAAGTTTATAATAACTCTATACTATACTTACTATAGATATATATTAAGTTTATAATAATCCTATATAGATATTTAATAAGTATATATTAAGTTTATAATAACTATATTATATTATAACTTTTACTTAATATATACTAAATAAGCACTAAATAAATACTAAAATATAAGGGTATAGATAGCTAAAGGCCTAGATTAGGGAAGAATAATAACTTTATATAATAATAGGTATATAGTAGTATATTAAGTATAACTTAGCTTCTTCTCTAATAGTGTAAAGAAGCCCCTTTTAAAGTGTGTGTGTGTGCGTGAGAGTTCTATAAGGGTTTAGCGCTTATTTAGCACTGCTTACTAATACCTTTATAATTACCCCCCTCTCTAAGGCCTTAGTTCCTAAGGCTTCTATTTAGCTTTTATAGGCTTAGCTATAGGCTTATTTAAATAATATTTTATAATAATCTAAATAATCTAATTATCTAATTACTGCTTATTTTAGCATTATTTTAGTGCTTATTTAGTATATGTTTTATAGTATAATAGGGTTATTAGAAACTTAATATATATCTATTAAATATCTATATAGGATTATTATAAACTTAATATAAATCTATAGTAAATATAATATAGAGTTATTATAAACTTAATATATATCTATAACTATATAATATTTAGTATAGAGTTATTATAAACTTAATCTATATCTATAACTATATAATATTTAGTATAGAGTTATTATAAACTTAATATATATCTATAACTATTATATATCTTAGTAGTGCTAAAGATATACTAATTATATACTAAATAGTAGCTATATAACTATATTCTTTTATACTATACCTACAGTCTTTAGTAGTTATTCTCTAATAAATTAAGATACTTAAGCTCTTTTATAGTCTATATAGTATTTATAGATACTTTTATTAGTAGTGCTTTTACTAGTGCCTTTAGTGCTAGCTTACTAACTACTTAGTAATAACGCTCCTCTATATACCCCTTCTAGAAGTAAATAATATAAATATAGTTCTTTTAGTACTTATCTATAGTATAGCCTATATAACTATATATAAGATATTATATAAATATCTTAAAAGCCCTTTATAAATAAGATCTATAAAATATATAATAAATAATAATACTTAATAATATACTATATAATATAACACAGTATATTACAGTACTAATAATACTGTCTATACTATAGATAGAAAGGTCTAGAAAGTTCTAGAAAGCCTTACCTTTAATAAGCTTTCTAGCTAGAACCTAAAGGGTTTAAGCTATAACTTTAATATATAACTAAGCCTAAATAGACTAAATATCTATATAATAGACTATATAAGCTATTATATAAGTTATTATATAATAGAAGCCTCTAGAAGGGCTAGAATAAGTATAAATAACTCCTCTCTTTCCTACCTAGCTAGTTACTAGTTAATAAGCTGAAATAATACCTTCTTTATTACCTAAGCTATTTTATATAATATTATTATATAATATTCCTATTACGTAATATAATTATATAAGCAAGCTACCTTACTAAGACTATATATTATATAGTCTTTAGAACTAGACTATATAGTCTTTATAAACTATTTAGTCTTTAATACTTTAGTAATAGTATACTACCTATAGTATAGTTTCTAGGCTTAAGTTTATAGTTATAACACAGCCCCCTATAAAACAAACCATAATAAATTCACCCAGTTTATAGATATAATTTAGAAAACACTATAGAGGCACTTTAATCTATACTCTCTACTAATTAAGGATAATAATATAAAAACTCTATATATTTCTGCTAGCAAGCAAATTCTTATATAAAGTTAGATATATACTCTAGCTAAATAGACTAGTAGAGTAGTAATAGTATAGATAACACCACACTATATATAATAAAGCTATTATATTAAGGCTAAGTAAGCTACTAAGGCTTTTATAGCTTAGGAAAAACACCTAAAAGATTAATCTTTTAGTAAGGTATATATAAGAGATAACTCCTTAACCTCCTAAGAGGTTTTTATAACTAGAAGCATAAGAAGCTCTACTACTATAAATAGAGCTTTATACCTATCCCTCTTCCTTATCCTTATTCTATAACTTATAATAAATTCTCTAAGATATTAATACTATACCTAGTATATTAATATACTAAGTATATATAAAGTATATCTATTATTATTAGTAATATAAACTAGATTACTATAAAGTTTAGTATTAATATAATTAATAAAAACTCCTCTTTCTTTAACTAACCCAGTCTATATAAAGAGTATATTATTAATATAGCCCTTAAGAGAGCTTACCTTAATACCCCTATAGAAAACGCCTACATATATAATTAAATTATATAGAAATAAGTAAATATAGTATTAAAAGTGTTATATAGTCTAGACCTCCTCTAGAGCTCTTAGTACTACTAGCGCCGCTCTCTATATGCCTCTAAGTGCTGCACTCACTATATAAGGCTCTATATATAGACTCTTATCTATAGCTACTCCTTTTCTACTATAATAGATAACTTCCTCCCACTTACTCTATATCTATATATATAATAGTTATAAGCCTAGCTCTACTAACTACCTAGTTTACTCCTAACTATTATCTATAGATATAGAAGAGTTAATTTTATATATACTTATTACCTCTACTCTTCTTATATACCTGCTATATTATACTAACTTATACGCCTGCTATATTATACTAACTTATATACTATATTAAACTAACTTATACACTATAATATATCTATATATATCTAGCTAAGAGTCTAAACCCTACTAATAGAAAGCCTCTATATACTTTGCTTTGCTATACTATGCTATACCTGCTAAACTGCGCTATACTATATCTATCTATACTATATCTACTTTACTATACTATGCTATACCTACTATACTATACTATACTTACTATACTTACTATACTATACCTACTATAACCTGCTCTATTATACTTATTTTTTCTTTATTACTCTATATTATTCTATATTTTAGTGCTATAGTACTAAAAACTATATCTATAACATAGTATTATATTTTTCTAAGTATACTATATTATTAAAAACTATATCTATAGACTAGTATAATTCTCTATATTACTAAGCTTATATACTTAATAAGCCTCTTTAGTAATAACTAAAGTTAGCTTCTCCTATATTACTAATATCTTACTATATATTGTAAGCGTTATATATACTCTATTATAGATAGCTTCTTCTCTTCTATTTAAAACTGCTTTTATATAGCCTGCTCTATATAGTCTGCTCTACTGCACTTTGCTGTTTCTAGGGGGGTATATTATATAGCCCAGACCTTTTCTAGAGCTCTTAGTGCTACTAGTACTACCCTCTGCACGTCTCTGAGCGCTGCACTCACTATATAAGGCTCTATATATAGACCCTTACCTATAGCTACTCCTTTTCTGCTATAATAGATATCTTCCTCCCACTTACTCTATACCTATATATATAATAAAAAGTTAAATAGATTATTATATACTCTATTTATTAACCCTTCTTTAAACAGGCTCTCTATAATACTAAGGTAGAGACAGCTCTATAAAGCTTAAATATTAATAAGTATAGCTTATATTAAATAGAGAGAGCATTACTAATAATAGTATAGCTATAAAGATATTAGTTAGCTTAATTAAATAAAAGAACTAGTAGATAAAGCAGTAATAAAGATAGTATTAGTAATATAAATAATAGGTGTTATATATATAGGCGCAGGGCAAGTGGGAGGAAGTTATCTATTATAGTAGAAAAGGAGTGGCTATGGGTGAGGATCTATATATAGAGCCTTATATAGTGGGTGTAGCGCTTAGAGAGCAGTGCTAGTAGTGCTGAGAGCTCTAGAGGAGGTCTGGGCTATATAATATACCCCTCTGGAAATAGCAGAGCAGGCTAGCAGAGCAGTCTCTATAAAGGCAGTTCTAAATAGAAAAAGAAGCTATCTATAATAGGGAGAGAAAAATATAGAGCTCTCTCTAGTTATTACTAAAAAAGGGATACTAGCCTATAGATATAGTTTATAGTATAAGTACTAGAAGTAATATACTATTCTATAGATATAGTTTGCAGTAATATAGTACTAGAAGCTACTGCTTAGTAATTTATAGTATTATTACTAGAAGTATTAGATACTAGCTCTTAGATATAGTCTATAGTATAAGTGCTAGAAGCTACTACTTAGTAATCTATAGTATTATTACTAAAAATATTATAAAGAAAAATAATAAAACAATAAGTATAGTAAGGTAGGTTTAAAGAGGCTTTTTAGCACTCTATATTTATTAATAGCTTTTATTAATTATAGTACTAACTAGTAGCTTAAATATTAGTAATAAGAGTATACTACTTATCTATCTATATATACTCTTTAATATCCTTAGTATTCTTAGAGTTAATATAGTTATCTTTCTCACTAATAAGTACTTTTTAGAGCTAATAGCACTTAAGTAGGGACTAGTTATAGTAGAAGCTATAGAGGCACTTCTACTTTAAGTATCTAGATAGGTACTAAGAAGACTAGTATAAGGGTATTAGTAAGCAGCGCTAAATATATGCTAAACCCTTGCGGAACCCTTATATATATACTTTAAAAGGAGCTTCTATACTATTAGGGAAGAAGCTAAGTTATACTTAATACACTACTATATACCTATTATTATATAAAGTTATTATTCTTCCCTAATCTAGGCCTTTAGCTATATTTATACCCTTATAATTATATAACTTCTACCTTATCTTAAGAGATTAGCCTGGAATTATAACTATATACCTAACTATCTACTATGCTATTACTAATACTAGCACTAATAGTGAAAAGCTTTTAGCCTTATCCACTATATCTATACCTATAGTAATAACTGCTAATATAGTTATACCTTTAACTATACCCTTAAGTGATATAGTTATTACAGAGCTTTTATATATTATCTAATACTAGGGTTATAATTATACAGACCTCCTATATACCCTTACTACCTATATACTAACTACTATACGCTAATATAAGTATTCTCTAGCCTACTTCTATACTACTCTTAAGGAGAACTCTACTTCTATATAAGTAGCAAATTAGCTTACTACTATATAGAATATAAATAACCTCTATAATACCTCTAATAGCTACTATATATAGTAGGCACTTATAAAGCTCTTTTCTATACTCTAGATATATTAGTGAAACTATATTACTACTCTTAGTAATACTATATAGACTAACTTTTTAGTATTTACTTACTAATTCTATATTAACCTAGCTCTCTAAGAGTAGTAGTTATATAGCTTACTCTATAAAGCCTAATAGGGAGATTAGAGCCCTCTCTGCTTCTTTACTAAGTAGTTAGTAATACTATAAATATTAGAAATACTCTATAAAGATAGCTATATACTAGCTTTTATATTCTTTTACTGCTTAAGTTTATAGATTTAGAGAGATCTAGAGTAGTAGTAGTTTAATACCTAAAAGCTGCTAGATATAGCTATAGCTACTAAAAGAGCCTGGAAACTATGCTATAAGCAGCGTGCTATTATAGAAGTGTTAGAGACTAAATAGTCTGTAAAGTAGCCTAGAGACTATATAATATATAGTTATATAGGCTATACTATAGATAAGTACTAGAAGAATTATACTTATGTTATTTGCTTCTAGAAGGGGTATATAGAAGATTACTGTTACTAAGTAGCTGCTAAGCTAGTGCTAAAGATAGCAAAGGCACTAAAGATATCTATAAATACTATATAGACTACTAAAGAGGTTAAGTACCTTAATTTATCAGAGAATAAGTATTAACTATAGTTATAGTATTAAAAACTGCAGTTACATAGCTGCTAGTTAGTGTATAATTAGCATATCCTTAGCATTACTAAGATATATAATAGTTATAGATATATATTAAGTTTATAATAACTCTATGCTAGATATTATATAGTTATAGATATATATT
The DNA here is from genome assembly GCA_036785495.1 of Colletotrichum neosansevieriae. Classification (NCBI taxonomy): domain Eukaryota; kingdom Fungi; phylum Ascomycota; class Sordariomycetes; order Glomerellales; family Glomerellaceae; genus Colletotrichum; species Colletotrichum neosansevieriae. The sequence goes on along the minus strand of JAVHLV010000098.1, from coordinate 8,583 downwards.
AAGTTTATAACAGCTCTATACTATATTTACTACAGATATATATTAAGTTTGCAATAATTCTATATAGATATTTAATAGATATATATTAAGTTTACAATAACCCTATTATATTATAACTTTTACTAAACATACACTAAATAAGCACTAAAATAACACTAAAATAAGCAGTATTTAGATAATTAGACAATTAGATTATTTAGATTATTATAGAACATTATTTAAATAAGCCTATAGCTAAGCCTATAAGAGCTAATATAAGCCTTAGAGGCTAAGGCCTTAGAGAGGGGGGTAATTATAAGGGTATTAGTAAGCAGCACTAAATATATGCTAAACCCTTGCAGAACCCTTACACACATACTTTAAAAGAAGCTTCCACACTATTAGAGAAGAAGCTAAGTTATACTTAATATACTACTATATACCTATTATTGCGCAAAGTTATTATTCTTCCCCGATCTAGGCCTTTAGCTATACTTATACCCTTATAACTAGGAACCTCTATTAGTAGGGTTTTAGCTCTTAGTAAAGTATATAGAAGAGAGTTTAGTATTATTAAAGTAACTTATAAGTAAGGTATAAATACTATAATTCTTTAAGTAGTTACTAATAGAGTAGTTATAGTTATAGAGAATAGCTATAAATACTCTTCTATACTTAGTAAGTAGCTAAATAGGTATTCTACCCTGCTTAGTAGTTAGTAATATAAGTTATATATAGTTTACCTAGTTTAAAAGATAGTATATAGTAGTATTAAGAAATAGCTTAATACTAAGAGTATTAATAATCTCTAGAGTATTATATATCTTAGCAGTCTATAATATAATATACTACTTATTATATTAATATATAGACTATATAGTATATATATAGAGTGTTAAAAGGTATTCCTTATATATAGTAGCCTCTATAGAACTAGCAGTAGAGTAGAGATAGTAATAGAGAGTTTTTATAAGCTCTTAAATAGATATCTTAGCCTCCTTATTATATATAATCTTAAGCTATATAGTAGTAAGTATATTAAGGTTAACTAAAGCAATAATAAAGTTAGATATATAGTAGTAACTAATACTAGCCTCCTCCTGCTTAGTAGCAGTAAGCTCCTAGTTATAGTAATATATAGCATACTCTTTCTAAATATCCTTTAGAAGCATTAAGAGCAGTAGAGTAGGTTTAGGTAACTCCTTAGTTAATATATATATATTATAGTAGGTAGTTTAGTATACTATATTTAATACTTAGCTTCTTAATAGGCTTATAGAGTAGCTTATTAATACTTTATAATACTTTTAAGTATAGAAGGTTAGGTCTGCTCTAGTAATAGTATATTAGATATATTAGGAGATAGGTTAATATACTTCTATATATAGTGCTAAGCAGCTTAGTAGCAAAGAGTAAGCTCCTAGTAAGGCTAATTATATAGATAAGTAAGCTTCTAAGTAATAATAAAAGAGGTAGAGGTTATTATAAATATATAGGTTTTTAGAGTATAATATATATAGATATAAAAAGAGTATATAAGATTAACTCTTCTATATCTATAGGTAATAGTTAGGGGTAAACTAGGCAGTTAGTAGAGCTAGGCTTATAACTATTATATATATAGATATAGAGTAAGTGGGAGGAAGTTATCTATTATAGCAGAAAAGGAGTAGCTATAGGTAAGGGTCTATATATAGAGCCTCACGCAGTGGGTGCAGCGCTTAGAGAGCGGTGCTAGTAGCGCTAAGAGCTCTAGAGGAGGTCTGGGCTATGCAATAATAGATAAGAGGATAAGTTAATAGTTTAGTAGTTTATAGTAATTAAGTAATTAAAAACTATATTATAATTAAGCTCTAAAGTTAAGGATTATAAAAATATAGATAGGTATATATAAATATAGCTATAGTTAGGAAAAGTAGTTAGTAATTATAATTATATAACTAAAGGCTATATATATTATTAAGAGGCGCAGCGCAGAGTTAGAAGGTCTATTATAAAGCAGGTAAAATTACTATATAGTAGCTAGAGACCTAGTTTCTAGACTTATTTAGTAGCTATAGCTATATCTAGTAGCTTCTAGTTATTAAATTACTACTACTCTAGGTCTCTCTAAATCTATAAACTTAAGTAGTAAAAGAATAAAAAAGCTAATATATAGCTATCTTTATAGAGTATTCTTAATATCTATAATATTACTAACTACTTAGTAAAAAAGCAGAGAGAGCTTTAATCTCTCTAATAGACTTTATAGAGTAGGCTATATAGCTACTGCTCTTAGAAAGCTAGGTTAATATAGAATTAGTAAGTAAATATAGAGAAGTTAGTCTATATAGCCTTACTAAGAGTAGTAATATAGTTTTACTAATATATCTAGAGTATAGATAAGAGCTTTATAAGTATTTACTATATATAGTAGCTATTAGAGATATTATAGAGGTTATTTATATTCTATATAGCAGTAAGCTAATCTACTACTTATATAAAAGTAGAGTTCTCCTTAAGGGTAATATAGAAATAGACTAGAGGGTGCTTATATTAGTATATAGTAATTAGTATATAGTTAGTAAGAGTATATAGAAGGTCTATATAATTAGTACTTTAGTATTAGATAGTATATAGAAGCTCTATAATAACTATACTACTTAATAGTATATTTATAGATATAGTTTAAGATATAGCTACGTTAGTAGTTATTATAGTAGGTATAGATATAGTAAATAAAGCTAAAAGATTTTCACTATTAGCACTAATATTAGTAATAATATAGTGGGTAGTTAGGTATATAGTTATAATTCTAAGCTAATCTCTTAAGATAAGATAGAAGTTATATAATTATAAAGATATAGATAGCTAAAAGCCTAGATTAGGAAAGAATAATAACTTTATATAATAATAGGTATATAGTAGTATATTAAGTATAACTTAGCTTCTTCCCTAATAGTATAAATAAGCTCCTTTTAAAGTATATATATATATATAAGGGTTCTATAAGGGTTTAGTGCTTATTTAGTACTGCTTACTAATATCCTTATATAAAACAAGTAGTAATTATATAACTAGATTATTAAATTATTATAGAATATTATTTTAATAAGCCTTTAACTAAGTCTATAAGAGCCTAAAAGTAGCCTTAGGGACTTATAAAGGAATAAGAATTAGGTATATATATATAGATATATAATTAGCAAAAGGTTAGCTAGCAAGCAGCTGCTATATATACCTTAGGAAAAACTCTAAGTATAGCAGACTTAGAACATTAAGCAATAGTTTAATATAGCAATAGATATCTATATTTAGTATTCTAGCCCTTCCTGGTTAAGGCCTATAGCTATACTCTTATAGAACTAAGGCCTTAGAGAGAGGGGTAATTATAAAGATATTAATAAGTAGTGCTAAGCAGGCGCTAAGCTCTTATATAATAAATATATATATATACCTTAAAAGAGGCTTCTATATACTATTAGAGAAGAAGCTAAGTTATACTTAATATATTACTATATATCTATTATTATATAAAATTATTCTTCTTCTCTAATCTAGGCCTTTAGCTATCTATACCTTTATGGTAGTATAGATCTATATATAAGAGTAATTATAGCTTTACTATAGGTTTTATTAATATCTCTAGCTTTATTTTATAGTAGTTATAAAACTAGTTAGATATTTATTAAGAGTTTAATACTTTATATAAATCTAGGTATATTCCCTTCTTAATATAGCTAAAAATAGGTAATTATATATAGAGGTTTAGAGAGGCTAGATAGATATTCTATTTTACTAGCTAGTTTACTATCTTATTACTTAAGATCTCTATATAGCCTAGAGTTTAGTATACTATAACTAAAACTATCTAGCTAAGAGTAAGCCTTTATAACTTAAGAATAGCATTCTATAAAGATAATAGTAGTAAGCTCTCTAGGTAGAATACTACTATAATATTATTAAGATAGATAGTAATTATAGTTATCTTACTATCTATAAGCTTAATAATAATTATCTCTCGTGTGCACCTTGCTGGAAGGTTAACCTTTAGGCGAGGAGTTATCAGATATCTTATGTGGTGGCGTTCACCTTGCTGGAAGGTTTACCTTTTGGGCGTTTTTCGCAGCACCTCGCTGGAAGGCGTTCCCAGGCCACGAGAGCCTCAGTGGCCTACTCGGCCCCGATGTGATCGGCCCCGTTACGTGCGGCGCGGCGTCGCCCGCGCCGTTACTGTTCCGCCGGTCTATTTGGCCAGAGCACGCGTCCGACTTTGTGCGAGGGTTTGCTTGCTAGCAGGAATATATCAGGTTCCTGCATTGTTATCCTTAACTGGTAGAGGGCATAGGTCAAAGTGCCTCTATAGTGTTTCCCGAATTGTGCCCATGAACTGGGTGAATTTGTCGTAGTCTTTTTTGCGGGGGGCTGCGTCGTAACTACAAACTCAAGCTTAATAATAGCCTAAAGGCTAGTATAAGCCTTTTTATTTTAGTATTAAAGATTTTTATTTATAGTAGTTAGTAATAGCTAGTATAGATTAGTTATAAGCTTTAGTATATAGTATACCTAAAGCTAGTTTTATAAAAGCTAAGTTATAACCTATTAATATAGATACTAATATATATAGAGGGGAGAGTTATAGTCTATTTAAGGTGGTTTTTAGTAGCTATCTCGTTAGGTATAAACTTATATTAGGTATTTTATAGCTAATAGTCTCTAGGGTAGAGTGTTAAGTAAGGAAAACTTAGTATAGACCTAGTAATATTAGTTAGGTTTATTAACTATATTAAGAGCCTTTAGTATTAAAGCAGCTTATAATTCTAAATCTAGATTACTAAAAAGTACTTTAAGTTAAGTAATTTAAGCCTTAGAGTATAGTATACTTAAATTATCTAGAGAAGTATCTCTACTAATAGTATATTAAACACCCTTAGTAAAACTAAAACTAGTATTATATACTAAACTAATAGATATTTATATATAGCTATATTAATTACTAGGCATAGAGTTTTAATCTAGTTACTAAGTCTATAGTTTACTATAAAATACTTACTTTATAGACTTTATTAGTTTTACTCTAGCTTTCTTAAATCTAGATACTAAATCTTAGCTATAAATAAGGCTTTTAGTATAATAATTATATAGATTACTTTTCTTATAGCTTTTAGTAATACCTTATTATAGACTCTATTTAGGCTATAGATATAGCTAGTAACCTTTTAGGCTTTTACTATCTTTATCTAGATATACTTTAAGAAGATTAGCTTTATATTTAGTATAACCTCTAGCTATATAATTAATTATATAGATATTACTACCTAATCTCTATAGTAGATACTAAGTAGTAAAAGATTACTCTCTCTAGGTTTTAACCTTATTATAAAGTAAATAAGCTCTATCTTTATAGAGTTTAAAGATATATAGTTTTCCTATCTCTAAGTAATTATCTTATTTAAGATAGACTATATAATAGCTATTAACTTAGCTAGAGTCTTACTAAACCCTGATATAGTATTATTATCTATATAGCTAAACTAAAATCTCTCCTTCTCTATATAGTATATTAGCTTAATATATAGAAAGTAGAGAATTAGTAAGGCTAGTAAGCTTTATAATAGGCTATAGAAGAGCTATTCTATAGAAGTTTTATAGCTTTTATACTTTATAGCTACTATATAGTTATATATAAGGTAGTATATCTAATAAATAAGGTTAAGTAGCTAGCTTTATTCTCTAAGCTTATAGTATAGCTAGTTTTATAATACTATATTAAAGGCTTTCTTAATATTTAATATAATTAGGGTATAGACTATTCTATAGCTAAGAGTAGCTATTATATTATAAACTAGCACTTCTATAATATCTATAGCTAACCTTTTTAGAAATACCCTACTAACTATAGAGTAAAACACCTACTCTTTAATAATCTAGTATATAATATACTAAGTATATAACCTTTTAAGGCTCTTATTAATTATTAAGAGGAGTAAGATTAGCCTCTATTCTATTAATATAAAGGTATGTTAGTTAACTTTAGGGATTATTATAATCTCTATATCTCTCTAGGGCTTAGAGTAATACCTTATTATATAGAAGGCTTAAAATAGATTATAGATAAAGCCTAAGATATATAGCTATACTATATATAGTATAACTATTATTATACTATCTACTCTAGGTATAATATTACCTACTCTTAGGATAGTATCTTAAACTTCTATTTTATAGATTAGTAGGTCTATTTTAATAGCTTATTAGAAAACTATAGAGATAAGATAGTTAATATTATTCTTACTATTATATAGAGAAGGTAACTATAGTTATAAAATTAGTTTATATTAGTTTATAATCTTATATAGATTAATATCTATAAGATATTATTTAAATATCTCAAAAACCCTTTATAAATAAGACCTATAAAATACATAATAAATAATAATACTTAATAATATACTATATAATATAACACAGTATATTACAGTATTAATAATACTGTCTATACTATGGATAGAAAGGTCTAGAAAGTCCTACAAAGCCTTACCTTTAATAAGCTTTCTAGCTAGAACTAAAAGGGTTTAAGCTATAACCTTAATATATAACTAAGCCCAAATAGGCTAAATATCTACGCAATCTACTGCGTAAGCTATTGCATAAGTAATTACATAATAGAAGCCTCTAGAAGGGCTAGAATAAGTATAAATAACTCCTCTCTCCCCTACCTAGCTAGTTACTAGTTAATAAGCTGAAATAATACCTATTTTAATATCTCCTTAATTACCTAAGCTATATTATGTAATATCCCTATTATGTAATATAATTACGTAAGCAAGCTACCTCACTAAGAGGTTATAAGCCCAGCTCTAGCTAAGTATACCCTACCCTTTTATAATAAAGGTACTAAGGAAAAATTCCAGGAAAATTCCAGGAAAATTCCAGAAAATTCTAGAAAGATTCTAGAATATTCTAGAATATTTCAGAGCTTACCCTCTATATAAAAAGGGTTTTCCTCTCTAAATATCTAAGGATTTATTCCTTATTTATCCTTAAAGATTTAATATCTTAAGGATTTACTCTTTAATACTCTAAGGATTTATTCCTTACTATTCTAGGAATTTAGTTTCCTAAGGATTTCCTCTTAATATTCTAAGGATTTACTCCTTATTATCCTAGGAATTTCTTTTTCTAAGAATTTATTCTTAATATACTAAGGATTTATTCCTTATTAGCCTAGGGATTTATTTTTTCTTAGGGCTTATATATAATTTCAAAAGGGATTATTCCCTATAATAAAAGAGATTTATCTTTTATAAAACAAAGGATTTATCTCTTATAAAACAAAGGATTTATCTCTTATATAATAAGAGATTTATTCCTTATAAAATAAGAGATTTATCTTTTATAAAATAAGAGAGTTATCTCTTATAAAACAAGAGACTTATCTCTTATAAAATAAGAGATTTATTTCTTATAATACTAGAGATCTATTCTCTATAATAAAAAAAAACAATTAATATCTTATTCTTTAATATTTTAAGGGTTTACTCCCTATTATACTATAATACTAGAGATTTATTTACTCTAGAAATATCTTAATATCTAAAGAGTCTATTCTCTATTATACTAGAGATTTATATACTCTATAAATACCTTAATATCTTAAGGATTATTCCTTACTCTCTTAGGGATTTATTTCCTATATACCTCTAGGAATTTATTTCCTATCTAAAATACTCGGGATTTATTCCCTATATAACCCTAGAAACTTATTTCCTATAAATACTAGGGATTTATTTCCTATAAATACTAGGGATTTATTTCCTATAAATATTAGAAATCTATTTCCTATAATACTAGAAATCTATTTTCTTAATACTAGAGATTTACTCTCTAAAATAAGGATTTCTATCTTTTATAACTATAATAATCTTAAGAGATTTTATCTCTTTAAAGAAATAATAATATATATAATAAGTAAAAAAGGAATATATTTCCTTAATAAAAGAAGGATTTATTTTCTCGATATATAAAAGGATTTCCTTCTTTAATATAAAAAGGAAAGAATAAAGGATTTAGTTCCTTAATAAAAAAGGAGTTTTCCTTTCTAAAAAGGAATTTATTTCCTTAATATATAAAGGTTTACTTCCTTAATAAATAAGGGGATTTACTTCCCTAATATAAAGGAGATTTATATATCCTTAATATAAAAGGGATTTATATCCTTAATAATAATAAAAAAGAAAATTTACTTCCCTACTATAAAAGGGATTTATCTATCCTTAATATAAAGGATTTATATCCTTAATATAAAGAGATTTATTTCTCTAATATAAAAAGGGATTTATATCCTTAATATAAAAAGATTTATATCTTTAATATTAATAAACCAAAAAGGTATTCACTACCTTAATAAAAAGGGAATTTATTTCCTTAATAAAAGAAATAAATAATAAAAATAATAATAATACTTAGAAGACTTTTATATAATAAGAAGAGTCTTTTATATCTTTTAGGAATTTATTTTCCTTTAATAACTAGAGATATATTCTCTTATATAAAAGGATAATAATACTCTTAAATAATTATAAAGAGTATTTCTATAATATAAATAATAAATATATATATACT
>JAVHLV010000097.1:0-213950 GCA_036785495.1 Colletotrichum neosansevieriae | reverse complement strand
GGTATATTATTATTATTACCTTTATTAAAAGGTATATTAGAGTTTATTATAGTATATAAAGAAGATAGTATCTCTTCTTACTTATTTTTAATACTCTTTATATTTAAGAAAGTGTATATTTATATTATTCTTATTATAATACTCTTTATTTAAGAGTAGATTTTTATTATTATTTATTATAATACTCTTTTATATATTAAGAGTATATATATATTTATTAATTATGTTATAGAAATACTCTTTATAATTAATTAAGAGTATTATTATCCTTTTATATAAGAGAGTATATCTCTAGTTATTAAAGGAAAATAAATTCCTAAAGGATATAAAAAGACTCTTTAATTATATATAAGTCTTTTAAGTATTATTATTGTTATTATTATTTATTTATTTTATTAAGGAAATAGACTCCCTTTTTATTAAGGTAGTAAATACCTTTTTGGTTTATTAATATTAAGGATATAAATCCTGTTTTTATTAAGGGTATATAAATCCCTTTTATATTAAGGAAGTAGATCCTTTTTTATTATTAAAGATATAAATCCTTTTTATTAAGGATATATAAATCCCTTTTATATTAAGGAAGTAGATCCCTTTTTATTATTAAGGATATAAATCCTTTTTATTAAGTATAGATAGATCCTTTATATATTTGAGAAATAAATTCTCTTTTTATTAAGGAAGTAAACCTTTTTATATTAAGGAAATAAATTCCTTTTTAGAAAGGAAAACTCCTTTTTATTAAGGAAATAAATCCTTTTTTTTTCTTTTATATTAAAGAAGGAAATCCTTTTATATATCAAGGAAATAAATCCTTCTTTTATTAAGGAAATATAATCCTTTATTATTTATTATAAATATTATTATTTTCATTTAAAGAGATAAAATCTCTTAAGATTATTATAGTTATAAAAGATAGAAATCCTTATTATAGAGAATAAATCTCTAGTATTAAGAAAATGGATTCCTAGTATTATAGGAAATAAATTCCTAGGGGTATATAGGAAATAAATCCCTAGTATTCTAGGAAATAAATTCCTAGGATTATATAGGAAATAAATCCCTGAGAGAGTAAGGAATAATTCCTTAAGATATTAAAGTATTTATAAAGTATATAAATCTCTAGTATAATAGAGAATAGACTCTTAAGATATTAAGATATTTCTAGAGTAAATAAATCTCTAGTATAATAGGGAATAAACCCTTAAGATATTAAAGAATAAGATATTAATCTTTTCTTTTTTATTATTATAGAGAATAGTTTTCTAGTATTATAAGAGATAAGTCTCTTATTTTATAAGAGATAAGTCTCTTATTTTATAAGAGATAAGTCTCTTGTTTTATAAGAGATAAATCTCTTGTTTTATAAGAGATAACTCTCTTATTTTATGAAAGATAAATCTCTCGTTTTATAAGAGATAAATCTCTTGTTTTATAAGGAATAAATCCTTTGTTTTATAAGAGATAAATCTCTTTTATTATAGGGAATAATCCCTTTTAAAATTATATATAAGTTTTAAGGGAAAATAAATCCCTAGGATAATAAGGAATAAATTCTTAGTATTTTATAAATAAATTCTTAGGAAAGTAAGTTCCTGGAATAATAAGGAGTAAATCCTTAGAATATTAAGAGGAAATCCTTAGGAAATTAAATTCCTAGAATAGTAAGGAATAAATCCTTATATTAAAGAATAAATCCTTAAGAAAATAGATCTTTAAGGATAAATAAGGAATAAATCCTTATATATTAAGAGAGGATAACCCTTATTCTATAAAGTGTAGTACTCTAGAATATTCCAGAACTTTCTAGAATTTTCTAGGATTTTTCTAGAATTTTCCTGGAATTCTTTCTTAGTATCTTTATTATAAAAGAGTAGGGTATACTTAGCTAGAGCTGGGCTTATAACCTCTTAGTGAGGTAGCTTGCTTATATAATTATATTATATAAGAATACTATATAAAACTACTTAGGTAATTAAGAAGGTATTAAAATAGGTATTATTTTGGCTTATTAACTAGTAACTAGCTAGGTAGGGGAGAGAGGAGTTATTTATACTTATTCTAGCCCTTCTAGAGGCTTCTATTATGTAATTACTTATATAATAGCTTATATAGTAGATTGCATAGATATTTAGCCTATTTAAGCTTAGTTATATATTAAAGTTATAGCTTAAACCCTTTTAGTTCTAGCTAGAAAGCTTATTAAAGGTAAGGCTTTCTAGGACTTTCTAGACCTTTCTATCCACAGTATAGACAGTATTATTAATACTATAATATACTATATTATATTATATAGTATATTATTAAGTATTATTATTTATTATATATTTTATAGGTCTTATTTATAAAGGGTTTTTAAGATATTTAAATAATATCTTATATAAAGTTATAGAAAGTAGATTATAAGGTATACTTAGACTATTAGTTTATATAATAGGTTCCAGACTTAACCTAGAAATATACTAACTTACTCCTTATAGGTAAAGATTATTAGATTATAGAGTCTGGAACGCACAGTGCAAGTCAGGCGCGATGTTAGTCCGGCTCTGTGCGTGGGCCTAAAGCGGCCTGGGCGCGCTAACTGTAACCGGGGTGTGCACAGGAAAAAGGGGTTAGGACGCGCCTAAATAAGAGTGAATATGTAGAATAATATATACACTATAGTATTATAAATATACATATAATTACGCCTAATTTAATAATTAACAGTTTGATATATACTATATTGCTATAAATACTACTCTAAAACCTTAATTATAAGATAATAACTACTATAACTGCCTTTTAGCTATATAGATATAGTAACTAGATCTTCTAGATTAACCTCCTATATATAAAGGTGTCTAGCTTTAAGCTATAGGATAGTATTAACCTATATACTGCTACTCTAAATATAAATAGTATGCTCTAAAGCTATTCTAGAGGTAAGATTATAGAGCTAACTGTTTTAGATATCTCTAACTATCTTATAGGTAGTATAGCAAATAGTATAGCAGTTATACTACTAAGTAATAATATAACTACTATATATACTAATATAATTATAGACCTATTTAAGGTAAATTATAAGCTATACTAGGCTTACTAAGTAGACTATATATTTAGAGATAAGTACTATAAAGTATATAAGAAGTAATAATATATACTTTAAGACTAGATCTATAATAATATCTACCTAGATCTCCTATACCTATACTATACTATAAATAAGGGTATTAACTACTAGGTATATATACTCTATAAGAGTATTAGTATTAATACTTATAAGTATAAGGCTGCAGCTAGAAGTAGTTATACTATAATCCTAAACCTCCTAGTATATAAGAAGCTACTTATAAAGTATAATATAGAGGAATAGCTTATAAAGTGAAAGAAGGCTATTACTAAAGTGTAGGCTAGTAGCTTTATATAAGTAAAGGAGCTTAACTAGTGGTTTATAGATTTTATAATAGCTCTTAGTAATAGCAGTTTAGATACCTAGATCTATATATACTAAATAATATTATAATTATATATAAATGCTAGCTCCCTTATTATAGGAGATATGCTAAAAGATATCTAAGTTACCCTTAATATATTTAAACTAGCTAACCTATATACTAAAACGGGCTAAGAAGCGTTTAGCCCTACTATATTAGTAGATAATAAGAATACTATATCTGAGAATAACTTAGAAGTGTTTAAGAAGCAAAGACCTGCTATATACTAAGTATATAGAGGAGAGCAACCTATAGCGCCTAAAAGCTATAAAAGGGTGCCTATAACTATATAAATAACTAATAAAAAGGGCCTCTACCTAGCCTGTTATAGCTACTACTTCTTAGCTAAGTATTAGATTATATTTAAAGAACTATACTTAGAGTGTTTTTAGAGAAGCAAATCCCTCTACTATCTAGTAGAGGAGTATATTAATAATAATAAAGAGCTTATAAAGTATATTTATAAGCTTAAACTAAGTAGTAGATAGTATATAGAGGATAAATAACTATATAGCTGCTATAGAGAGACCCTTAAGTCTGCATTTTATATATAGCTAAATAACTACTAACTCTATAATTTTACTATTTTAGACTCTAGAGTAATAATATATATATTTAATAATATCTTATAGTTTACTATGCTTACTAGAGCAGCTTCTAGTAACTTCCTATAAGTAGGTATATATTAGGTTTCTATTAAGGGATATAGTATAGTTAATATTAAAGTGAAGAGGTATAGTAGAAGTATAATATACCTATAACTATATAATATAGTATTTTACTATAAGTTTATAAGTAACCTTATATTACTTAGAAAGCTATACTAGTATAGTATCTAGTAGGATATAAGCTTATAAAATAACTATCTTTAAAGATTAGATTATACTTATCTCTATATATTAGATAAGAGGTATTACTAGCAGGTCCTTAAGTATAGGGAGATCTTAGGGGGTGCTCTGCTATAGAGTAAAAGGGATAAGGCAGGTGCTATATTCCTTATAAGCACTTAGTAACCCCCAGCTAAGTGCTATATATATATATATAATATAATAATAAAGCAATAATCTATTTATAATAGTACTTTAATATAGTATTAGTATTTTAGATATCTAGGCCTAGAAGCTATCTAATATCTCTCAAATAGTATAAGAGGAGTCTGCCTTATCTAAGAGAATAAGCCTATTATAATAATTAACTATAATATCTATAGTATAGATAAGGTTTGCTACTAAGTATAATAAGCTCTATAAGAGTCTGTTAAGTATATAGAGCTAGGTAAATATATTACCCTAGACTTCTATAATTATAATAAAGGCTATAAAGGGTATTACTTAGTGCTGCTTATAATAGATTAACTTATAGTATATATCTAGAACTTCTATCTTATATAATAAGGTATAAATAAGCTTCTTATAGTAATTAAGAACTACTTAATAATACTTTTAATATAGTATAGAGTATAGGTAAAGGTAATTAAAATAGACCTTAAGCTTATAAAGTATCTATATATTATTACTGCTATTAAGGTATAAGGTATCTACTTTAAGCTCTCTACTACTAACACTTAAGTATAGAATAGCAGAGCAGAATAAGTTAGTGCTATAATTAAGGAGCATATAAGAGCTATAGTAATAGGGGTAAAGCTACTAGATATATTATAGCCTAAGATAATAAAGTTATCTACCTATCTATATAACTATATACCTATAGTAGTAAGAGGCTAGTAAATACTCTATAAGCTATTCTATAAGTACTTCTAGATAAGTAAGTTTACTAACTATATATATTCTAATCTCTTATATCTATATATCTATAGCTATAAGGTATTTACTATAATAAAGAAAGCTTAACTTAAGTAATAATACTATAAGAGGCTTATACTATATACATTTATTAGCTTTCTAGTAGGTTATATATCTAGTAACTCCTTTTATATATAGAACCTGCTATATATAGAAGTATTTACTATATATAATATAATATTTAATAAGAAGAAGTTTTTTAATAGTAACTTAAAGAGGCTTATTAAAGAGTTTTAGTATATAGACCTTACTATAATATAAGAGCAGATTAACTAGCTAATTAGTGAGAGCTATATATAAGCTGCTCTATAAGATACTAATAAGGAGATAGATAAGGTAGTTAAGTATAATAACTATACTAATAAGCATATAGAAGATCTAGGAGCTATAATACTAAAAAATATAAATATAGTTATATTATTACTACTATAAAGCCTAGTAGCTCTAGCTACTACTACTATACTAGAAATAAATAATAATTCTATCTATATAAATACTTATTTTAAACTAATAACCCCTCTAGAGATCCTACTAATAGCGTTTTTCATAGCTCTATAGAGTATACTTATAAGTATAAGGGGGTATAGGGAAAGGTATAACTACCCTTTAAAATATATAAATAAAAATAGATAATATAAATTATTACTACTCTAGTACTATTATATACTATAGACCTTATTTAAAGCTGCCTTTCTAGCAGGCTATATATAGCTATACTAGAAGTATAAGATTATATAATTAGAAGATAGTCTTATAGCCTGGAGTATCTAGACTAATTATCTACTAAGTATATATATAAAGTGGAATACTTCTAAAACTTTAATAGGAGTAGGTTATACCCTTAAAGTAGTTATAGATAAGATAGACCTATAATAGTAAGTATCTATTATAGCTAAAGAATAAAAGCTAGAGAGTATAAAGTGCTATAGGAGTGCTATAGTATATAGCAGTCTAAGTAAATTAGATAAAATAGCTGCTCTATTAGGTTACTTCTAGTCTAAGTTACCTCCTCTACTTATATCTTATAATTAGTTAGTACTATATAATAGGCTTATAAAACTATATCTATTTATAAAGGAATTTCTAGAAGCTGAGAAATCTCACTTAAAGGGATATAAAGTATTATAGTTCTAGCATAAAGTAGTAAAGTGGGAGGCTTATAGTTACTAAGTGCTTAGCTGCTATTAGGTTTATATATATAAACTTAATAAATATAGGTAGCTAGTAAAGTTTAAAGTAAGACTTATAATTTAAGGTAACTAATAAGTAAAAGATATATAAGATATATATATAGTAATACTTATAGATATATCTTTCTAAGTGCTAATAGCTATAGCTGCTTATTTTAATATAGAGCTATTATAATATAATATTATAAATATATTTATATATATATCTATTAATAAAATAGTATTTATAAGTATACTACTAGGCTACTACTATAATAGTAAGGTTTTATACCTATAAAAGGTACTTTATAGACTATACTGCTTACTACTGCTTTAGTAAAAGCACTTAGAGGTAGGTCTTACTATACTTAACTTTAAATAGGTAGCTAGTAAGAACTACTATTAGTAGTATAGATAAGTAATATTCTTCTTCTATATAGATAATTATATATTAGTATTCCCTTATAAGTATACTAAAAGTATAAAGGAGGCTATAAATACCCTTTAGAAGTGCTACTACTTTAAAGGAGATTAGAACCTATAATAGTTTTTTAGGATTAAAGTGCTCTATAATAGAGCTATATATAAGCTATAGCTATTATAGTTAGTATTTAAGAATAAAGTATAAAAGCTGCTTAAGTAGTATACTATAAGCCTTAATATAGATAATTAAGTATATATACTTATAATAAAAGATAAATTAGAACTATATAAAGAGAAAGCAGCTTTATAGGAGATTAACTACTACTAATACTATATTAGAATAATCCTATATATAGTAATAATAATATAGCCTAATATAGTATTTGCTATAAGCTGCTTTATAAGGTTTAATAATAACCTAGATTCTATATAGTACTATACTACTAATTAAGTTCTCTAATACCTCTACTAAATATAATATCTCTGCTTTAAGTATAGTGCTAAGCTTAGTAAACTAGATAATATACTTAAAGTTGCTTTAAATACTAGCTTTATAGATAATATAGTTAACTAAAAGAGCTTATAAATACTTATAATAAAGCTATTTAGAGATATAATTATATAGAAGGCAAATAAGTAGATAATATTTATAATATTAATAACTAAGGCAGAGCTATTTATATTATCTTAAGTAGTATATAAAGCTCTCTTTATAAGTTAGCTAATAACTACTTTATAAGTTTAACTTCTAAGTAATACTACTACTAAAGCTACTTTTACTATATCTAGTATAATATTAATAATAATCTAAATCTAGTATAATAATTAATAAATAGTTTAGCTAGTTAATATAAAGCTTATTTAGCTATAAATAAGGCTCTAATATATTAATATTTATAACTACTAGCTATAGTAGGAGATTATAAAAGGGTATATAGTAGTTAGCTATACCCTATTAGTAGAGATAATAGTAGATAGATTTATAAAGATACTTATACTATCTTAATTTAAAGCATTTTATAGTTAGCTATAAATAAGTAACTAATATATATAACTAGAGATAAACTATATATAAAATCTAAAAGAAGAGAATAATATAAAGCATATAAAGGTAATAGAAATCTATATTTAGAATAAAATAGACCTTAATAGAGTTTAGAAATAGCCTTACTAGGCTAGTAATCCCTAAGGGAGTGTGTTAGATTATAGGGTCTGGAATATGCAGTGTAAGTTAGGCATAACGTTAGTCTAGCTCTATATATAGGCCTGAAGTGGCCCAGGCGCGCTAACTGTGACCGGGGTGTATGCAGGAAAAAGGGGTTAGGACGCGCCTAAATAAGGGTAAATATATAGAATAATATATACACCACAGTATTATAAATATACATATAATTACGCCCAATTTAACAAAGATAGTTACTTCTAGATTAATTTGCTTACTAGATTTAATATCTATAGCTTTTATAATAATACCTTAAATATATAAGGTGCTTTCTATCTTAATAGAGATTACTAGAGTTTTGCTAAGTCTAAGTTAGTCTATAGTATATTACTACTAGACTAGCTTTATTATTATATATCTTATATTAACTTCTAAGATTCTCAGAACCTATATACTATAAGGCTATTTAGGTTAATAATACTTTTTATAAATATAGAAGTATAGAAGGTAGTAGTAGCTTTCTAGGTATTATTTAAAGTGTGTTATATATAGTAGAGTATATAATATAGGTTAAATTTGTGTGAGAAAGTGTAATTACCTAAGTGGGTGGCAAAAGGCACTAGAAGAAAAGAGGCTTGAAGTGAAAGCCGACGGCAGGCGTTAGACGCAGGAAGCTTTGATAATGCTGCGTCATCCCTGCCTGATGCAAGCAGATGCAATGCCGCCTCTGCGACTGTGTAGGGAGTTTTGGCTAACTAGTAGCACGGTCTGGTCGAACAGTTGCGATGCATGTACCGTACCTCACCTCTCCACCTCAGGTCCGCAGGCCGAGCTTTTAAGGCATCTTTGCTGTAGGTTGAAGCGGACGAGCGGACGGATGCAGCTCTGAACTTCATTTCGCTGGGTTCCTTAACAAAGCAAAGGGGACATCTCTACCTTACGTACGGATAGCACTGAGGTACTTGCTTAGCTCGGGCACCTGTCGTCTCTTGTAATCCCTGCCGCGAGTGACAAGACCTCCCTGCGCGTTTCCCTATCCCTAGTATTCCCAAAAGGAAGACATGAACGCCCATTTGCATCCTCTTTGGAGACGCCCCTCATCTCGCTTTGGACTTGTTCGAGTTGTGTATTGTAGCGTGCTTGGAACCATGGAACTTGGAAGCAGCACGTGTTATTTGCCCGGCGGCCACGGTTGAGGGCGAGAAGAATTACCCCAAATTTGCCCGACAACTTTAAAAAAAAAAAAAAAAAGGGAGGAAAAAAAAAAGGCCAACTCCGTCATAATACCCACCTACACCTGCAACCTGCGACCTGCGCACTGGGCGGTCTCTGCGTCCGACCGCGTGTCCGACTTTTTTCTCTTCCGTTGACCACTGTGCCACAAACAGCAGAAAGGACGGTGCGAGCGAACAGAAGTACTCCACGGTTCCGTATCGCTCGATATCGCCCTCAGATCCAGCATAGCGCCGACTCCAGCCCTGCCGCTCCGGTCTGCCTGCTCGCCTCTCCACCACTCGCTCCCCGTCGAAAACTCAATCTAACGCAGTACACAAATATAACCAGCCAACGCCCCTCCGCCCTACGCCCTCCCCCCTTGCTCTCCCCCGATTCCGCGCCCGCGCAATCCCCAAACTTCAAACGAACCTCACAGGACTACCAGCGACTACACCCGCCGTCCAACAATTGCTCTTACTGGCCCAACTTAATACCATTCAGAGCTCTCAGAGCTCAATTTAACCTTTTAACCACCATCGTCCGCGATAACATCGACTTTTATCCACCATGGCGTGGTCAAAGTCGACGCGGATCAGCATCATGCTGGGCATCGATGTCGTATTCTTTCTGGTTGAGTTAATTGTTGGTCAGGCTGTTGGCTCGCTGGCCCTCACTGCGGATGCTTTCCACATGGTACATATCACAGAGTCTGCGCAACCGTTACGTGTGACGCATCGCTAACCGCTACAGCTCAACGACATCATTTCCCTTTGTGTTGGTTTATGGGCTGTTCATCTCGCGAATAAGGCCTCCACCGACAAGTACTCCTATGGCGTAAGTCGCCTCGAATCCGAAGCCTGTGACTCGACTGACAGTACACCTGCAGTGGCTGCGAGCCGAAATTCTCGGTGCTTTCTTCAACGCCGTTTTCTTGATCGCTCTCTGCGTCTCCATCATTCTGGAGGCTATCACCCGATTCCTCGAGCCCCCCGAGATCAACAACCCTATTCTTATCCTTACTGTCGGTTCCTGGGGACTCGCGTCTAACATCGTGGGATTCTTTGTTCTGGGTGGCCACGGTCACTCCCATGGTGGCCACGATCACGGCGACGACGAGCATGACCACGACCACGATCACGCTCACTCCCATGCTCACGGCCACTCCGACGAGCACGCCGCCGAAGAGGGCCGAGCCACGAACGTAGCCACCGATGACAACGGCAATGTTGGCGACGTCCTTCCCGAAACCATTGTTGCTAAAGCAACCGCCGCCCCCGAGACGCCTCGCCGTATTAGGTTCGAGAGAGAATCCGACCCGTCTGGCCGGAACCCGAGCCACCCTTCTGCATCCTCCAAGAGCCAGGACCGTCGCAAGAGCAGTAGTCGCCACCACTCGCGCCTTACTAGCATTGAGGATATCAGCATCTACCCCTCCAGCTTCCGCCAGGAGATCATTGCCGCCAGCCGTCCCCAAGTTGACGGCCAAGAGTCCGCGAGCGAGAGCGAGATAGAGGAGACGGTTGTTGAGGATGGCGATGCCGACGAGGAATCTCCCCTGCTCAAGTCGGGCAACAAGTCCTCTTACACGACCGAGCAATCCCGTGGTCGCTCGTGCGCCAAGCGCCCCAGAAGAGAGTCTAGCTTGCATGTTGATCACAACCATAACAAGGAGAGAAAGAAGGCCAAGGGTGGCCACGGCCACGACCACGGCGACATGGGCATGAATGGCATGGTTCTCCACGTCATCGGTGACGCCTTGGGAAATGTTGGCGTTATCGTCACTGCCCTCGTTATCTGGCTCACCGACTCGCCCTACCGTTTCTATGCCGATCCCGTCGTCTCCTTGGTCATCACCCTCATCATTCTCAAGTCCGCCATTCCCCTGACCAAGGCTACTTCCAAGATTCTTCTGCAAGCCACCCCTGATCACATAGACCTCAACGATATCCGTCAAGACATTCAGCGCCTTCCCGGCGTCGTTAGCTGCCACCACGTCCACATCTGGCAGCTGTCCGACACCAAGATCGTTGCCTCCATGCACGTCCAGGTCAGCTTTCCCATTTCGGCAGAGGGCGGCGAGAAGTACATGGAGCTCTCCAAGCGCGCCCGCAAATGCCTTCACGCCTATGGCATCCACTCCGCAACCATTCAACCCGAGTTCTGCGGCGACGAGAATTACCCCGAAGACCCGCACGCCCAACGGGCACTGCAGTACGACGGAGCTGCCAATTTTGGCTCCCCCAAGCAGGCCTGCCTTCTCGAGTGTGTCGAGGATTGCGTTGGCAAGGGTTGCTGCTCCGGCTCCGAATCGACCGCCGCCGGCAGCGTCCGCAGCAACTCCGCTCATAGCCACGACGGCCACGGTCACGGCCACGGCCACGGCCACGATCACGGACACTCCCACTAATTCATGTCACACCGCGGTCCTTCATTAATAACACCCTCCTTGTGACCGCGAAAGTTGGATAAGGGCTATATCGGACTTTTGTCATTATTGCGACAATACAGGCAGGCGGGGCTTTCTGTTTTTTCGGACAATATTGCAGGCGTCAAAGTCTAGCAATCAACCAAAAACCACCGGCGTTTAACGGACTGGAAAGGGGGATAGTGGACAAACGCGACATACTCAAGGTATCCCAGGACGCAAGCATTGTGTTGTCGAGCAGGGACCGTCACGTTGCAAATTTGTTTTTCTTTTTCTCTATGGCTTTTTGGAAGCAGAGTTTCCCTATGTAAGCGTGTCAATTCCACATCAGCCAGTCGTTTAGATGGCATTGCGATGAAGGAGTAGTATTGCGCCACACGACACACGAAGCCTGTGTCGCCGGTTCAGGTTCTTCAATGAAGAGCCTTGTAAGACTACCAAATTATTATTTTCGAACGAGCCAGTGGGACGGACATGTGCATAATTCCAATGCCGATTTCGAGACGAACAGCGGCGGACTCACCATCGTCGCTTTCTTTAATCGTGATGATAGCAAATTTGTGTTTGCCACGCCTGGGTTAAAAATCGAAACGACAGAATTATTACGACGACTCGACTTGCTGTGATAGGTGAGAGAGAGGGGTGGGGGAACCTGTCCTAAGGTAGTAGAGGTCCGTTCATGTCGGAGCGAACAGCCATCAAATGTGGTTTGCTGAATCATTGTTGTGGTTGATTGTCTAGGACAATCAAGTGAAACTGTGTCTGTCGCCAAGCCCAGCAAGAGCCGCAAAATGACTCGTTTCCAGGCAAAACCCCTCAGCCGCATTCTCGACATCCGCAAAGTTTCCGAGACAAGTCCCATGATCGGTGGAACAACATTGGGACATTTGGATCACAAAGCCCGAAGGACTACCGAGGATCGAGGGTATCATTAAAATTTTGCTTTTTTGAAAGAAAAGTAGTTATACACATGCTAGCCACCATCAACCATCCATCCGTTGGAAGTGGCATCCTCACGGGCCGGCGCTCTCTTTCCCGGTTAAGTGAAGCCGATGTGCTGTGTCCACACTGCCTGGTCCACTCTCTTCCTCCCTACCTAGTCCTCCTGTGTCTCCCTTAAACCAGCGCCCGATAATGCTGTTGTATGCGGTAATGTCTCGAGGGCTTAAAGCACCGGCCATAAAAAAAGGAGGAAAAAAAAAAAAGGGTAAACCCAAACCCGACCAGTCTGTGCAACCCTGGTAGCGCTTTTGGGGAAAAATTAAGATGAAAGCTCCACCCTTAATACTATTTCCGCTGTTGTCCTCTCACCCGAGGAGACTCCTCTTGTTCCGTTCTCTTACTTCGGGGGCATCGAGATCGACGGCTTCTTGATAACAAGCTTAACGCGCTTCGGCGCAGGTTGACCATCCGCGGGCGGCGGAGATGCTTGCGGTGGAGGAGGCTTAGGTGGAAGGGACGCAGCTGGCGGCGGCGGGGGAGGACTAGCTGCCGGCCCTGAGGAGCCTCCGCCAGAAGAGCCAGTGGGCAACGGTTTGCGCGCGGGCTTCGCCATGATGCTGCTTTCAGACGGCCCAGGTGCCGGAGACGCAGCGGGAGAAGCACGAACGCTGAGAGGAGATGTAGGTTTGCGAGACTTCGCCTGAGATGGCTCTCTTGGAGGTGGCATCTGAGATACTACACCGGCCTTTTTCAGAATCGCCTTGAGGTTAGGGTGCCTAAACCGCACCATCTTGCGGCGCTTCGGAATAGTGCCATCGGAGCGAACGCTCAGTTTCGCCTTCTTCAAGACTGGGGATGCGTCGTCAACTCCAGGGACCTTGTCAGGCCGGGGACGCTTGTGGGATTTGCTGTTAGGAGCGTCGGACGAGGGTCCTGGCTGCGGAGTAGAGCGCCCGTTCTGTGCAGCCGTGGAGCCGGATGATACGACGGGTTTTACACCGGAGGGCTTTGAAACCGCGGGTTTGCCGACAGAGAGCTTTGTGGTCTGCGAGGGTTTTGTAACAGTGGGCTTGACGATTGTCGGCCTCGGGGCCGATGGCTTGGGAGGGGTCTCCTTCCTAATGGTTGATGCCACAATCGAATCTGCCATTGGCGAGGGAGCCGAGGTCGGCTTAGGGGATTGTACAGCTGGGGATGGTGAAGGGCGCGGAGCAGTCGAGGCAGGCCGTGGAGCTGAAGAGGGCAACGGTTTGCTGGACTTAGCAGAGCCACTCTTCATGTTAACGATGAGTCGCTTAGGCTCAGGAGGTTTGACCAGAGACTGAGCCTGCGGTTGCGGCTGAGGCTCTGGCTCCTTCTCCTTTGGCTTGGCTTGCGGCAAAGCTGTCTTGAAGTAGGATTTGAAGTTGACCATGAACTGCAACGCTTGTTAGACGTGAAATGGCGACATATAAGCAGGATATGACTTACTCTGCCAGTGTGAGGCTTCACTGGACGAATAGCTCTCCACCGTTTGGGGAAGTTGAGAGTGATCGTCCATCGGTCAGCAACATCAAACATGGCACCACACAACTCGAGGAGTGTGATCTTTTCGGCACGACCGAGTACGGGCGAGTTCATTGCCCTCCATACTGCTTTCTGAAGTGCCTGCTCATGATCTGAGTACTGATCCTCCATTTCCGTCCTCAAAGATGCAAGTGCAACATCGATATCGTGCTTCCTGTCGAATTGCTTTCTTCGCTCCCGTGTCTGAGCCTCTTGGTCGTGCTCGATTTGAAGTATGTCGCCCCCGTGGAGGGCGCGTACCGGGAGGTTGGACCGAGACTGCTCGCCAAAAGCCAGGGCAGCCAGACCGGAGCAGAAAATGTTCAGGAGCTTGTCTCGAACAAATGGAGATTTGTCCGTGCTAATGACGGACAGAATCAGACGGAAAACAGGCATCTCCATCATGTAGCCGAGATCAACCAGAGACTCGAACGCCTTGATCCGCACAAGATCGCATGTCTCATCCTGGAGATATTGGATGAAATCCAGAGCGCTCTTGGGAATGACTCCGGCCTTCATTAACTTTCGCCTGCACTCAAGTGCAGTGGTCGTCCAGATGTTTTGATATGAGTTGGCCCACTCATCCATCCTGCGGAAGCGATCGATCTCAACCAAGGCCTCACCGAGAAAATGATGTTCCTCGACAGAAATTCTTGAATACATCGGATCTCCAGACTTCTCTGGTATGAGACTGGTTGCCAAGGCTTCGAGAAGCTTGGCGACGTAGAAGTGGTCGGAGTAGGGGTTGTTCGCGTTATTGTTATATTGAACCTGGTCCAAGAGAAGCCGTCGCGCCCTTTCGGGGCACTTGCCACGCGAGTCCCGAATTTTGGCGATGGCCATGGGTAACGCACTTTGGACGATGTACTGCTTCTTGTCCGAAAAATCGTTCGGCCGGGGCGTCTGAGTATCGGGATAGCAAAAGAGCTCCGTGAAGGCTTTCAGTAAATGAGTCATGCCCGCCATCGCTGCCTTATCAGTGGCTTGTCGAGGCAATGTCTCTGCTGCCATGGTTCTGATGCCATGGAAGTAGCGACGATCCACGAGGGTTCTGGTCAAGAATGTTGACACCAACGGATGTGCGACGGACTTTCTGAGGAAGAGCATCGAGTCCTGTTGCGCCACGACATCCCTATCCTGCTGCAACTGCGACACGTACATGTAGCTCTGCAAATTAGTCTTCATCTCGCAAGCCCATTCGAAATCAGCGTCCATTCGAATCCATTCGTAAGATTCTTGGTCCATAGCCTTCTCGATATCAGGGTCCCACTCAGCAAACTCCCATTTCTTCATATCTTCGGCTCCAGTCAACACATCCCCCAGACAATACAACAGAGTTTCTTCGTTATTGTCCGGGTCTGCCGCTGATTGCGCGCTAAGCTTCTCGGTCGCTCGTCTCTTGCGTTTGAGACGCTTGTACTTGGTGTTGTAAGGAATCTCGAATTTGGCAGCTTTCGCGGCATCTTCTCGAATTTCCACAATGTGCTCGTATGGAGTACCGTCGGCCTCGTGGATCCTTATTGTCATCGGTCCCGTGAACAAGCCAGGGGTATCCTCGGCTTTGACACCGTAAAACTTCTCTTTGATAGCGCGCAGGAATTCGGTCTTTTTCAAAACTTGTGCCTCTGTCAACGCCTTGTCCTGTACTTGCCGTATGGTCATTTCCACGCAAAGTCGTTTTTTGTTAAATCTCTGAAAAACATCAAATCGTGGACAGCCCGATCCGTAGACCCACTGGTTCCAGAAAGCCTCCAGCTTATTTCTAGCGTTCTTCTCACAGACGCGCTGAAACGACTCGGTGTTGATTATCCACTCGCTTTGTTTCTCTCCAATGTTGGCTTTGTAGAGAATCCGGGAAATGATACGCGTCAAGTTGGTCTGAGCAGGCGCCTTCATGAGGCGTTTGTCGAGAATGAAAAGCACCAACGGGGCTTTCAGAGTCATGAACTCCATCTCAAAGTCTCCAATGTGTAGGAGATTGCCCAGCTGATGCAATGATGGTCGCTTGATGTCAATATTCACCAGTCGATCTGACATGGCCTTCATCCGGAACCTGTAGTCGTTGTTGCCACACAGCGTCTTCAGGAAGAGGTCGGTCATGTAATAGGCAATGCCGATGACTACCCAAAGATCTTTGCGTGTGTTGGGAAACAGATTGATACCACTCCATTGGGATGCCAGACTGTATACTAATTGTCGAGTGACGTCCACCTCCGTATCGATGATATCTTCGGGGAAGAGGAGGCGGGTGCTGACGAAAGACAGAGACTGCAAAGCCACGGTATTATTGACCATGTCGTCCAAGAAGCACATCTTGTAGTTCTCGAAAGGATATCTGGCGAACGTAAGGGTGAAGAAGTCTGCGGCGGCGGCCAGAGCAGCACACGTGTTCTGAACCTCAGAGGCTCTGCCCGGCAAGCAGTAGCCGTGGATCTTGAGTGCACTAGCGCCAAGCTTCTCATCGTTCTCTTCGGTGCGGAAATCAGAAAAGAGGTCGACGTGCTCGAATGGACCGACCGCGAATCCGATCTTTTGAACAGATACGCGTTTATCCATGTCGAAGGTCATAATCTTCTTCCGTTCGTCCTGAGGATCCACGACCTCATCTGATAGCGTGCCGGAGCAGACCACCGTCATTTCAAGAAGCTTGTCTTCTTCCGTCAGAGAATACTCTCTATCCGACTTGTGGCTTGTGTGGGCTCGTTCCCGATGGCCGTTTGTGTTTCCATTCGACTTCTGTTGAGTGGCTAGCGGCTGCCACAAAGCGTCACCGAGCGTTCTTGGACACTTGACCGCGATTGACCACATGGGCAATTGTCCGTGATCGTCAATGCAGGGGAAAATACAGGAGGCAGTGCCAGGTTCGATCGAATGTCGTGTGTATGCGTGAGGGTATCTGAGATCGCCGGGGTCGACTCCGACGAATTGAATGCCATCTCTGACCAGTTTCGTCTTGAAAGGTACCGTCACCTTGTACTCACGCGCAGCAAAGACGTCGTTATCAAGCGACTCGACAGTACTCGGATTCATGCTCGAGACGCGAATTTTGAGCGTTGGCCGCTTCGACACTCCTGCTCCTTGCTCTTCCTTGATCTTCTTCAGTTCGCGGAGGTTGACTCGCAGAGCACCGTCCACGGGCGTACAGCCAACCGTTTCTCTATTCTCGGCGGGCACGTCGCTCTGTCGGGTATGCGTGAGGGGTCGCATCCGGATCTTCCTCAAGTCGTGATGTTCGGCATTCCAGTTATAGTACTTCGGATACTCCAGTAACTTATACGGATCCGTGTAACTTGCTGAAACTTTCTTAGGGGCACCGATGGGCTGCATGTCCTTAATCACCTGCACCGTAATGTTTTTAACATCGATCTCGGTCTGTCGCGCATCGATTGCGAACTCCTCCACCGGGGCGTTGGACAGAACGGCTATGGTGATGTGGGACTTTCCTTCGATCCGCTTCTCGCGAAAATCGAGCTCAAGCTCGACATCTTGTCTAACGACAAAGTATGGGTAGGGCGGCTCGTCTTTGAGCGGAGGGAGATCGTCTTCGGAGTCGCTGCCGACTACTTCCTCCACGGCGGGGGCAGCCGCAGCTGTGTCGAGGGGGTTCATGATGGCCTAGTTTGCGCTCGAGACGGTGATGTCGCAGTTGGTCATCAAGGATGTCGACTCGCTCGACACCGATAGAGCCGGTCGTGATGAGGTCGGTCGGGAGAGGCGGGCGAGGAATGTGCGCCGGCGCGAGGTTCTCAGGTGCGAAATGTGTCGAGGGCCTCAACCATCCTGTAGCTGGGGTCGTCGTCGTTGTCGTTGCGCAAGGTGGGAAATTTGTTTGGGGCGGCGCCAGCAAGGTACAAACGAAAAAGATAAGTGTGTGAAATTAAGTCTTTCCCGTGCAGAGGGGGGGAAAAGGCTGCTGGTATGGTTTGCCGCGATATCGACGGCCTGAGAGAAGCTGCTACGACGACCAAACACAAATCTTGAGGTCGACAGGCATTGGTTCCTTACCTCTCAAGTCGTTCCTTCCATGGTCAGCGCGTCCACGGTTCGCCGCGACAGCGCCTGCCAGAGATGGAGCTGCCGGAGCCACCTTGGCGTCGCCATCAGTGGACCTCTATGGATATTGCTTACATAATTCGGACGTGCTTTCTTGAGGGGCTTGGAGCTAGCAGCAGCCTGGCCCGTGCTCGTGCTCGGGCCTGAGGTGTCTGACCAGAAACCCGAGCTTGAGCTGGGTCAAGACTTTCTCCGCCACTTTTGGTGTCCCTCTGAACCACCTCTGTGCAACGGACGATCACAACACACACTGAGTACTTTACTCGTCTTTGGCCTCACAATTATCTCGAAATGAAATTGCGCCTTGGATTGATCTTTTACGACACCATTGGTTCGAAATCAAACGCTTGTTTTCCAGCCATGCCACCTTACAGTCTACAATGATTAATGTTACAACAAAAGTATCGCGCCCTTCAGATGCAGCCTCTGGGGAAGACACAGGCACATGATCTAACACAATGACCCCCGGCTCACAACGAAGAAATTCTCAGTGCCTGCCTCGACGGTCGCGGCGCCTCTTCCTCGCCTGCATCTTCAACGTCTCCTCGTCACGAAACTCTTCAGGGAGATCGAAATCGACCTCGGGTATCTCTGGTATCGGATGTCCCCATGCCACCACTTTGCGACCCGCCCTCCTATGCCGGTGCAAGGCAGCATCTCGCTCGTACCTCTTTTTAAAGAATGACTTGAACTCCTTTGGGGGTTCCGGCCTCGGAGGCGGCCGAGGCTGTGGTGCCGCTCTTGGCCGCTTCTTACTATTCTTTGCCCCTGTTGTTGACCTCGACGATGCTTCTTCGCGAAGCTGCCTGGTTGCGGATTCATCGTCGGAATGGCCTGGAGGATCCCCGTCACTGATGTCGCCAGTTTCATCATCGTTCTCTTCCTCGTCGTCACTCGCGACTGCTGAAGAATCGTCTTCACTCGTCTCTTCAGCCTCGGCCTTCTCGGCAAGGGCACGATCCTTTTCAGCCTTGCGACGCTTCTCTTCTAAGCTCCATTGACGAAATCTTTCGAGAATGGCCTGACAGCCTTTGACGAAGTGCTGTCGGGCGGGCTCGTATTGCTTCTTTCGACTTTCTGTTATTCCACTGACACCCATGACTCGCAACCAGTCATGGCCTTGCAGGCCACCCAGCAGACGGGCAATCTGATCCTTCTCATGCTGAGCCCGACCGCGTTCCGTGTTGCGAATTGATTTCTCCAGTCTCTCAGCCCTCTTGTGTGACGGTAGGAAAGATGCATCTGGCAGAGGATCCTCAACAGGTTCTCTCTTGTGGGAGATGCCGAGGAAATCAAAGTCTATCCTCTGGGCGTCAACAAGGTCGGTGAACAATGCATCACCGTATCCACGGACAGGCACTTTGTGTGCCGTCGTCGAGGCATCATTCGGCGCACTGGGCTCCGCACTAGTAAAGGCAAGGCCTGGTGCCGGTTGAAGGCGTGTGGGGTTCGAATCAAAAATGACTATCGGGGTGTCGATGTTCAACAAATCTAGAGGCCAAGTGTCAGTAAGTGCATCGCAACGAACGTCTGTTTAGATCCAGAGACGACGAGATGGCAGAATGAGGAATGCATACGTTGTTCTTTGGGATCATTTCCGATGACCTCGTCATAGTCGGGGAAATATGCTGACAGCTCGCTCTTGAAACGAGTCGCCTCTTGAGAGCGCAACTTGCGGCCCCCCTCCTTTGTGTGGGTATCGGCCGCGGGGGGCTGCAAACGATCCAACTCATGTTTGATGCCGCTGATGACCTTTTCTTGATGTTTTGTCAACTGAGACGCATTGTCGGTCGCGGAAGACGGAGCGTCGTTCAGGGGATGCACTGTAGCGGCCTGTTGAGCGGGTTGTTTCGGGGTCGACTTCGCTAGGGGGGCCTGAGGCGTCGTCGTGGTCGGTTGCGGAGTTGGGGTGACGTTGGCGCTGGGAGTCGCGTTCGCAACAGCGGGCTTGACGGGGTGAGGAGCGGGTTTAATTAGGATTTCGATGCTTGACCGCGATCGCTTCGCCTTGGGATGGTCGAAATCGACGAGGTCTGCCTTCTCGAGGAGCCGTTTGGTGCGACCAGGCAGCTGGTGGTTGTAGGCGGAGATGTTTTGGGGGTTGGCGCGCGTCACAGTGTTCGGGTTCGCGGCGGCAGCGAGGGCCTGGACGGGGACGGGCACGGAATGGTGAAGGGAATGGGGGTGAAGCTGCTGAAGGCCTTCAGTGTTCGCCCTCCTGGTGGAGCGCGTGAGGGAGGCCATTGGCGACGATTGAATAGCCATTCATTGTTTTCCCGTCGGATCGTCGCGAGCGCGATTGACGTGTCGATCGATGAATAATTTTTTCGCCCGCTGGCTGCTGCGCTTTTTCGTCTCGTGTCGTCGTTGATGCGATGGGATGCGGGAAGTGGCTGCTTCTGCTTATGCTTCTGCTTCTGCTTCTGCTTCTGTCAGGATTTTGGGGGGGTTGTTTTCACGTTCTTCGGGGGGCTCGCTGCCAAATTGCACTGTCCGTTTGCTGGGCGCGTCGTCCACTGCGAGTGCCGTGAGTGCTTGTCTGGCCACCTCAGTGTTTGCGTCTCGCCACGGGGATGCCTGCCTCTGGTAAACGCGCCCTGAACAGAGGGGGTGGCCGCTGTGATCACAGTGGCTCGATGCCATCGGCGATACCGAAGGAGGGGGAAGGTGCTTCCGCGGTACTTTGTCTGACACCCAAATATTGGTTTCGCGGGATGTACACTTGCACTTCCCATCAACCGCATTGGGTGAGGAGGACAGGTGAACCTGACCTCATTTCTCTCTTCCCCTGGACTGATTTCCTGCCGCCATGGAACTCAACGTCAATGCTTTGTTCTGAAATCGATGGTCCCACGGCCACGAGCCAGAAGGGCGTTCGACACTGAGCCGCATTTTGCGGCAGCTTTCAGCGACCGGAGTCATTCGTGTTCTCCTACGCCTTTCGTCGTCATTACATCATACCTTTTTCCATCAACTTATCCAGCAGCCAGCGTCTCCATTATTTATTTCTGCTTAGGGTTGAGGCAACTCCGAACCATCACGGAATACAAGCAAGTCTCATCCGCAGGCTTCGAAGTACGCCAATAGTGACAAGCATCACCAAATGAGGTTTCATTTGTCAGCTCTAGAGTGAGAGAGTGTCGTCAAATGAGAGATTGTAACGAAGTTCGCCGGGCCTCCATTCGTGCCTACTCGGCTTCCCTCTTAGGTTTTTACGATGAACGTTTAGAGTATCACCTACGAAAATGTTTGTGAAATTGCCAATTTTTCTGAATTAACTAACATGGCAAGTGCTTGAGGAAGCCGGTCTCATAAGCGTCTACGACTTTAGAACTCGGACTCCTTATCTTGGCCATTCGCCCTGCTCTCGGTTGCTATACCATCTCAATCTCCTCCAGAAATAATCTTGCCCATCTCCTGATGACCCAAGATCTGACTGGCAAGGTATTCCGAGCGACTCCCTCATATCAGTAGCAAGGAGGGCTGGTAGATGAACAACCGCCTGAGCTTCCTTCTCCCATCGCCTGTTGAGACAGCAATCTCGCGGAACACCGAAGCCGCGAGGCCTCGCATTGTGAGCCTTCAATAAGCGCCCCAAATGCAGCATGTGAGTCTCTATCGATATGGTAGTGCCTAGCTTTCTCAGCAGGAACTCCGGCTCACAATGTAGAGGCATTATGTGAAGTGATGGGACGATATGCTACGTTCAACTTCAGTATTGAATCTGTAAGGCGTGATGAAACTCGGGAGTCTTCTGGGTTGCAAAACACAACGCCTTTCGGGTCGCAAATACATTTTGGTTGATGAACTGAATCTCCAAGTTGACAGTATAACGTCTGTCGTGTCAACGTATGGATCATTTTATTCAAATTGCCGGAAACCGAGTGAACTTCTGACTTTTATAGTTCGCGCAACTCTACTTCACGACACAATAGTCTTTAGGGCTCAAGATTAACTATATGTATCTTCCTCGACCTTGATGAAGTATGTGGAGATTCAAAATCCTACTGTTCACTACCTAGTACGCGCTGATCGATTACCATCTGCCGTGAAGCACGAAAGCCCTTCGCCGGGTCTATCAGGTCAAAGACGCTACTGTTTTTCTTCAGCTAATCATTTTTTTTATTGCAAAAACGAGACTTGCTAGTAATTTTCGCCAAAGATCTAGACTATCGTGGGAAATCGGAGTAAACATGAGGGTTGAATTGGAGTATATATATTCTCATAGAGATGCAACCATGTGTGCCGTTTAATAGATTTTACCGAGCGGTTTGGACCGCAAACGGCGATTGGACCATGACCACAAGGCGTTAGGGAAGATGGATCGAGCAGGTTAAGAAAGAATCATGTCACACAGTGAATCAGCTCATTGAATTCAATGTTGGCTCTATGAAGCGACTTTGAAACTTGACGGGATGAGCATTCCGTTGCATCCTTTAGTGCGCGATAACAGATCCGATGAAAGGCTGCCGTACATAAATTACCTTATATACCAGATATTTCAGCCACAGTAACACAGCGAGAATATACGTTTTGTAGTCTGTGAAAATTCCAGTCTTTGACGATCACTCAGAGACAGAAATAGGAGAAAAAAAAAAAGAGGTATAGAGCCTTTAGTTTCTTAAGAATAGGCTGTAGAGGTTCTCAGCCTTTTCTAATAGTAGTACTTAGGAATATCCAGTCATTATTCACACTGTTGTTCCCTGAATTCTTCCGTTGGACCGATATACAGGCATAATGCGGACAGTGTACTCAAGAAGCGCTTCATGATTAGTCTTGGCAGCCGTGGTTCTAGTAGCATTTTCTTTTCTCGGTTATTATTTGAGATTTCCTTGCTGAGATTGTATATTTGAGACACCTGATATTTCAGTGAGGCATTCTATGATAATGCTCCGTCCCACTTGGTGTTTGCTATGAGATATGTTATACTGTACAGCCACGGCACAATGTTTGTTGTTCTCCTGCCTCTCGTTCTGAACCACATTTTAGTTCTCCAACATCTTGAAACCGAGTCTGTCGAACTTTCCATAACTGACTGTTGATCAGAGTGGCCAGAGCTGTTCCTCGTACTCCACCGTCTGTTCTAGGCCTGACTAAGAGGGCATGGGTCAACTGAAAACAATGTCAACAAGGGACATATCGAACGATATCACCAATACCAAATTGCGAGTTCACAACTTATAGCGTGCGTGGGAGACGATTAAAAGATTGCCCAATAAATTTGAGGCTTTACATCGCAGCAACGCGCGTACGTTGAAGTTTCCGAGTTACATCATTTTCAAGATCACACGTATCTTGAAACTCTGTCAATCATTCTCTAAAATACTGAATGTATCGAGACGCACCGGAATAGAGAACTGACTTGCGGAGGCCATACTTAAAGGCTGTGCAATTCATGCGTGAGGTTGAAGTTTGAACCAAGAAAGAGGGTCATGTCGCTGACCTAAATAAACCTTTCAATTCTAACCCACAACTGTCCACTCACTTCATATTTCTAGTTATTTCCGTTTTCACAAAGAAGACTGAGTGAACAGGACAATGCTTATTAAAATATCTCAGTGAGGCACGTTGTTTCCTCTCCCCCCAATGGGTAACAGATGTAGTTGAGAGCGCCGTCAGCCAAAGTGTTTCTCAGATCCTGCTTCATACCTTGTATGCATATTGATGAGCATTGATTTCCTCCAGTTGTGCAAAGATTGTAATCACAGGTATTCAGTTGGTGGTTGGTCACTTTTCTCTTTGTGTGAAGACCCATCCTTGGCCAACTAAGGAATATGGGCACTCGCGAACTTGGTGACGAACAGCGGAGGCGAAGTCAAGACTGGCATCAGCATAGGAGGTTTGGTGCGTCGCCAGTAGACTTTAACCCGATAATCTGCCTGTACGCGATAGCCAGCAACGTCGTGGCAGGTAAGAATAAGTGCCCAAGAATCAGATATTGCCGACACATTCTCCTTCGATTTCAATGCTGAAGCTCATGGAACATCTAGTTGACTTCACATTATGCAAAGGAGCTCTATCGCCCTCTTAAAAAGTAATAGTACCTGTAACGTAGTCCTGTCATGCCATATCCACGGCATGCTCACCTCAAGCGCCGAAAATTGAAGAACAGCGCATGCAATGTTGGAATTGGGATCAGCCTCCCGCAACGCCGACTTCCATGCAAAATAAGCCCAATCGTGTCTCGCTCGTCCGTGGCGAGACGTGCTGTAATTCGTTTACCCAAGAAATTTCCACTTCTTTTCTTCTCTGTTTCATCGCCACCACCACCACTCTTCCGTACGAGTCGGTCACTGGTGTTGAACCCCCTCTCACCTAGTCTTGACTAGAGTAAGAGTCGATTTTACTCCTTTTTGAAACCATTTGCGGCACCGTTGAGAATCGGTCCCGCCTTAGCAGCCTGAAGAGCTTGCTTGTTTGCGAGCTGCTTCTCCTTGGGGATTGTCAGGGCGTTGATGCCGAGGAAGTTGCAAATGCTTGTAATGACGAGGTATGCCCAGCGGAAGTAGACGATAGCAGAGAAGATGAAGTAGCCGTACAGGTAGTACAGCTCGGTCTGTGCGCTGATGGCAGAGATTCCGATGACGGGAAGGTTAGCGAGACAAGCACCGCCAACGAGAGGCACAAGCATGACGGTCCAGTAGGGAAAAGGCTGCTTCGTCAGGTGAGCGAGAATCATCTTCGTGGTCAAGCGGCCGAAGACGAATGACATGGTCAGGCAGAAGAGCACGAGGTGGTTCTCGCTGCGGAGGGACGTGTAAGGCGAGTAAATCCATGCGCCAATAGCGAAGGTGAACACGGCCATAGGCGTCCATTCCAAGAAGACGGGGGCAACAGGCTCGCCGCGCGCACGGCGCGCCTTGATGACGTGAAGCACGCAGAAAGGGATGTGAGTCGCGAAGAGCGAGAAAACAATCATTCCGATCCAAATGTCACGAATGGAAGTGTCACCCATCAGGTGGGCAAAGCCGAAGGTGTACTGCTCGTGGCCCTCGCCGAGAAGCTTGATGATGGGCTGTGTCCAGATGCCAGGTCCGTAGATACCAGAAACAACCATGACGCTGCAGGCAATGAGGATACCCTCCGTAGGTCCGTTGATTCTACCAAGGTAAAGGGTGTGGGTATGGTAGGTCTCCCAAGTCGAGAAGAACATAGGTAGGCAAGGCACGAGAGCAGTGAAGACGCCGGACTTGGAGCAGCCGAGACCCATGGCGGCGGTCTCGAGCAGACTGGCCAAGGTGCAGTTGAGAGAGTCGATTCCATGGTCGAAGAGCTCGCCGAGTCCGCTCGAGGTTCCGGTGCGACGCGCCTGCTTGCCATCAAGATTGTCCATGGTCTGGTACATGAACAGGCCGAGAGCGAAGCTGTAGTATAGCCATGATGGCCCCTAACCAGTGTAAGCAGATGCTCGCAATATCCCCAAAATTCATCCAGATATATGACTCAACGTACCGGTCCCACCAAGTCGGGCATGAAGACAACCAAGAGACCAATGTTTCCCAGAATAAAAAAGAAGCCCAGCAGCGTCACCATGTTCGGGGCCAGCCATAGCGGTAAGAGCTCGACGGCGGCGTTCCACTGTAATGGCGAGGGTTAGCTATCTGTCGTTGAGACGGCGCGCGCGCGCTTGATGGCTGGCTGGCTAAAGCCGAGCCGCTCGGACGGCGCGGGGCAGAAGGTAAGAGGGAATGTCGTCGGAGGGGCTACGCACGTATGGGCGGAGGATGTAGTTGGAGACGGGCGACTTGTCGACGGCGGAGTATTTGTAGGACTTGAGATGGATGAGGGCATCGTCCGAGATGCATTCGGCGGCAGCCGACCCTGTTTAGAAGAAGCATTCGTGTTAGCAAGCATTATCGGGTGAGAAAGAAACTCCGCCATAGCTCTTTATGGAGAGGTTGCCGTTCATCAATTCTAGGCGCAACATTCCGCGGAGCTCAGCTCCAGCAGAGTGCCCAGCCCAGATCTTCCAAAGGGAGAGGGGAGGTTCGTGCTTACTGTCGGAGGTCTTAGTGCCCATTCTGAAGAATTGCGTCAGAGGCAGCGTCAAGCAAGTCTGGAATGACGAATATGAGTAGGTGACTGCTGTGGGGGTTTGGCAGGTAACGTTGGGGAGGAGGGTAGGAAGAGTTAAAGGACCAAAAGCAAGAGGAGCAGAGTGGGATTCGGGAAAGGGTCTTTGGCGGGGGTTTTCTGAGATATCTATAGGTGGCACGGGACGAATGCTAAAGGATAAGGTACCTCAGGTGCGCGCGGTTTCTACCGCAAAAAGAGACCAGTGCATGCAAAAGTTGGGATCAAAGGAAAAAGGGCGGTTGGCAGTCGCAGTAGGCCACCTTATTGAGTTCGCATCATCGACGGTGCTGGCCGTTATTTTTTAGGGGGAAAAAAGACCGGAGCGGTCGGTCGCCTGCACCCCAGCTCCCCCCATTTGGCATTGCCATTTGGGTGACATGGTCCACCAGAGGGTGCGGCTGCGAGCAGCCACGGCCCAAGGTCCAGGAGGCTTGAGCTCCTCCTTCGGGGGGGGGGGGGGGTCAAATCAGATGCGGCGAAGGCACCAGGAGTCTGGGGAGCAGGAGCCTCAATGCCGTACCTAGGTACGCGGCCGGCTCGACGTACATCATCAGCCCAGCAAGCAGGGCAGGTACACGCAAGAAGCACCTGCCATTCATTTCACCTCCACTGGCAAGTGCAACATACCTAGGTAAGGTAAGGTAGGTAAGGTAGGTAGGTAAGGTACCCCACGTCTGGATGGAAATTTACTTACCTAAGGTACGGTACCTTAGGTAAATTACTTCCAGTTCCAAGAGATGCGCCTTACCTTCTAATGTTTCTTGATGGCTTCCCAGTTTCCCCTGCAGCAAATCACTCAAGGCGTGCAACACGAATCACAAGCCGACAACTACGACCCTGCCACACCGCCCGTCTCCGTACCCGCCCCGCTCCATCTCGGCGATTAAAAAAAAAAAAGAGGTCCCAAAGACGCCCCAAGCTTCTCACCCGTTTTTCTTTTCCCTCCTCCTGCCATCTACTCCAGAAACCTCGCTGCGAAAAGCCCGAGAGCGAAACCGTAAGGCAGCAGAGACAATATTCATTCGAGGATGGGCCCTCTTGGGCGTTTACCGCCTTTTTACCCGCGCCTTGCGCTCTTGTTATTGGGCTGTTTTGGGGACACTTAAAGACCCTAAGGCAGCTCGAAGGGCCCTGCAGCTTTGAGATTATTAGAAAATCAACGCGATTGACATGTGAGAATCCATCTCGCCTGCGCTGCCGTCAACGGCGCTACTTCACCTGATCTATCGGAGGAGCTACGGCGCGCGTCGGTGACTTACCGATGTCTCTGACAATTTTGCGCGACGAAAAAACAAGGCCAGCCGATCTCAAATCAGATCATCCAAAATCCGGTTCCCCGAAAGAAGAACTCTAGAGAAAAACCACTGGTTGGCTGATCACGCCCTGCTGCAAGATGACATGTGAGTAACCCTGGTTTCCCCAAGCCTCACGTACTTCAGCCTCAATGGTGCGAAGGGCGGACCCATCTGGATCGGGCCCGGCCTGGCTGCCACGCTGGTCCCCGTGAACCGACCCGACCCGATCGCCCAGCAGGCAGGGCCGCCGTAGTACTGTACGACTTGCATGTGGCACAAATCTTGTCCCATGTTGATAATCTTCCCTCATTTTCAACGACGATGAACCAGGCGTCCTAGTTTGCCAGCTTCTGATTGGCGCCCGCCACGCCGTCACCACCCCCCGCCCGTCAATTTGTTCGTCCTTTGTCCATTGTTCCGCGCCTGCGTCGGTTTGACAACCCCGACCATGTCTGTTACTTGTAGCTTCTCTCGCAACATCGGAGCTATCGCCTTGCGGGAACGCACCTAACGTGAACCACGTCACGGGACAGATGGGACGAACTTGGAACATGGCCTCGTGCCCAGCCCTCTAGATAAGACGCCTTGCTGCTCTGCAGTAGCCCGCTTCTTCGAATATATCGCGGGCAAGGAGGACACTTTACCCAGCAACACGCTTGTGACAGCTACAGTAAGTAGGCTCATCATCGGTAGCTGGACCATTTCAATCAACAAGATCCGAGCACTTGTATCACTCCTTTGGCAGAGGAACACGTAATGATCTTATGAAGCCGTTACCCAACAAGGCCGGCTTCTTCTTTTTTTTTCATTGACTCGACCTCGAGCCTTTTTCGAACTAAAGCGCTGAGCGACAGACATTCCTCCATCCCTCTCTTCCGTCGTTGTTGAGTTCTGCTCGATGATATTACAAGATATTAAGATGTTTTTGGTTGTCCCAAGATTTTCCCCAATCATTCCGTATGAATAAAAGGCCGCTAGGAGGCAACAGGCTTCCCCTCGCCTTATGAACGCCGAGCATGTGAAATAGTTTGTGCAAGAGGGTATTTCAAAAAAGGAGTGGACGAGACAGAACACACAACCGCCGTATACCCTCCTTCAACTTTCCCAAATCTCATCACCTGTCTGACGAGCCGTTGCTCGGGCAAGGTTCATCATTTACAACATGAGAGCCACACCGCCGAGCAAGCTGCCCATGAGAACAGCGAAGCCGGCCTCGCGGCCCATTCCCAGGGCCACGGCGCCGGAACTGCCGCTACCGCCGCTGCCGTCATCGCCGGCCATGCCGGTGAAGATAGCACCACTGGTCTGGGTCGAGGAAGCCGTCGCAGTCGTCGTGGCGGTGGTGGTCTTGTTCTCGCGGGTGGGGTTGGTAGCTCCGCAAGGGTTGTCCTCACGACACCTGGAAGAGCACTCGTTGGCGCCCAGGCCGCAGTTCTTCACGCATTGGTTGCCGTACTCCTGGCAGACGTGGTAGGGGAGCGTAAGAGAGTACTCGGTCATGTTGGGCTGCTTGCCGTTGCCGCAGATGCAGCCGTAGGTGAGAGAGTTCTATTTATTGTAACGTCAGCCGCTGTGCATACTCAACGATCAAGTTTCACGTAGCAAGTACTAACGTAGTCGCATTCGTTGACCAGGGTCGTTCTGGGCTCGACTTGTTGGCAGATGATGGGGCAGGTATTCGTCTCATCTTGGCACCAGGACTCTGCAGGTTCTCGTTAGCATAAAAATCCCACGATTCGACAACAGACCTGAAACCGGGGTATGAACGACGTACTTCTTGTGGCCAAAGGAACAGACTTGGGGTCGATAACGTAGTCAGCCTGGGCGGAGGCGACGAAGGCCGCAGCGACGGCGAAGAGAGTGCTCTTGAACGAAGGCATAGTGTTGGATTTGCGTGTGTTCAAGTCGAGGTATTCTTGTGGACAAAGAGCGAGCTCGAAGGTTCGGGAAATATCGAATTCAAATAGTATTATCGAACAAGCTGTGCGTCTCCTGGTCAGCAAAGGTGCATGTTTGTCGACGATGGACTTCGTCCTGCATTCCAGAACTCCCTCACAGCCTCACAGCTCCACCGGGCTCCAATAGCTGTTTGGGCTGCACACGGCTAGGAAGGGGGGGTTGTGATGAGGCGTCAGGAATGGGTATTTGACTTACACACACGAAGGGGGTTTTGACTCGGGAGCCGTTGGTGACTAAAAAAGCCGTGTTTCCGAGAACGTACTACTAGCGGGAGGCCGGCGGGCTGTTCTTGAAAGCTGCACAGAAGAAAGTAACAGAGAATCACCTCTATGAACGAGTGCAAGAGATTATATGTGCAAAGGGGCTAGACACAGGAGGTAGAAGAAACTCAACTGTGTAACTAGAGATAAGACACGGGCTGCAGAGGAGGAGGAGGTGAGAAGGGTGAAGAGAGATTGGTAGCGAGGACGGTGACGGGTTCATATGAAGCAAAACTCGAGTGCTCCGTAGCGTTAGCCGCACCTTGGCTAGCTTCGCTCAAAGCGACAGGAGGGCCCGTGGAGAGCAACGGCAGCGCCTGGGCAAGAAGGAGAGCCAAGCGGAACATGGTATGGAGGAGGGATTTCCTAGCCTAAGCCTGGCCAGGCCCAGGCATCGGGGGCTTCTTCCTCTCCAAGGTCCAAAATAAAGGAGGCCCGGGGGTCCCTGGAGCACAACGCCACGGGCAGCGGGCTCGCGATATCAAATGGAGAGAATAAGCGCAATTGGGGTTTAGCTCAGTCTCCACGCCAGCCACCCGGCGTATTTCCTGCTGGTGGTCAGGACCAGGGTTCTTCGAGGCCAGTTCGCCGTCTGCCAATTACGATGCCGAATTGTCTTGAAATGGAGACGTCGTGCCATCGAGGGTTGAGAGTGTGACCGTAAACTCGTCGAGTCACCGCTCGGGGTCCATTACAGCGGTGCTTCTGCCGACTTCTTTAGCTACCCTCCGTTTCAGCACGCTGTTCTTGAACCCCTCCCTCCCTTGTCCCTTAGCAGAAGCAGGTAACAGTGATCCGCCCACAATAGAACGAACCAAAGATGACCCTAGAGTGCCAATCCCTCAACTTCAGGCAGGTCAGTCTGTCAGGAGTCCAGCAGCCGTGGCGACCTGCCATGCTAGGGTGATATTTACTTCGGGGTTGGTCCAGGGTCGCACAGGGCTTCTTGGTGTGTTTTTTTTTTTTTCGTGGTGGAGTTTGAGGCTTAGTGGAGCTTAGTGGAGGATGGAAGGGTTCGGTGGTCTTCTGCGCAGGGATCAGATGGGGTTCCTCTGCAGCTCCCAGGGCCTCTGCACTCTGTTTGTACTACCGATGGCACTAAAATGTGCTAGTATTGTTTTTGCCCGCTCCGCTAACGAGATCGGGTGTCCATTGTTGCCCGGAGATGAATCTCCTCTCCACAAAGCGACACCTAATGCTCACTACCGTTGCACTGCGGGTGGCGTTATAGTGCTCGTCTATAGTTTATAGAACACTAATATATAGAATCATCTACAGCTAGAAGTATATATCCTTGTCTCTAATAGTCTAGCACTCTATTAATACTATATTATTTTTATAGAACTTAGTTTATTTCTTATTTATCTTTATAGTATTTTATTTCTTTATAATTTAATATCTACTTCTTTAAAACTTTAAAGAATTTAATATATTATTTATTATATGGCTAGTTAATTCTAACTATATTCTTAGATATTAACTATAATATATATTTAAATCTTATTTTAATATTATTAATTTACTTTAGATATCTCTTTTTAAGATATTTTTACTATTATTTAACTTTAACTACTAAGAGATAAACTTATTTATATCCTTTAAGTAAAATAATATTCTTAAGAGAGTAGTTTTAAGTATAGTAACTTTAATATTTAGATTAATATTATAATAAAACTATTAATATTATATAGAAGTCACTAAAGCATTTTAGTAGCTTAGTCTTAGCTAAGAAATATATATAGTTTTACTACTCTTATTTAAGTATTTTAAAAATTATTTCTATAAAGTTTATAATATTTTATAACTTATTTTAAGCTTTTAGTTTAAGGTTTTACTTAAAACTAGTATAGTAGTTAGTAACTATTAATAAGTTTTCATTTAATTATTTAGCTTGGAAAAGGACCTATTTGTTTAGATATAAAGGTTACTAAGTCTGACTTCCCTTGCTTCGGCTCGTTAATTTGCTGCCGTGGACCAGGTCTAGATGAAGGGCCGGCTTGCCCGTCCATCGCCATCTGTTGATCTCGTGAATGGTCAGCGATCCGCCCCGCTAACGGCCATGCCCAATTCATGGTCAATTCCAACCTCGCTGTGTCGCCGTCCGAGCTGTGCATTCGAGAGGGAAAAGTCAGCGTCAGCACAGCATTGCCGCGCATGCCCGTATTTCGTGCGGCTAGGAACACACTGACGACTCATCCGTGTCTGACTTATCGGTCAAATCGAACCGTCGAATCGCCTCTCTCTCTCAATCCACTCCCCAGAATTCGAGATTTTGCCAAACCACTGCTCAAAATCAGTCGAATCCCCACTCGACTGCCACTTTTGCAGGTCGGATGACCGGCCCCGTAGTTGATTACGAGGTTGCAGAACAGACTGGGTGTCGTGCACCAACAGGCCAGCAGACCCCTCCTCATTCGGTCTCCCCATAGAACACGACTTTACGAGACCACCTCCGCCTACAAGATTCAACTTCTGCGAGACGGGAGCTGTCGTTGTGCCCGTCTATCCAACGGAATGGCCTCCGATTGTCCTAACCGCCAACATTTCTCAGCCGTCGACAACACCACTTGCCGTACTGATATCGCTGTTCACGGCGTCCCACTGGACTGATCGCCACTCGTATTCTGCAGTCCTACGCCCTCACCCAGGGCGCTGTGCAGGCCGTCGACGCAGCTAGTTCTGCATGGTAGAGGGCCTTGGCGAAGCGACTGTTTTGAAATGTGACACATTGTATCAAAAGGAATGATGGCGACGAGGTCGGGGAACGAGGTGGCTGGCCACGTCCGGGTTGTAGCTGTTCGAGTGGTGTCGTTAGTGGTTAGTGACGGCCTCGAGCCGTCCAAAATCTACCACACGCCCGCGTGGTCGTTCCTCGAAACAACGTCAGGCCAGGCGTTGACACGAAATGGCCACTCATGCGAAGGTATTCGGTGGACGTCTTGAAGACACTAAAGACACTGTCGTATCAGCTACGAGCGTTGAGCCCCAAAGATGCCGCCACAACTGGGTGTGTCAAGCTGTCAACAAATTCCGCACATGCAGTCCATCTTTGATCATCGTCAGCTTATCGTCTCATATGATGAACCTCGGGATGCAGTCCTTCAAATCAACG
This sequence comes from Colletotrichum neosansevieriae, assembly GCA_036785495.1. Classification (NCBI taxonomy): domain Eukaryota; kingdom Fungi; phylum Ascomycota; class Sordariomycetes; order Glomerellales; family Glomerellaceae; genus Colletotrichum; species Colletotrichum neosansevieriae. The sequence continues at coordinate 181,033 of JAVHLV010000097.1, read as the reverse complement.
CACAGTGCGGTGGCCTTGGTTTTCTGAGAAAGATCGCTAGCCGCTAATAAGAGCGCACCGGGATCCACGACGTCGAAATCGGAATCGAAGCCAAAAACATCCTGGTCAGCAGAACGCACCCTTCGAACCCTCTGCCTCCACTTCAGGTTCTTGGTTCTGCGTTCTGCAGCTTCGTATACGCCCCGATGATTTGGACCGAGATACGATGGCGCGGGGAAACAGCGCTTGCGTCGAAAAGGTATCATTGGTTTATGTCTGCCGGTGTTTCCCATCACCCTCCCAAAAAGCCACAACCGGATTTTTGGTCAATCGTCAGTGTCACCTCGGGAGACTTAGATCGGTCTATTCAAGTCCCAGGTCCAAAGCTGGGTCTCAGTAGAGAGAACGATGAAGCGTGCCGTGAAATGTTGGACTGATTGTTACCTTCGTCGGATGATGCCACTGTCTCTGGATTTTCGAGGGTCGTTCTTGGTTGGCTCTCTTCATGGTACACATTGATCGCCCCTCTAGGTAGGATGGCGAATGGCAGAAACTATGACACGTGCCGGGAACGATGATTCGAAGATTAAATTGAAGGAGGGACATTTGACGACCGAGACACTTCAGGTAAGGTAGTAGCTGAGGTGAGATATGTAGTAAGAAGGTCGTCCTTTATTCTGCAGGTCCACTCGTCCGATAGCACCTGCCAAAGCTTGGGTATCACCGCGCACATAGTAAATTGGATTTGACTGCCTTGCCAAACTTACCTAAGCACGATTCACCTCCGGACAGGGTCATCCCTTCATCAAGAGGGGAAGAACGTTGCACACCTGGTAGTAAGGTATTAGGTCCGTCCTTTGTCCTAGCTCATATTGAAAAAATGCTGTTTTGATATCGCGAAAACACAGCGCAGATAACCCCCTCTCCAGTTGCTCGACCAGTGAACACAAGTATTCGGCGTGGGCACTGACAGTCGCTTGTTTTACTTCCTGCTCTTCTCATTCTCCCAGCACATTAAGGTACCTTACAGCAGACTTGAATTGCCACGGACCGACCAAATTGCCGCCCGCGCGTCACGTTGCGGACCTTGTCGCCTCAACAATAGGCCTGACTGACGGACGCGAGCCAAGTAAGGTAGCTCAGTCCATGCTCGGTCGATTTGCACAGCCACGCGGACCTAAAGCACCAGAAGCGCCCGGAGACAATTCTTTCCTTTTCCAAGACTCGTGATATCGTCAATACGTCACATATTCTCACACCACGAGACACACGGACTTTTGCACCCGCGCAAAACCACCAAATTGCAGTCCTCACGAACCGCGCCGCAATAGCAATTGAGAACACGATACTTCCGGCGCCCCTTTCATGAGGTAGCGGCCGCGCCGCATATGGATTCATGGACTCGGCGATTGAACCCCAGTTCCGCACGAGTGGCACCATTCTCGGCAGCGGCCTGAACGGCGACCACCCGAAAGCTTCTCCCAAGGTCACGAACGGGACCATTGCGGGCTTGTTGTCCCGCCAAAACAACGATGCGGTACGCGGAGGACTCTTCGGAGATGAGGACGAAGACGACACGGCGTCGGCAGATCCCGCGTCGTCCGTTACGAGCCCGTCGTCCGTGACGTCGCCGCCATACTGGATGAACTATCACCAACGTTCCGTCTCCAATATCTCGGTCGAGTCTATCCTTCCCGCCGGCGCCATCACGATGCATGACAACGAGGCCAGCGACGGAAACGATCGTAACCGCGCGTGCTGGGCGAAGAGCGTCGAGATTACAGACTACGTGATAGTTAACGGCAGTGCGACCAACATTGGAGCTTTTGTTGTGTGGAACATCAGAGTCGAGACGTTGCAGGTTAGTACCTTAGTCGCTGTGCCATGGAAGCCATGGATGGCAAGGAGCAGAACGCGTGATTGACAGAAGCTATGCAGGGAAGCTACATGAACATCCGCAAGCGATACTCCGAATTTGACGATCTCCGCGAAAAGCTCATGAAGTCGTTTCCGAATTTTGAGGCAGCGGTGCCCCCTCTACCGCCAAAGAGCGTCATATCGAAATTCAGGCCGAGGTTCCTTGACAAAAGGAGAGCGGGCCTACAATACTTTCTCAAGCACGTTTTTGTCTCGTCATGATGGGCAATTTTTCGTTGCTAACTTTTGATAGTTGTATAATGTTGAATCCCGAGTTCTCTGGGTCGCCAGTACTGAAGGACTTTCTGTTCTCATAACCATACCTAGTGTCTAAAAACTGAACCTATTTTACCTTATTGTATATTGTTTGGGGGTCCCAGAGAACCGTACGGAAAAGGCCGTGGGAAATAGCGGGGTGCAGCGGCGGGCCCGAACAGGAGAAAAAAAAGTCTCGGGCGAAAGTCAGCCAGCTGAGGGGCCAGTTTGCAACATAGGGACTTGCAGGCACAGACTAGCCCGAATCATGAACAAATAAACAATAATGATAATTGGTCTCCTGAATAAGCCAGAACCCAAGGTCCGGTAGACGATGATCGATTCCAGGTCGCGGAAACCCCGTGCTCTGTCCGCTACCGGGAGGAGGTTCGGCGGCCGCGGGGCTGAATTATGTGGGGCGTACGCTGCGAAATTCCAAGAGCTGCCGTTTGGTCGGAGCCGTAGCCATGGTGGCTTGGCCCCCCCACCGGGCAAGATTGACAGGGACGCGTAATGTACAGCCCCCTCCGCCAACGTTGAGCGGAGACTAACGTTCCTAGCAATAGTTTGTCAGACGGTAGACCTCCAGCCAGTACGTAAAACCTTGCATTTGTGAGAGCGTTTAACGCTCCAACCACCCAGCAAAGCCTCCATCGTTGGGCTGCGAAAATGGGCGAAAACTGCTATTTCTGGGCTCCCTTCTTACCTTGAGAACCTCAGGGACCTTACCATGCCTTACCAAAGTTCCTAATGCCCTATCGGGTTGGTTGGAAGAGTTTCTCACTGGCTGGTTTGCCTATTCGCAGTCTGGCACCTTCTTCAACTGGACGGACTGCGGGTGCTGAAAAGGGCCGCGATATGATATTGTACGCATGGCCGCGTACCGAGAACATTCCAAGAATCAGCGCATCGCCATCTGTGCTCACGCGTCTCGTGGCCGGTGGATCATACCTCACAGCTTCTTGGTCGACAAGTCGGTCATAATGCGTCACAGCCCAGCAGATACACGCCAGCCGTTTCTGGGCTGAGCAGCACACCCCATGTTTTTTCTTCGCTGGGTAATATGGAGAACGAACCGCCCCCAAGCTTGTTGGGCCTGACAAGGATGGCCTGTAGTATGATGCCGGGCGATGTTTATTGTTTTTAAGATTTACCTACTGCTCTGTCTTCTCAATGGGGATGCCGATGGTTCCTTTCCCACGTTCTCCACGGGCTCTACTATAATCTCATGTCAGAGAAGGGTCTTACCGTCTGAGCAAATTCTTGACTACTGATTTATTTACTTACACCTATCCCCGATGCCAGCCTTATTTGCTTACTCTAACCCCCACGATTACGATTACGGCCGCTTTGCAAAAGGACTTGTTCACGACCCAGTTGGACACAAGCACATCTCACCGTCTGTTAAAACAATAGCGCCTACCTAGTAGTAAGATAACACCAGGCTACCCTACCCAAACACCGAAGAAAAAGTCATAGTTCCAAGTTGGTACGATCTGAAGACCGGATGCTCGCCCCAGTCGCCGCCTCGCGGGCAAGATCCCTATCCCAGGGACACCGTCGTTACAAGCAGGCGGACCCCGCTGGCGTTGGCGCAGTGGCAGCACTTGCGGCGGCAGTGGCAGCGCCCATGATGACGAAACTCGACCACCCTTCTTCGCCCAGTCCTTCTGCTGCCAGAACCGAGCAAGAAGAACCCCAAAAGACCCCTCTTCACCAACGCGTTTCCTGCGCCGCAATTACCCCGCCGGCCAGCCCCCCCGTGCCTAGACCCGACCAAGAGCAAGAGCAGCACTCCCACTTCAACTCCAACTTTTCTGCAACCGACGCCACTGCTGCTGCGACCGCAACGGCGCAGAGTGACGACACATGCTCGCTCGTGCAGTCCCACACCAGCACCACTTACAGCCAGCGACAGGAGTACATGGAAAGGCTCGTCCCGCCATCGCGCGACGAGTTTGACAAGATTGCTGAGGTGCAGCGCACCAAGGAGGTGGAGCTCAAGCGCAGTCGCAGTAAGAGAAGATCGATGCAGAGCCAGAACTCTCGATCGCCTCGGCGCTCCGAGGATGGGGCCGGGGCAGTTGAGCCGCCGCTGCAGTCGCCGACGTCGAGAGGAAGGAGCAGCAGCGATGCGATGAACAGGGCTGCGACGCTGATCCAGCGCAACTATCGCGGCTACCGCGTGAGACGAGAGATGCAGGGTCTGGGGTTGGATGCGACGACGAGGTGGATGTCTGCTATTGACGAGGCGAAATTTCGCGAGCTTAATAGGCCGCGGGCCAAGAGCTCTGCGGCCTTGTCTGGGAACGGAGATCAGCACAGCGTCATCTCCAGAGACTCTGACGGTGGCATGCGCCCGTCAACGGCGCGGGACAACTGGAGGAAGGCAGCAGTCATTGCTCGGCGCGCGGGACATGACGATGCGGATACAGACTTCGAGTCCTCATCTTCGTCGGAGGACCCTCAGGAATCACCCGAGCACCGAGCTGAACGGCGACGGCGCCGCGAGGAGGCCAATGAAAAGCGCAAGAAGGACTCAAAGATGATGGGCCTGCAGTACTTTCTCGAGATGGTCGATCTCAAGCACCGATACGGGAGCAACCTGAGGGTGTACCACGAAGAATGGAAGAAGTCAGACACCAACGAGAACTTCTTCTACTGGCTCGACTATGGCGGCGGCAAGAACATTGAAATGGAAGCTTGCCCACGAGACCGACTTGAGAGGGAGCAGGTGCGATATTTGTCGCGGGAGGAGAGGCAATACTACCTCGTGCAGGTTGATCAGGAAGGGCGTCTCTGTTGGGCAAAGAACGGTGCTCGCATCGACACGACCGAGTCGTACAGAGACAGTATCCATGGCATCGTGCCCGCCGACGATCCTACCCCCGCATGGTCGCAGAGCAATCTTCCACCTCCCGAGGACCGTGATGTTGACGACAGTCGATCAGAGTCGTCGGTAGAATCGGCGCTCGAAGCTGACCGAGCTGCGAAGTACGCGACGCCAGAACTCGACAACGCCACAGGCGTGAAGAAGGTCTCGCACATCTCTGCGGCAACAGTCTTTAATAAGCTGTTGCGCAAGTCTGTGAAGAAGAACACCTGGATTTTCGTCGCGGACACCAGCTTCCGTCTGTACGTGGGCATCAAGTCTTCCGGGGCCTTTCAGCACTCGAGTTTCCTGCAAGGCAGCCGCATCTCCGCCGCCGGCCTCATCAAGATCAAGAACGGCCGTCTGTCGAGCTTGTCTCCTCTCAGCGGACACTACCGTCCTCCGGCCTCCAACTTCCGCGCCTTCGTCAAGTCCCTGAAGGAAGCCGGTGCCGATACCTCACACGTGTCCATTTCCAAGTCGTATGCCGTGTTGGTGGGGTTGGAGATGTATGTCAAGTCGCGGCGGAAGAGCAAGAAGACTTTGGAAAAGCTAAGCGTGAAGAAGGAGAAGATCGTTGCGCCAGAGGAGTTCAAGAAGCGTGAAGAGGACGAGATGGACAAAAGCGAGAGCGCAGCCAAGGAACGCAAGGTTCTTGAGAAGGAGGCGGAGGATAGGGAGGAGAACAGCGCTGCGGTGAAGCTGATGAAAAAGTTGCACGTTGCGCCCAGTGAACCGAAGGGACAGAGGGATGGAGAACCGGCGATGAAGCCATTGACGGAGGAGAGGACGAGGGAGGAACGGGCTACTTCTGGTGTCTAGGGTATGCTTTGTTGCTGCCGGTGACTCGTGGGGTTTGTCGACAGGCTGACGGGTCTTGGATAGGAGCGGCTGGTTTGGTTTTTGAGGCTGTTTTATACCCATGTGCGCTGTGCTTTGATCTTCTGCCCTCAACGTATAGGTCAACGATTAGATGAATGTTTAATGAGGCTTCCTCTGCATTGGTATTGGATGTCAAATTTTCTCGGCACGACATTACTCTTGAAGTAGATTTTCCGCTAGTGTTACACAATTTCCCTTGACTTTAGTGATTTCTACCTGATGGTTTTCTCATAAGATCGAGTACGTCTGGATGAAAGTTGGCGGGCGGTGTGGCAAAAAAGAAAGCCTCTTCATCCTGCAATAGAGATTCTCTCGGTCAAAGGATCCTTCTCTATAAGATTGTCCTTATCCGTTACCATCTTGATCATCTGTCCCCTACCCTTCATCCTCGCCCAGCTCGTCCCATCGTTTCTTCAACATCTTCATCAGCAACTCCCGACATTTGGACCGCTCAAACCTCTCCGCGTCGGGCCAGTTGCACTTGCGATAGATTTCCTGCGCTTCCTACATCCACTGAGTCAGCAAACGTCCATAAAGTGCCGACACAAAAAACTCACATGGACCCATTGCCGGTGTTCCTCTCCAAAGTCGCCCACCCGCCAAATCTTCCAGTCTGCTCCGGAGATATGTGACGGTATCGGGATCATATCAAGCGAGATCAGACTTTCTCTCAGTTCTCCAAAGTACTCCACAGCCGGCCGGGGCTTGTTCGTCCGCCAGGGCTCGTCCTCAGGTATCTCCTCATCCGGCACGTGTATATACGCATCATGAGGCGTGACCTCGCCTATGGTTGAACAACGTCAGCTTCAAATTTACACCGGCCCCCACACGAGCCGCGTGTTTCGTACCGGTGCGGGTATCGAGCAGCCACCACGTCGCCAAGCCCCCATCCGCCTGCCCAGAAAGCGCGACGAGGCCCTCTGGGATCTTCCCGTACATGGGCCAGAGCTCGAGCATGACGGGCTGCTGGGTTTGGAATTCCTCTTCGGGTTCCGAGAAGGGATGCGCGTCTTTGAGGTAGCTGATGCCCTGCGTAGACGGGTAAACTGGCTTCTCGCTCTCCACGTACGGCAAGTGGCGTACTTTTGGACGATTCTATTAGTTGCGGACAACAAGAATCTCAAAAGATAACGATGTACTCACGTAGATCAATCACGCCCTCATTGAACCCAAGGATGTCGAACTTCTCAACTGGAAGTTGGTCATTGTCCCATCCGTTCTCGGGGGGATTCTTTATACACTTGGGTCTGAAGGAGACCATCTGCGAAAGTAGTTCGTAGTACTGTGTAACACTTTCGACGACGGCATCTCGGTTGTAGATCGGACCGGTGGGGCCCGGGACGGGCGTGGGTGTCGACATGGAGGCGATTTGTTGCCAAAGCACAACCACCGGAGGCGAATGTAAGTCGGGGAGACGAGACCTTCTTAAATAGGTAGTTTGGTTGTACCCCACAGCCAAAACTATTGCACTTGTGCAGGCACTGGCTGATCTGGACTGGACTGATGCCTCCTCTTATTGGTCACACTGCTAGCCGCTTGTGCCAATGTCCCTGGGGCTGCACATGTACAGGGAATTGTGAGTATTATTTCTCCTTCCAATGCAAGCAGTGGTGATTATAGGTCGAAGTAATCATTTGTGCTGTCGTAGTTTTATACGAATGTCGTGGTGTTTCGATTATTTCGGAGTTGTCACGAGCTACGGTCCAGCGTAACGCGGCAGATCACTTATATGCACAGCGAAATACGACTGGAGTCTATTATTTTTTATTTATGGAACAAGAAGAGTTCAGTTTTTGCGTTCAAAAATTGTACAAGTGAGTGAAGCACGGAAGCCTTGATGGAAAACCTTAGGTGATTCTCCCCCCTTCCCTCTCAGACCTATGCGGAAACAAGACGTATGTGTCCTTACATTTCCACAGCCGCAGACATGCAGGGACGTGCAATTCCTAGATAGTAGGGTTGTGTCTCGGCGCGGGAGTGATAATGGACCTCGCAGCGTCCGTGACCTCGGCGGAAATCTTCAGCGCGTGGCTCAAGGATGCAGGCAAGTCCACAACGCTGGCCTCGGAGAAACTCGTCGTGATTGCAGTCACGGTAGCCGGCGATGTTGCAGTAGCTACGGTCCCGTGCTCGACAGGAAGCGACGCGTAGCCGAGATCTTCCATTTCCCGCTGGCAGTGTTGGTCCTCGCACTTGATGAGTCCAAAGTCCTCAAGAAGCTCCTCGGGCGTGGGCCTGCGAGTTGAGTTGCCCTCGTCAACGATGAGGTCGTTGGGCGACCTGTTACCGCTGTGAATCTCGTCCACCGCGCGACGACGACCGGGGTAGTCAGAGTCGTCCGAGTCGTCCGGGGCGTCGGGCATATCGGTGTCGGAGTCACTGTCGGGTTGGGGCGGGGGTCTGGGGTTGTTCGACTTCCCCTTGGTGAAGCCGTATCCAGGCCTGTTGACTTTGCCGTTGGTGAACTGCGCCGAGGGGGGCGCGGCGTAATACTGCGTGTAGGCGCGGTTGGCCGCCTTGTTGGCGTACCACGGGTCGTCGGTCAGAAGCGCGAAGCCAGGGTCCGGAACGAGGGTCTCGGGCCAGCACGGGTTGGCGGTGATACCCCAGTCAGGAGGCATGTTGCCCATTCTTTCAAAGTTGATGTCGATGACGGTCTCCATCTTGCGCATGGTTCTGTCCCAGTACTCCGTCTTCTTGCCGTTGCAGTCGACTTCGTCGGACATGGAACGCTGACCCACCAGCTCCTCGGTTTCTCTGTCTGGGCATCCCCTGAACAGACCACCGGCAGCAGCATTGTCGGCCCGCGGAATCAAACGGATCCAAACACTCTTGTCGCGGGCACGCCAGACAGCGGCTCCAGGGAACTCGTCGCGCTGACACTCGATATGTTCTTGCATCCAACCACTACTCCAGTCCGTATGGTGCTGATCGTGGTACTCGTCTCGGACTTCGCGATAATTACCGCCGTGAGCGTTGCCGCAAGTGAGAGACTTGAGATCCGGGCGCCGGTTGATGACGGATCTGTAGTGGTAGCAAGCCTGCTTAGCCTGGTCGCCGTAGCAGGTGCGCTTCAAGACGCGACGGCCTTCGGGCCTGGCATATACGTCGTTCCATACGGTATGGGGCCTGATTGCAGGTGCTCTCTTGGCGAGATTCTTCTTCTTGCACGTCTGTGGCCGTTCTTTGGCTTTCGTAGGCGACTGGGTCGCAGGGCGGTTGCCCTTGTTAGTCAGCGGCTTGTCCAGCTTGACGTCGTAGTCCTTGCCCTGGAACTTGAAGACCGACTTTCCAGCCTTTGCGACGCCCTTGGCGCAGACCTTGACCAAAGCGGGCATGGCGACGTGGAGGGCAATGGACGCAATCCAGCCGACGATAGGGATCAGGCGAAGGGGCAGCGTTGCGGCCATGATGGCCACGCGGCAGAAGGCCTTCGCCGCGATCTCAAGGGCAAGGGTCTCGGCGGCTTCAAGGGCCAGATCGGCTGCCTCGTCCTCGAACTTCTCCTGGATTTGTTCTCTCGAAATCGGAGGCTTGAAGCCGGAGCAACAGTAGCTCTGCGTGCCGCCTGTGCAAGTCTGATCTTCATCCTTGCTCTTGTGGTTGGTGTTGATGGTGAGCTCCGTCTCTCCTTGACTGCAGCCTCCAGCGCAGGAGAGGCCGATGCCTCGAAAACCACGCCACTTGCATGTGCCCATAGTAGTCCCCTTAGTACAGCATAGGCGGCGTACTTGGTCTTTGGGGCAGCGGGACATTGTGGACAGCGTTCCAGGTTGTCCTCTCATCTGCGAAGCTTCGTGGTCACCGTTGCGGCACTTTTCGTCGCACATGGTAGTGTAGCAGACACCCCTCGCTGCATCGTCTTGGTACATGCTCTCGGCCTCCTCCAGCTCTTCTGGCGTCAGGCCGCCAGCGAACCCATCTGAACTCTGGTCGATCTGATCCAGGGCCCAGATCATCATGCCGCCGAGGCAGCGAGAGGCAGCGAACTCACGTTTTTGCATAAGAGTATCAGCGTCGTCGTATGACACCCACTGGTCGTCGTCCCAATGGATCCACTTGACTCCAGCCTTTTGATCGTGAATCGGCTTAAGCTTTTTGTCATCAATAATGTCCATGATCTCCTGCAGGTTGAGGATGCCCGATGCCTTCGAGCAACGACCTGCTTTAGCGCCGCCAGAGAACTGGCACACGCCGTTAGGTTTGTTGCAGTTAGGGTCTTTCAGGGTGAAGGAGCGCCCGTACACTGGACCATCACAATCAGTATAGGGGAGTTTGAAGGCAGGTATGGACAGGTGTTACTCACGCCCCTGGCCTAAAACAACATTTCCAGGCTTAACTCCGGCTCTCCAGAGGAGATCCAGTCCGAGATCGATTTCAGTGAGGTTGGTGTGGGTTGCCACGTATGGTCCGACGAACTTCGAGGCTGCATCCCACGTCCCATGGAGGTCGTAAGACATCAGGTTGAACCAATCGACATGCGGCTGGAGCTTGGCCAGGTCGAAATGCTGCAAGTACCAGTAAGAAGCGGGTAGCGTGAGGGAATAACCGTATTTCTTCTTAGCGAAAGCCTCCTTGATGTCCTTGGAAAGCAGGACGAAATTCTCTTTGTCCTCGAGCTTGCCGCCGCGGTCATCTGGCAATTTGTTAGTGGTGTACATGATCATGGATACCAAGCGATGCAAGAACTTACCGGCTGTCGGGTACTCCCAATCCATGTCCATGCCTGTTATGTCAGTGACATTCTCAGCGGATGAATGCAAATCAAATACCATCGAATCCGTATGTCTCCATGAACTTGATAAGGTTGTTGATAAACTTCTTGCGATTCGCAGCCGTGCTAGACATGATACTGAAGGCCTGCTGGTACTTGCCCGCTAGGGTGACACTGTCAGTAATCCTCGATTCTTCAACTTTCGGGAGGAGTTCTCACGGTCATTAAAGGACCACCCTCCGACACTGACCCACGTCTCTAGACCCGGCTTCCTCTCCTTGAGCTTCGTAAAACGGCTGAGGAGTGAACCTGCATTCTTGTCCATTGGCGTGAGCTCAAAGGTGTCTGGCTCAAAGAACATAAAGGCAAAGTTGACATGTGTTAGGCCTTGAAGATTGAGGTCCTCAGGGGCAACGGCGCTACACGAGCGCGTGTTTGCCCATGTCTCGTAGTAGCCGATGGACCGCTTGTTGACTATGCAACTTCAGATTAGCATGAGTTTCAGCGCAAGTCAGCGGGTTTTCCGGGTCCTCGCGTACTAGTTGTGCCTTCCTTGCTACAAGAAGGGCGTTTGGGAGGACCGCAGCCTCCGAATGCTTTTTGACAACCTTCGTCCGCATCACAGAAATCGTCAGTCGAACCACAGAAGCTAATCATCAGGTCAGAAATGCTCTATATGTTGGGAAGAAGGCGCAGGCTTACCCAAACTTGGAGCAGCACACTCCCAGGGGGCAGGCCTGTTTCCCGGGTCTTCCGTATTCGCCGCACTCAGCTTTGGCGTCGCAGTTGGAGGTACAGTTGCCAACGCCGCACTCGGCTGGGGAGTATCCGCATAGTCCGGTGATCTATGTAGGATTGTTATGTCAAGCCATTAACTTTCAACATAATCTGTCGACTTACACCACTGCAGCAGGCACCGTTAACGCAAGGGGTCTCTGGGTTGCAGGTGCCGACTGGAAGCTCTAGCAGTTCAGCTGGGGCATCGACGCCTAGAATGGAGAAGGCCGAGTTCAGGCGAAAGTTGACTTCGACATCAGACTGGGCCTTGATGATTTCAATGGCTTCGCTGACATTGTAGTTGTCAGTGTGGTTAGATGCCACAAGTGAAGAGTTTGAGGCGGCCGTCAAAGAAAGCGTGCCGAAGGCCAACAGGCCAAGTAGATTGGTGAGCATGGCTCAGGACTAAGGACGCCCGAGGCTCAGCCGTATGGGAAAGGACTGGACAGTGACTTTGTGCCGCACTGGAAGCTTGCAGAGAGAGAATGAGTGACGCACCGCTGAGGGGCAGAGTGATCGAAAACGGATGATAAGAAGAGGACATGTCCCGAGATGAGCGGCGTGGTGGGACAACTTATCAGGCGGCGTCATCTCCATCCGTCTCATGCCCTTCAACTAGCGACCTGAGGCCGGTTGCCGTTGTCGTTAGATGTTTTCCATTTGATCCCGTTCTTCTTCGGTCCAGGCGCCCCTCGAGCCCATGTGATTCCGTGCCTTTCCCCTGCATTCGGTCAGATGGTCTCTGAAGTCCATGATCAAGGCCATCTTGGCACAGTCTAATCTCCGTCTCTGCATTGTGATATCGATCCTATTCACGCAGGGCAATACAGAGTCTGTGCCTGTGCAGTGCGAAGGTTCTCTGTCTTTGCAGGGCTATCGGGCCGCTAGCGCATTGATTGAACGTTCCATTTTGGTCACAGGGTGGTATTGGCTGACTTAGCCAAGGAGGCTCGAACCGGCGGTCTTCGGATGGATGCCTAAAGATATCAGCGATCAAGATCCTGAGATGCTGCTAGAGAGGAGGCTAGCGCGAGAAAGGCAGGAGATGTGTGACCAGTGTCGTTGATGATTGGGCCTTGGCGCTGGCTGGACGGTGGACCCAGAGTGAGCTTAGGCAGTGAGCTTAAATAAAACCCACGCGAAAAGAAATGCACGCGGTTCCTGGAATTTCCTTTCTCGTCCATGCCAGGGTTCATTTCTGCAGCGGCCAACTCCCTAGCATCTGATGGTCGGCTTGGACCGTAAGACGGCTTAGACTTGGGAACGGGGTTTTTGGAAATCACTTCCGGCATGCCCTCCGGCTTGGTATACGGAGCGTCGTTTCTCGAATCGATATAGGCGCGAAGTTACGGAGAATTAGCAATGATCCCGGCGGACAACCAATGCTAGCGACGCCCGAGGCTCAGATCCCTTGAGACTGTGACCCTCGAGTGAAAGCAAGTCGAGAAAGCGATATCAGCAGACACCGCCCGAGGACATTGAGCTTGGAACCATGCTTTCTCTCTTGAACTCTTTCTCTCCCACAACCGCTTCTCCGGCCTTAGATCTATACCGTTCGCCCTCGGGCTGTCTGTCTCTACCTTTGACTGATGCGCAGTCATGTCACTCTTTAAAAATCCCTCCACGGCCTTGGCTCTGTTGTTGGTCCCACGTTCCTTCGCTTTCGTCTTATGGCCTTTGGTCGATACCGAAGGGCTCTCCAATGTTCTCAATATTTCGACAACTTGCATCACTGCTTTGTAAGCTCGCGCCCGCACATAACATTTCCATCCTGCCTACCTAGCTGACCTCCATCCCCAGGAACGCAACCCTGGATTGCGACCAGGACCTCTACCAATGGACCGTCAAAGCAGATAGCGTCTGGTGGACCGCCGAAAACACTACTCAGCTCTGCACCAATAGCTGCCTCACCTCCAGCCGCCAGTGGAAAGAGGATGCTGCCGACGCCTGCGTCGGCGACTGGCTCCGCTCCGGCCGCAGCTACGTCGAGGCAGATACCCTCTCCGCCCGCTTCGCCGAGGGTCTCGAACTCGCATGCACCCGCTCCTCCGCCAACGAATGGTGCTTCGTCGAGTCGCAGACCTGGACGGGCTCTGACGTCGTTCGTCCCGACTGCGCCGCCAACCCGGCTGATCCCTGGTGCTCCAATCCGGTCAACGTAACGGCCGAGAACAGCCGCATGGCCAACTTGTACGACGATGACCTGCTGTGTTCCGAATGCTTCCTGAAGCTGTTACACACCCGCATCGAATCTGAGTTCCTCCCAGACGAGGACCACTCAGATTATCTCGTCGAGCAATTCCAGGACATCCAGAACGTCTGCCAGACGACACTGGCCGCCGAGATCGCGACACGAAAGATGCCCGACTACCCGACGGCTTACACCCCCACACCGACGTGGGGAGCCGGGCCGGGCACCGTCACAGAGACCAACATCCCCGGAGACCCCACCGAACTGGCGTGTTATGCCGAGGAGAACATCCTCAACGTGCTAGTAACGTCGAATAGCGACGACTTCGAGGCCTGTAATGACGTCGCGCTGTATAACGGCGTTGCTACGGGTTCTGTGCTTGTGGCGACGGGCAATTCGGCGTGTTGGGTCGAGTCAGGAGAGGTATGTGGCCCCGAGCCCTGCCAGCTCCTCCGAGTTCACGAGGGCCAGACTTGGTAAGACGAATTTCTTCATCTGCCTCCTTCCTAGGAAGCATTAACTTACACAAGAGCCTTAGTGAATCCATCGCCACGGCTGTCTCAAACGCAACAGACCCTGTCAACGGCGCCCAACTAGCAACCTGGAACCCAAACATCCTCGGCGCCTGCGACCACCTCGTCCCAGACCAGTACATCTGCATATCGTGAGTCTCTCGTCGTCTTCGTCCCTTGCCGCCAGGAACTAACATTCGCAGTCGCCCAGGAGGCTCTTGGATTCCGCCTCCAATCGATTCCCTCCCTGACGGCTCTGAAGGCCCCGTCCGCGGTGGTCCAGGCAGCACCCCGACCCTTGAAATCATCGACAACCCCTCGACGCCCATCGACCCCTGGCTGCTCCAGGAGGGCATAGCCGCCGACTGCACGCGCTATGTCCTCGCGAGCGCCGGTGCCAACTGCTGGAAGATTGCAAACGACGCGGGTGTGGAACAGTCCCGCCTCTTCGAGCTCAACCCCGTCCTCGGTGCTAGCGGTGAGTTCTGTGACACAAAGGTGTGGCGGGACTATTACTACTGCGTCGGCGTTAACGGCGAGGGAAGTCCGACGACCACGAGCGCGCCACCGGCCGCTACGACCTCGGCCATCGCAAAGCCGACGAACACGCAGGCGGGCCAACCCACAGATTGCAACAAATGGGTCGAGGCCAAGTCCGGTGACGGGTGCTGGGGCATGTATACCTCAGCTGGCATCGACGCCTCGCAGTTCTACAAATGGAATCCAGTCCTCGGTGCTGCGGGCGAGAACTGCGGGACGCAGATCTGGCCAACGTATTTCTATTGCATCGGCACCGGCTCGGCGTCTGCTCCGGTCTTGACGACGACGGCCGCGGCGGCAACGACCACGAAGGCGGCGGATCCAGCCAAGCCAACGGCGACGCATGCAGGGACTGCAGCGGACTGTACCAAGTTTGTCCAGGCCAAGGCCGGCGACGGATGCTGGTCCATGTTCACGGCAGCCGGCATTACGGCGGAGCTGTTTTATAAGCTGAATCCCGTTTTGGGGGCCACGGGGGAGAATTGCGGGTCGTATATGTGGCCGGAGTATTACTACTGCGTCGCGGCATCCGGGTCCGAGACGACGCCGCCACCGCCGACGACGACAGCTGGACAAGCCAAGCCGACGGCCACGCAGACAGGTATTGCTGCTAACTGCAACAAGTTCGTAGAGGCTGCTAGTGGTGATGGGTGTTGGAAGCTAGCGAATGATGCTGGTATCAACTTGTCGTTGTTCTATAAGTGGAATACGGTGCTCGGTGCCAATGGAGAGAACTGTGGGACGCAGATATGGCCTGAGTACTTTTACTGTGTTGGGGTGAGTGGTTGAGTGGATAGGACCAGGTTGTAAGACAACAGGCGTAGGCACCGTCCGGTATTCCCTCGTCACTAGTCCAGGTCTTTCGAAGCATGGTGATAAAGTGTGTCCACCGTCAGGCGGTCCTGGACGGTACAATGATTTGGATCATGCATGTCAAGTATAGCATGCTTTTTGGTGTGGCCGCAGTTACTGGCCACGGCCAGATTACAAGACACAAAACTGAAATCGCTGATGTCCGCGTCATGTTAGTCGTTGAAGAACAAAAGGACGGAAACTGAATTACGCAGGTAATTAAATGCATGAGAAAGCTGGGCATCATATGGGAAATGATAACGCAACTACGTATCAAAATCGCCGATGCTGTTTTGGGACAACTTTGCCCCTTTTCCCCTTTTCCCTTGTTCCTCGGTACTACATTGCAACGCCCTATGAAGTCTACTATGCAAAAATTGGCTGGGTCGAAAAGTGAGCACGCTACACAGTATAATTCCTCGATGACTGCCTAGTATAGCAAGTTAGAGAATATTGAGATCAAGTCGTTGTCGACTCTGATTTGAACAATCCGTTCGAACTCACGGACATATGCATCTTCGTCTGAAAAAAAAAGAAATGAAAAAGAATCCCAAGATTACTGTTGATGCAACATGTTACATTCTGCCTTTGCAATCCAATTCGCGAGCGTAGAGCGTCGGAAGCCGAAAATCGGCGTCCTGACAAAGGACGCCATGAATAGTAGACCTCTGACTCAATATGTAGCCGCCCACGCAGCTGCAAGAACCCCTGCGTGTTGCCTTTCCCGCTGGATTCGGGATTAGACACACAAATGCCACCATGCAACTAAATAAGCGTAAACAATGCCCAAGTCTAGTAGCAACATAGCGAGAACAGACCAGCTATTTCTCAAATTTGTTTCTAGCGCTATTGTTCGGGCGGCGCTAAATACGACAAAGAATGAGGTGCCTATCGAGAGGGCAACCGCAAGACTCACCATGAACATCATCTGTCATGCCCTCTGGAGTATTGGCAATGATGCGCATATGCTCCGGCACGCCGAACGCGACGCGGAATCTTCGAAGCAATTCTATGAGACTCTGTTTGGTTCACATTAGTTAGCGTGAAATAGTGATGCGCCCGCGGGGGGGGGGGGGGGGGGAGATACTCAGGAGAATATAATCTTGCCGGATATTGCCATTAATTATTTTTCCTCTAAGCCCTACGTAAGCCATCATGTTTTGAAAGGTGGTGGCTGATACCGGGTCTTGAAAGAGTAGCACAACACAGCTATCAAGACGTTTTCTGAATTGAGCCTTGAGGAAGTGTGGCAGGAGATATCCATCCATGTTGAAACGGAGGATCAACCAATCAATCGCCCTGTTAAATCTTGATTCGGAAACGGGTTGAGCAAGGTTCTACTTGAGAATTCGCATGGACAGCAGGTCACTTTAGGATCCATTGGTAAGCTTGACTTGGGTAAATTTGTAGAGCTACCATAAAGGCGTAAAGGCTTATCGTTCAAATTGCCGACTTTTGGATGGAAAAGTTAGGTAGTATGAGTGGCTTGTGATGTTAAAATAGTTTACTGACACACACACACTTATTTAATGACGATAATGAAAGTCTATGTCCATTCTCCAACGCGAAAGCTGATTCATGTCCTTTCTTTACTTTCCCGTGCTGAAATCTGGCCCCTTCAACGTCCAACGCACAACCAATTTATTATCTTCAAGCATTCTTCGCCTTCGCGTCGAGATTTAAGCACGTAGCTACGAAGAGAGTATATCCATAAGCTAAAGTACAATATTTAAATGAAACGGGCTTCCGTTAGAGCCGAGAAGATCTCAAGGTACATCTACTCAAAGTTTCATTTGCCAGTGCAGGTCTCGCAAGAAAAGCCCCGACAGCCTTCTCACGTCCCGTGTCAATTGCACACATCTTGAAACTGCATTACATTTTTCCACAATAATTCCGAACACGAGCGATTCATCGATGAGATATGTTCTATGTATCGCATGATGCATGTAATAATCTTGCGACAGTTCTACAATGTAGTCCTCAACCCGAACTTAGGAGATATCTATGATACCCATCTTCCATATGCAATAAAATCGTTGGAAAAGGTGAGAATTAGAGAATGAAAATGTTGCCGGCACTGTCTGTTGTGGGTATGAGATTTACGTTCTGGTGTCTTCACTTAAGCCTTCTTCTTGCCCTTCGGCATGCGGACAAGCCAGTAAAGGAATAAGGAGGCGACGATGTTGAAGACAATGTACACCATTCCAATTCCCCAGTCGCGCCATCTGTTGTCGAAGTTGGAACTAATGGACGTGAGGAAGCTGTTGGTGTTTGCAAGAGTGCAGAAACTGCACTCGGTCGTTGACTCGGGGTTCAGGAGTTTTCCACCTGCGGCCTTTATGTAACCCGCCATGAAAGAACCGCAGGTTTCGTTGGCTGGCGGGCTGAAGTGGATGAACTCGTTGCTCGAACACGTCACGTCCGAGTTCGCCAGGCCCGTTGAGAGGATAGACGATATCAGATATGTGAACGGTGACACCCTGTACA
Organism: Colletotrichum neosansevieriae; assembly: GCA_036785495.1. Lineage (NCBI taxonomy): Eukaryota > Fungi > Ascomycota > Sordariomycetes > Glomerellales > Glomerellaceae > Colletotrichum > Colletotrichum neosansevieriae. The sequence continues at coordinate 163,055 of JAVHLV010000097.1, read as the reverse complement.
TGAAGATCCAGAAGCCGGGCATCTGCTTCGGGCTAGCCAGAACACCGCAGAACAGCAGACACATCATGAACAGCGTGTTCGCCAAGTTACCACCCATCTCGGCGGTCTCGGTGATGGCGATGCAGGCGTGCGCAAAGGTGCAAGTGAAGATGAGGAACTGCCAGAACAGAAGCCACATGAGACCAGCGCGCTCGCTACGCTGGCTCGGATAGCCGTTCTCCCAAAGGCCGACGGGGTAGTAGACGCAGATGAACATGAAGACGGACATGAGAGTGTTCCAAGGGATTTCGGTGACGACTTGTGACAGCATGAAAACCTTCCAGCTGTAAGTCTTGGAAGGCCGTTCACGCACTTCGTAGAGCGAACGCTGCGTCACGAAGTGAGGCATCTGTTGTTGCACTAGCTGACCGAAGATGGACAAAATATTGAAGATGGCGAACATCTGATTCTGCAAGCCCTGGATACTGAGGGGCGCATTGAGGAAGACGAGACCGATGAAGAGAGCGACAGAGCAGCAAAGAATGAACTTGGCGTAGATGTAAGAGGGTGTGCGCCAGTACTGTTGGAACACGCGACGGGTGACGATCAAGAATTGGTCCCACAAGGGAGCAGCGAATTCGCGGTGAGCGGCGGCCTTGTCTTCCTCCGTTTCAACATGGGCTGCGCCCTGTGACTTGAGACGTTGAAGCTCGTCCTGGACAGCCTGGTATTCGGGGCTGGACTTCCACGCCTGGTGCCAATCAATTTCGGTTGTTGATCCAGGCGCTGCGCCAATAGCAGTAAGCATCCATTCAGCTGGGTTCGCGCCGGGAGGGCACTTGGGGGCTCCGTTCTTCTCAAAGTACGACGTAAGAGTGTGTGAGTTTTCTCCGATTTCGCCGAAGTAGACGGTTCTACCTCCCTTGGCGAGGAACAGCAAGCGATCGAAGCGCTGGAACAACATGGCGGACGGTTGATGAATGGTGCAGAGGATAGACTGGCCGGCCTTTGACAGCTTTTCGAGAAGATCCAAAATAGCCCATGATGTTTGAGAGTCCAGTCCGGAAGTGGGCTCGTCGACGAAGAGAAGGAGAGGTGGCTTTGCAGCCAACTCGACGCCAATAGTAAGCCGTTTGCGCTGTTCGACGTTCAAGCCCTCGCCAAGCACGCCCACCACGGCGTCAGCGTATTCCTGCATGTCCAAAAGCTTGATAACCTCGTTCACATAGGCAATTTTTTCAGCTTTGGGCGTGCTAGCCGGCTGGCGCAACAAAGCGCTGAACTCCAAGGCCTCACGAACGGTACTCGTCTCAAGATGAAGGTCCTGTTGCTGAACATATCCGGTTTTCCGTTGGAAGGACTCATCGCGGATCTTGCCATCGACGAGCATTTCTCCCGTAATGACACCCATGGAAACACGATCAGCCAAACAGTCGAGTAAGGTGGTTTTGCCGGCGCCCGAGACACCCATCAATGCCGTGAGAGTACCTGACAACCGTGTTAGTAAACATCATGACCAAGACAGCGATCAAGAAGACTGACCTGGCTTCACCCAACCGTCGACACAGTCAAGGATTCTTCGCGGCTCGCCCTTGATCTTGATGTCGTAACAAACGTTGTTCCAATGGAAGACGCTGGTCGAAGCCTGAATGGCTCCCTCATTGCCAGAGGATGCTTTGCCTCCCTTCTCCACTATGGAGGAAGGTCCAGACATGGAAGCCTCAATGTCGTTCTTGTTCTTCGAAGGGGCTGTGACGCCACGACGGAAAACGAGAACTTCACCCTTGGACTTCTTGGCGGAAACGTACTCGGTGGCGATGAAGTAAACGAGGTGGAGAGCGATGGCAAATGCGATGAGAATGCCGACGTTGCGCCACTTGTGCGAGTTGAAGTACTTGTACTGAGAACCAATGTAGGCATCTCCGTTGACGAATGATTGACCAGGGACGGCGCCGACGGTGGAGCAGGCTCTGTTCTCGAGAGTGACGTTCTGATAACCATCGATCAAGGGACTGGGAACATAGGCACCACACTCGAAATCGCGGTTGTGGAACTCGTTGATCATAAGCTGGACAATAAACATCAGTATCTCTACGGAGAGTGAGATGGCACCAGTCATCTTACCGCTTCAAATCCGTAAGCCACGGGATCCAAGTAGTTGATCCACCTGCACCAGCCGAGCATGTAGTCCACGGGAATGACGAAACCAGTGAAAATGACCAGAGCCAAGATCAGAATCGAGGCAGGAACCATAGCCTGTGACATTGTGCGAGAAAGAGAGGCGCTTTTCTAACGTTAGCTTTGGACGAGGTTCATTCAACATCAAGCTGAGACTTACATGGATCTGAATAAACCAGACATGGCAAGAACCATCAGGAAGGTGGTGAACAAGAAAAAGAAGAAATTTCCGGGCTCGCGGTTCAAGTTCGTCATGAAGTAGATGATCAAATCGTAAAAAATCGTGTTCAGGATCTTGTACGGCATATCGACGAGGACAGAGGAGAATGATTCGGCTGAGGCGTGGTAGAAGGCGTATCTCTTGTGTTTTTCGACAATCGGTCTCTGTGCGTACTGCGTGAGGATTTCGAGGGCACTGGAAAACGCATTGGCGAGGATGGCGACGAATAGAACGGCAGCTCGACTGTAAAACGATGCGGTCGTTTCCGGGAGATTGTAAAACAGAGAAGACATGATCAAGGCTGTTGAGGAATTGGCAATCAAAGCAAAGAGCGTTAAGCCGGGACTGCCTTTGAGAAGCTTGAAGCCGCGCCAGAGGCAGAGTCGGACTTGTTGGCCGTATGAGAGAATGAACGGGGACTTGAGACGCTGGTTCTTGGCCTGGACAGCTTGCTTCTGGTTTCTGAAAGCCTGGGCATCAACACCGTCGATAGGGTGGTCGATCTTGTACTGTTCGATCTCGGCGTGCAGTTTTTCAGAGGCCTGACTCTCCTTCCAACGGGCAGCAAATTCGTCTGGGGTACGAGGCACACGGCCCTCAAATCCGGGACGAACCACGCGTTCAGAAGGCGCCGTCATTGACGTGAGGAAGTCGGGAGTCGTCTGGCGAGCTGGGCACTCGAAACCGAGGTTGATGAAGTATTGTCTGGCTTCCGTCGTGCGTCCGAAGAATATCTGTCGGCCCTCGTAGAGAACGAGAACCTTGTCGAAGAGGTCATACGCGCTTTGGGGCGCCTGGTAGATCGAGACGGCGCAGGTCTGTCCAAACAATTCGGACTGGAGACGGAGGGTCTTACAGAACTCGACTGCGTTGGCTGCGTCAAGACCTCTGGTGGAATTGTCCCAACACTGCAAGGGCGCGTTCGCCAAGGTGGCTTCAGCGATGGTCACACGCTTGCGTTCTCCTCCAGAGACGCCGCGGATGTATTCGTTGCCCACACGAGTGTTCACAGTGTGGCTGATGCCGTACATGGCCATGACAACGTCTCGGAGGTGGTCGCAGTACTGGGCGGTGGTGATTCCAGGTGGGAGGTTGCGAGGGCAGCGAGCTCGCGAGGCGAAAGTAAGGGTGTCGCCAACGGAAAGCTGAGGAAAGTGGACATCGACTTCAGCGGTGTAGATGGCGTCACCAGCATGGTTCTTGTGAAGCTCCTTGGCCGAAAGGCCCTGATAGTTGAAGTACGCGCGTTCGTCGGTGTAGATGCCATTGGTCTCGCCGGCAATGGTTTTGAGGAAGGTAGAGCAGCCAGACCCGGGAGGTCCCAAAACGACAAGCATCTCTCCTGCATCAACAACGCCGTTGAAATCTCGAAGAATGTCAATGCGGCGATGCCCACCCGTTTTCGACGTGAGCTTTCGACTGATACTGGGAAGCTCAAGCCAAACATTACCGACGTTTTTCTGATAGTCCGTCTCTTGGCCATATCCGAAGACGTTCATGTTCTGGAAGGCAAAACCGGCTGTTCGAAATCCGGAGCCATGCTCGTTGGTGACGTTCGCGAGGGTCTTCGCCCATTTCCGGGCATTGAACTTGGAGCCACGGGGATTGAGAGGGGACTCGGGGTCATCGCTGCCGAATAGCGCGTGGTTGTTCTCGCCAATATTAACCGCAGAGTTTCGGGTGTACTCCCGTGCCAGTTCCTGGACAATGGAATGGCGGCGTTCAAGCTCGGTGTCGTTGCCATCTTCGTCTGTCGATGTAGACGCATCTCCCTCATAGAGAGAACTGCCCTCCACAGCCTTGGAAGCGGCTGGTTTCTCGTTAGATGCCGAAATCGCGTCTTGTTCTTCAACATATGTCTTCTGGCTGGCGGAAGGGGAGCGACCAGCCACTCGCGCCGTGTGGTCGGCGTTGAACGGTATAAAAGGTGCAGACATGGTGTGTTCTGGCGAGGTTCGTCAGATAATTAGAAAGGAGTGTCTGGCTGACGCAGCGGTCGCAAGCGTGTCTTGCTATCCTGGATATACTACGTTAATCCTGGACGTTTCCCATCTCATGTCGGTTCCAAGGCTTACCGATCAGCATCAACCAGGTCTTCGCTCAAGTTGCCTAAATAGCCTTGAAGTAAATAGTAGTACGATTAGGTAGGTAGTCTTGTAACAAGGGCTTGGGATGGGAAGTTGAGAAGAAAAGCAAATGTCGAAAAGAAGATGTATGTCTCGGAGAATCGAAACATGCCATGTAAATAAGGCTAGTTCTAGATTTATCATGAGCTTCACGGACTGTCTCTTCTCCCCGTATGTCCACGGTCCATAAGTTATCACACGTCAGGGGTCCATCTCAAAATCCGGCCTCTCAATTTTGGTCCAGTGCCCCGGGTCTTCGGTGCGCCAAATAGGCCAAATCTCACGCTTTTGACGTAGTAAGAGGGGCCATACGTGTTTGTTGAACCTGGCCCAGGTCTAGAAAAATCCTGCATGTCGTTGGTTGTCTACGAGCCTTGTCCACCTGCGTGTAAGTGAATGGGTCTCGACAGAGGCGGGCCGCCTTGGCGATGATCATCACGTAAAAACACGCCATGTAGTCAGTCTACCTACCTTAGGTAGAAGTCGGAAGGTGGGTGTGGGACCATAGAGGCGGGCTTTCGGAACCTTGAAGTGCCCCGACGCGGACGCCGTCCACCTCCGTTTTGTTTACCGAGAAGTCCAAATTCCCCAACGTCTAAATCCAACCTTACTCCAACTTCACAGCTTTAAAAGGACCAACAGTTCGTTTGATCTTTTGATGTTTCTGGGTAGAATGGAGCGCGTCCCGTACCGCCATTTCTGCCCTTGCTGCCCTTTGCCGCGCCCCACATCCACTGCCCGGGCCTAACACAATAGCACACCTTTGTATCCGTACATGCTAACTAAATTCATTACCAAAGACGGCGGGCTTTCCCAAGTTTGCAACATCTCGTTGCTTCACAGTGATGACAAGGTTTGGCGGGAAATCTCCCACTCTTCTACTCTCTCTTGCCGCTACATTGCTGGACCTACACTTACACATGAACCAGTACCAAACCCATATTGTGATGACATCGTTGGCTTTCCAGTACATGCAAAATGTACAGTCCAGATACAGATGCTAGGTTGAGCAAATTGCAGGATGACCCAACAACACTACGCGCAAGGTAGTGGGTGTAGCAGGGATAGCCCCTGTGCTCAAGCCCGTTCTTCTGGCTACATAGTACTCACAGGTGAAAAGCTTGCGGATGAAAAGTCCAAATCTTCGGGGTCCGCTTCCAACGCCGCAAAAGAACGCCTTGGCTTCATTTGTAATTCATGATTCCGCTACGAACGGTGCATTAGTGGACACGACAACTCCTATTTCTCGGAACACACTTCGCATTTTTCGATGTCAGCTACAAATCAGCTCCAGGGGTTATCTTGCTTGATCAGATATCACCCTTGCCCACATCTCACGTTAGCCTTCGTCATTACCCTTTATCTCCGCGTACTCAGTTGCCAGTAAGTAATGGTGCTCGTCAGTTGACACGAGCTGCCGGTGTCCACTGTCCACGCAACCGTGAGTCCAAAGTACCATGTTCTTCATGCAGTAGGCGTCGAATCACAATTACAGGAGGAACCCAAGACTCTGCAGGTACATATTGTTCGCGGCTCGTACGCAGGCGCCAGCAACTGTGAGCCGGCTTCTGTTAATGCCCTCATGGACTGGACTACAGTACAAAGTGAGACTATTCTCCGCATTTTCTCCAATTGCCTCAACCACAATCTGTACTGTAGTCCAGTGGCGGTCGATGGGATAGTGGGATCGAACGGGGTCCGACGCGGCGTTCCAATTTTCCCCAACAGGACAAGCACTTCTGACCTAGGGGTTTCCTCATGCCACTCGAATATTGCTTTTCTTTTCTTCTTTAAACCCTCCACACCAAGAAAACAGTATAGCCACTCGTAATGGCTTGGACCCGGTTTGATTAAGTTGTGGTCGGAGTAAAACACACTACGCAACACGCAAATACTTGCAGAAGACTTTGCCGCTCAGGCACGAGTGAAAGCTGGTTTTCAGTTCAGAGTCTTTAGACTCTGAGCTTGAAAAGTGTTCGATTCATAAACGTTGAAACAGAAAAAAAACCACTATGTACCGTTTCGCGTTGCCCACTCCCCTCGATTCAGAAAAGGAAAATAAAAATAAAAAAATGTGGAGGAAGCGCGTTAGACAGACATCTTTCGAAGTGGCCAGTGACAGGCGCTCAGAGTTATCATGGGCCGATATTAATCTACCTAGCATCTAGCATTTAGCATTTCACGGTACCCTCCAAGGCATATCCAGCTGAGTTTACAACAGGAGTAATCTTGCCGTGAATTGTATAGGCCTGGTTGACAATGTTGGTAATTGTAGCCTCGTCGGCGGTGACATCCAACTGGAAGAGCTGGGCCCCAGCAGATGCGAGACCGGATATCTTGGAAGTAGTACGGGCTGTTGCAATGACGCGATGGCCGCGGGAGAGACCTTCTTTGGCGATTTCCAAACCGAAGCCCGAGGAGGCACCAGTGATGAACCAGACTGGGGAGTTCATCGTGTGTTGGGCTGGGGTCGACGGCGACCGCCTTTTTGAAGATTGATGAAGTGTATGGCCCGATTGGATACCAAGTGGCGAACAATTCTTTCATAGCTGAGTTGAACAGAAGTCTTCCTCTACTTATACTCAGTCTTTCAACTGTATCCGAGAAGGTAACACATGACGGTGCCCGCCTTCTTTACGCCGGATGCCAGAGTCGAGCCGACGTAATCTGAGGATTGCGGCTCGAAAGAGGGACCAGTGGAAGCGTCCCGGCCGTTCATCTTGGGGTTCTTACCGGTAACATCTCTGGGAAGCTAAGGCGAGAAACCCCCAGACTCATCCCTATCCACATCGATATCATAGTAATGAAACGCGCGATTCAGGTTGTAACAAATTCACCGTCACATATATACCTACATGTATGTTACCTTAGGCCGAGCGCATTTCAGAGCGTGAATTTGTCTTTTTACCCCATCAAAAATGTCTTCACCCAGGACCGCCCTTCATCTCCAAAACCCCGTACAAATACCTCAGCCTCCTCCTCCTCTGCCACCCTCCAACGTCCTTCTTGTGTCAAAACTTGAATACAACTAGAACGAAGACCAGTGTCTTGCGAGACTACTAATTTCTAGGTCTCTCTTCAGTCGAAACCATGGGAGCGTCCGTCGAGCGCTTGGATGCGTCTCCAGATAACTTAGGTCTCTGCCCAAAACATCTGGGGGCGTCTTCAAAGCTCCGGGGGCTCTCGTGTTCCGAGTATCCTAATTTGGTTCTTGTGTCTTTGTTAGTTCGGAATGGCATGAATTCCGCTAACTCTGGACTCTTTGGTTGATCGGACGTGTTGATGAGCCCCCGACCCCAGCAAACCACCCGAGGGCTGTGTAGAGGGCACACTCGTGCTTCTAGGTCGGGTGGAGTGGGTTCAGTCAGTTGACTGGGTTTGCTGCTGCGGGCTTGAGCCTGGACGCAGGCGGAGAGGAAGCTGTGTGCCCGTAGGTGGTAGTTGAGTAGACGTCAAACCGGAAGTTGACCCAGACTTCGAAGCTGTAAAAGGTACTCCAAATAGAGAAAGAGACCCCTGCGACGAGAGCCAGCCCCGCTGGCTGAGGCTGACGTGCCAGCTTCCTGGGTACTGTCTCCGCCGGAAGATCGAGGAATCGCCCTCACCTTGTCCAAAATCATCGTGAAATAGGAACCGCAGAGGGTTTCCTTATTCTCACCAGGGGTCTCGATGTTGGCCACGGTGTCTTCGGACTCCTTGGAACCATTCTGGGTGTCCCCAGGAGAACTTTGGGGAGGGGGGGGGGGGGGGGGGGGCAGGAGGATTAGTAGGTGGCGAAGTGAACACACCGGGGGAGACGGAGCTGCTGAACGCTACCCGAGGCGACTGATTTGTGATAGATCATAGGTGAATTATCTATGTGAGTCGATATAAAGTCTCCCGAACTGGGCAGAAGGCGCAGATTTTGGGCAACAGGGATAGAATGCAATGAGCGCACAGCAGAGCAAATCCACCAGAATCAAGTATGATAGCGGCTATGAAGACCAGAGCTACTCTGGGTGGTACAAGAAATCCTGGAAACAGCCAGTAAAGAGAAGCAGAGCAACACTTCTCTTCCAAGGCTAGATGAGCATTCTTTCCTATCGATGTCTGCCTTTTCTGTAGCATTCTTTCCTGTGGAGGAGTCAAAGGCCTTATTTCTCTACGTTGAACGAAGAACTCCGACAATCGACGCTCTGATGCATCCATCAGAAGGATATCCCTTATGATGAGGATCGGAATCGTAGCTATCGAGGACCCGGTTGATAAGGCGCTGCCGTTCACTCAAGTCCTGCTCAGCAAGACATTCCGCGGGGCTAATTAAACCCTCGAGAGCGTATTTGGTGTCCACTACACCCGTTTGGCAAACTGATGGTAATGCCACATCACTTACAGTTGCGGTCTGTGGGCTCTTTGGGCAATGCTGGTAGGAGATCGGAGTTAACCATGGAAGGACCATGGCTTGCGCCAGACAATGAGCATCAGATGGAGAAACCAGAATGTCATTCACATCTCTATCGCCTGATTGGTGAATTTCGCGTCTAATATACGAGGGTTATCACAGATCGGAGAGAGTGGGGTCGATGAGTCGCCGCCGAGCCGGAGTAGCGGCCCCACTCGGCCGAATGGTCATCTCACGGTTCTACAGTGTTGTGAGATGCTAAAAGAGCGAGTTGGCTACTGAAACAAGTTGGCCTGGCACCTGCCATTCTCCTTCACTGTCGGTCTTGAGCCAAGTCGCAAGCTATGATGAAGTTGGATCTGGTAGGGAGTGGGGACTGGGAGCTAAGGGTCCACGTCGGGGCCACGTCCTTAGACTTCAGATCCCAACTCCGTTGGTGGAGCCGCTATCGGAATATTTTCCAGCAAGCACCGACCGCTAGCTTTGGCGGGGGAACATGGACCTTGCGTGGACCTGAGTCGCATTTCAACTTCAGCGTCTCCTCCCACTTGACACACCTCCCGTTTATCAATATGGCGGTCGCGACCTAAAGGCTCTCTGTGCAAGTAGCCGACGAGCGACAGTACGAACCCATTTCTCCCAGTCGTGACGAGCAGCATGAACCTGCTGTACCCGACCTGGTCCGCACGAAGATGGGTCTCCTGACCTCTATCCCAAAGCTACCCCTCGTCGGGTCCATTCTCCTTGTCCTCTGTTCGCTGTTCACTCCTGCGAACGCCTACACGGAACTCGGCGACGACGCCTTGCGTGCAATTCCCTCCGGAGGCGACGGCTTCGACATCCAGACCGGCTCACTGCTGGCGCCGATCCTCATCCCTCGCGTCCCTGGCACCCCTGGCTCGACCAAGGTCCAGCAACATTTTGTCGACTTCTTCCGCGCTTACCTGCCCGAGTGGACGATCGAGTGGCACAACTCGACCTCCAAGACCCCTGCGACGGGAGACAAGGCCATACCATTCACCAACCTCATATTTCGCCGCGACCCGCCGTGGGCCAAGGACGGCGAGGTGGAACGCCTGTCGCTCGTGGCGCATTATGACAGTCTCGTACACCCTGATGGGTTCATCGGAGCTATCGACAGCGCGGCGCCGTGCGCGATGCTGCTCCATGCTGCACAAAGCATCGAGGATGCGCTGGTGAAGAAGTGGAAGGCCATGGAGGCTTCCGGTGACGCTGGCAATGGGCTCGAGGAGGAGAAGGGAATTCAGATCATTCTGCTCGATGGAGAGGAAGCGTGGGTGACTTGGACCGAAGAGGATTCGCTCTACGGAGCCAGGTACGTCGCGTGTTCTGTGAGAGGTGGATTATCTAACCCTCAATAGGGCTCTCGCTGCAAGCTGGGAAGCTGAGATCCATCCGGACTCGATCTACAAGACCGGACTCTCGTCCATCAGTCTCTTCCTCCTCATCGATCTGCTCGGCGCCCCGGATCCCCGGATTCCTTCCTACTTCGCAAACACACACTGGGCTTATAAGAAGATGGCCAAAATTGAGCACCGTATGCGAGAGCTCGGAGTGCTGGAAACCAAACCGAGGCGCCCGTTCTTCGTGGACAAGAACAAGAAGAATGGCGCTTTCAACCATGGTTACGTTCTGGACGACCACGTGCCGTTCATGGAACGCGGAGTCGAGATTTTGCACATCATCCCCACACCGTTTCCTGACGTCTGGCATCAGATCACGGATGACGGAGAGCATTTGGACCTACCAACGGTCCGGGACTGGGCGCGTATCATCACGGTCTTTGCAGCAGAGTGGATGGAGGTCAACGAGTTCCTACCTAAGAAGACTGAGGCCGACATGCCACACGATGAGCTTTGATTTGCGGAGTGTATCGGATCATGGTGTAGAGGAGATTAGGATATCTTTGCATGCTTTGACGGCATCGATGCATGTTTCGAAGTCACAATTTCACGATAGAACATTCAACTACGCGCGAGTCATTTGCTACACTCGAAAGTGCAATAAGACTTGATATTCAAATCAACTCATGTTGTTTCGATTGCTTCGCATTGGGGTTTCTAAGTCAAGTTATCCCATTTTCTCTTCCCTGCGTACCGTTGCCGTCAGTGCACTGTGAGCCTGACTGTGCCAACAGCACACGCACAGTCTGTAGGGTCCCGCTGTTGCTGTTGATGGCCCGTGCACCAATCGGTAGTTCGTCAGGACACGAAAGCTGTCCATAAGTGCAAGCACTTGATGATCGAAGTTCCTGCCCCAGCTACAAGCTGCAACAGACAAGTCGCCCAACCAGCAACAATGCGATTCCTTCACTCCTTGACGCCCGCCCTCGCGCTGTTTGCGGCCGGTGCCGCGCAGGCTGCTTCATCATGGGGATTTGCCAGTGCTACCGTTTCCGTTTCTGGAAAGGGCAAGGATGCCACCAAGGAGAAGTAAGTCGTTACCTGTCTTGGAGCTGCTGCAGATGAGGGAATGCCCTCAAATCGGCCTCAATTGCTGACAATCTGCTGCAACAGGCTGAGCGCGACTTCCGCCCTCAAGAACTCCCTCTCCCTTGGGGCCAAGGACTCTCTGAAGGTCATCATCACGGCCAAAGACGGCGATAATGCCAAGCGCCCTCACCAGGCCTTCTTGATCCTCAAGGAGACCGAGAGCGGCCTCGAGGCCCCCTTCCCTCTGGAGCTCAAGGACAATGGCCGTGGTGTCGTTGACATCGTACATCTCTCACAGAAACATATCCCTCCTTGACTGGAATTGCCGACAAGCTAATTGACCGAAAGGCCCAGAAGGACCTGCCCATCCAGCACTTGCTGGCCACGAAGCCCCTCCGTGCCAACATCGTCATCGGCTCCTTCGGCGCCTCCAAGGCCCTCGACACCACCGTCTTCGACCTCGACGTGAAGCGCGACCCCGCGGCCGTTCTTCCCTCCTACGACGCTCCCCTCCGCTACGGCAAGCAGCCCGAGATCCACCACGTATTCCGCGACGACCCCCGCAGCCCTCCCAAGGTCATCTCGTTGACCTTTGTGCTCGCCGTTCTGGCCACGATCCCCGTTCTCCTCGTGGGCGTAGGTTATTCCCAATTGGCGTGCTACACACATTATCGATCGATTTCTGACCTGTCCTTTCTCCTTTCAGTGGCTCTCTCTCGGCGCCAACTTCAACCACCTCTCCAAGGCCCTCTCGGCTGCGCCTCTGTCGCACGCCGCCTTCTTCGGCTCCATCGTCGCCATGGAGGGTGTCTTCTTCCTCTACTACAGCGCCTGGAACCTCTTCCAGACACTGCCCGTCATTGGCATCGTCGCGACCACGATCTTCCTCAGTGGCTCCAAGGCCCTCGGCGAAGTCCAGAGCCGTCGCCTCGCTGGCCAGAGGTAGATTTCTGTTGCTTCACGACTACATACATATTGAAGGGGACAAGCGAGACGACCGCTCACAATGCGGAGGGAATAGAGACAGCTGCTCGCTTGAATGACGGGTGCAAACATTTGTTCTCTTTTCAAAAGTTGGGCAGGGCGAGAAAGTTGTTCAGATTACTACACTCCACCCCCGCCATTGTACATCAGCATTCACGACAGCATCTGGGCATTTGTGGAATAGACAAGATTGAGGAAAAGACTCGAAGGTGAAATGAATCAAGATATGGTGTAACGCCGTCTAAGAAGAACGTCCTGCTCGCTCGCTACATTGAAACTCGTGAACCAATGACTCTCACCAAGCCTACTCCCGCTTCTCGTCACCATCTCTCAAAAATTCCACCCTCCTCCTGGCGCCGCTCCTCGACGACTCAGCCTCTTCATAGGCAGGCGGGGCGACCTCATCGCCAGTCGATGCCCTCCTCCTGCTCTCTCGAGCCTCCTCGGTTCCTTCCCCCTGCCTCGCAACCTGGCCCTGCCTCAAAGACTGACCCCCAAAGTGAAATCCCTGTTGCGACTGCTGCTGCTGCTGCCCGCGATACTGCATTCCGCCGGTAACGTACCCAGGATACCGGCCGTTCGAAAACTTCTGGGCCTTCTGAGCATGTCTCATGGCCTTCCGCTCCCTCTTCTGCTGGCGCCCTTTCCCAAAGGGCGTCGCAACGGCGCAGATGCCGCAGGGCTGGCCGCCGGTGCCCGCGCTACAGCCGCAGGCATCGGCGGGATCGGCGTAGCCGGCAATTGACACGACGGGTTGGCCTGCTTGGTTGTGGTTGTGGCCATACGGGTTCCTGCCGGCGGCGACGTGGACGACCGTGGAGACGAGACCGGTGATGAGACCCATTTGTGGAATAGGTGAATATGTAAAGATTGTTGGTGAAGCGAGGAGTGTAGCGTAGTGAAGTATACGAGTGGTGTAAGTAAATGTGTTTGATTCTGCCACCAGATAATCCAAATAAGTGACTTGGTCGATGCAGTTTGTCGTTGTTGTATAAAAAGGCTGGAAAAAAGTCTCGATGATGCTGATAGTAATCCGCAAACTCACCCACGACCATCACCGTCCTTTTAAACCACACCTGGAATCCTTCCACATCTCACACTTCCAAAGCCATGCCGTCGCCGTCCAAAGCACTAGATCTCCCGATCGGGAAGCCCATTCGAAAGCAGAGCGCAGCGGCTGCAAAGCTGCAGCCAAGCCACGGCCGGCCAAGTGGGTCCGCCGGCACCGATATGCCGGGTGCGTCCAGTCGCGAGACTGAGCCCCGGTCAGTGGAGGACAAAGGGGACGATAAGTCCGTCAAGCCGGCTGCGTCAGCCACGAACGCTTAAGAGGAGCGTCAGCTTCTCGAACTCGGGTGTCAGACCAATCAGTGGGATGGTGGAGGAAGTTTTAGTGTGGTTGCGCGCTAGTAGTATGCAGTAGCACAGGAGGTACTTCGGGTTAGCAAGACAAGGGGAGTCTAACAGTCAACATGCGGGATCTCCGATTGAAGCCAAAATGACGAGTGCACGTTTCTGTTTTTGCAGAACCAAAAAATGCCAGTGTAGTTAGCGCAAGGTGGAAAGCAAGGTAGAAAAGTTAAGTGTCCATAAAAAGGACGCCGTCGTTTAAACCGTCCGGCGGCTGTGCAAAGCGTATCTACCGGGACTCATCTATACTTCGTGAAGTAAGTACGCTATGCAATCATTCATGACTTCGTCCTGTTTGCTGCTGCTGCTGCTGCTGCGCGTAACGTGCTGTTCGAAGCCGCGGCGAGCTCCCACCAGGCTCGCATGAGGGCCATGCCGCCGTTCTGCGTCTCGGGGGTCCTTCCCCTCCCGCGGTCGTTCGGATCGCCGCTCGTGCCCGTTGCCGCCGCGGGTCGCCGCTGCTCGGTTTCGTCTCCGTCTTCATCTCGCGGTCCCTGTTCGCTTAAGCGACCTAGCACTTGCTGTTCGATTTGTTCCTGACCATCAACCAGCACGTAGCTCCTTGTCTGGTTCTTCTGCGCTTCGCCGTTAGGCGCCCAGACCTTGTCCGGGTTACCGTTGGCCCAGAGGCCATCGTGCGGGAGTCCGTAGTTGCGGTAGTCGGTCACGTTTGGCTCGTTGTTAGGAACACCATCCGTATTCACTGTAGGCATGACGCCTTTGAAAATGCCTGCACTCCACCACATGCCGAAACGACCTTCGCCATCCCTACTAAGCAGGGCCGACTTCGCATTATGCTCTACCCATTTCAGATACGCCTGGCATGCGGATCCGTGAGCCGTTTTGATTTGGTTATAGGCCTGTGCATTCACAGTCATGCCAGGCTGAACGTCAGTTGGGTCGAGGTGTTGGCAGAAGGTTACGAAGTGGTGGAAGAAGATGCCCTTGAAGGTTTGGCCGTCCTGTGAACATGTCGCACTGGCATCGCATCGGTCTTCCATAATACCACCTCGGCCCAATCCGCGCCAGGGAGGCAAATACCCCGGAGGAAGGTCTGACAGATCATCGACCGGCTTGTTAGCCGCCAAATCCCAGCCTGAAGCCTTGATAACCGCCTGAATTAACCTGTGGCCATCCTCGAGGTAAGATGCGCTTCCTGTGGCGGCCCAGAGCCCGCGTTGGCCAGTCAGTAGCACGCCTTGGTTGTAGGTGAAGACTGCCTCGCTGCGAGAATCGCACTTAGTGTTACCCGGCTTTGACGTGTCCACATGGTAACCGTCAACGTAAAGACCCGCTTCGTTGGTCATGTTGGCACCGGTCAGCCACTTGTAACCTTCAATCGCAGCGGCGAGGTACTTGGGTTCCCGCGTGGCTTTCACGCCGCTCGCATTGTTGATCCAGGGAGTCGTGTTGTTGTCTCCCGGAAACCACAGATACATCGATATGGAAGCCGCAATCCAGAGCTCATTGGTGATGGCGTTTTTGTATGGCTCCAATCTGGGGTTCCAATTCATGCCGCCACCGCAAAGGCGTGTGTCCCAGCCCTTCGATCCAAGGTCCCAAAAGATTCTTGCTCTGTGGGCAAAGGATGGGATCCAGAATTGACCGTGCCATGGCCCATTTGCCAACGCATCTCCGAGTCCTGGAGTGGCACTTTCGTTGAGACCCTGTCGAGGGTAAAATAATCCAGAGTGTATGTTGATGAATTTCACGGCATCGACCCAGCCAAGCACAACCCAAAGAATGTCGTCGAAAGCCTGTCAAGGCCCTAGGTTAGATTGCGGGGTTCACTGACCGGTCTCGGGGCACCAACCTGGTTGCGGATCGCAACGGCATCTTGGCCGAAGTAAGAGGCCACGAGTTGGGTAAAGAATGTGTCTATCAAATTGCGCTTTGCGCCCTTGTCGGAATTTCCTCCGATATCGAGGACTGCCAGCGCTTGCGACAAGGAAGTCAGAGCACCCGACAACATTGTCTCCATAACAGCGGCAGTCCAATCGATGGCTGCGGGCCAAGTTCCTTGGTCTGCGACAAAAAAGTCATGTTGCATGACCGTGAGGGCCTCGAAGGCAGCCTCGAGAGGCTCATTGTTGGTTGTTGACGTATCAAGGGATGTTTTCTTTGCGGACGGGGGTGTCTGCAGGAAGGTCGTCGGTTGTCTAACTTCGCAATTTGTCGGGGCCTTGGACTCGGAATAGAAGATGGGGCAGCAAGTCTGAGGCGTATTCGGAGGTGTCGCCGCAGCGAGGACGGTAGAGGAGGAAGCCAGAGCAAGCAGCGCGAGGTAGGCCCCGGACATTCGGGGGGTCGATCTGGCCATGATGGCCGTCTCAGAGACAAGTTACTATATTCAAGAAGGCGAGCAAAGAGCTCTCTCAAAGGCCGCTCATGTACAGCAGCGCACTGCCATGTTCAAAAAGGGGTTTGTGATCGCCTCGGCGAGTTTCGGCGCAGGAGAAAGACTCGTATGCAAAGCAACAGTACCGCGACAAGCGATTGATGGGTAAAGAGGGAAAATAAGCCAAAAATTTGAGGGTTGTTCAAGGGTAAAACAGGACAACGAGCGGAAGGATGGCAGCGCTGAGTAGCCGGGCGTTGGCGTTGGCGATGGCGGCCAGGCCAAGCCAAGCCAGCCCACTTTACCAGGTGAGCTCCACCTGCACGAGGCACTCAAGTGGTCGCAGAATGGCGCAGAGAGGTGGGTGGTGACCTCGTTTGGAAGGTGGCGGCCACTACCAGGTTATGCTCATGCGGGGCACCTGGAGTCGCCAAGACCCTGATTCCTACTGAAGACAATCGATGTCGTACTGCAGATACCTAAGGTACCTACCTAGGAAAAGTACCGTATTCTTCTATCTTACTGCGATGGGCCGCTTCCCGCTGTCATCAAACCGGCCAAAGGGCACACATCTAGAAACTGGTCACGAGTACTCGACTAGCCGGGTAGCGTTTCCGTCTTATTACACCAGCCTCCCCGGCGGTGGCCATCGACGGCATGATCACCTGCCGATGTCTGGCGAGATGCCGATGGGTCTATTGACTTGAATCTGGCTCTCGGACATGACCAACAGTAAGTGTCTACACCAAGACCAAGACGTCAAGGCCTTTGTATTGAATGACATCTGCCGGAGAAGCATAGTTCAGTGAAGTCAGGAACCTGTGAGTAGTCGCAGGTTTGGAACGATGAACAGAAGCCGTTGAAGAGGACCCTGTGGAATGCATCAATACCTTACCTAGACTGAAACGGACTGAGTCGGCTTCTGTAGATGTTTCTAGCGGTGCTCAGCCGCGCTAATCTGTGTCATGAACTCCCGAGGTCGACCTAGTGGCTTTGGTAAAGCATGGGTAACGTATGAAAGGGCATTCCCATTCTCCATGGATTGTTGCCCTTACCCGGCCTTACTCAGCGACGCATTTAGCGGGAACTCAGACCTACGGCAAAAGGTGTTCACCGAAGCACACCGAGAGCTCAGTTCAAACGAGCCAGGATCTGCGTAATTTGACGAAGCCCTCCCACCTGCTCACCTCACTATGAACACTAAGCAATACCTACAAAAACACAGGGAAAATAAGAGGAACCACGTCTTGGCTGAATCCTCACTTTCGCAAGCGTATTTTCTCGCTGATGTGCAGATAACAAAGAACGCGGTCTTTGTGTCGTGTAGCACCGCGGGCAGGACGCGCTTCCAGTCTGCTTCAGACGCCTAAATCCTCAAGGCTCAGAGCCCATTCGCTGACGAAGTGCGCTGGGCCGCTAAGAGCAGGGCAGGCTGCCCCACTAACTCGCATCTCTGCCACGCCCAGCCACGGGCCAATTGTTTACACGCTTCGCTATTGGAAAGTAAACAAACGATCCCTGCATTTCACGTTGAACGCTTCTTCCTTTCCATTTCTCATCCGCAAGCTCGACTCTATCAATCCTCACATCCGCAGAGCCATTGTGCCCGCATCTATGCCTTGAGCAGCTTTCTCATGCTCGGTATTGCTTCAGTGCAGTTTTACGCCTAATTCCCCCGGCCCATCGAACCGCCGACGCGTTGTCTTCCGCCGCTTGCTGCGCGAACGAACGTGAATTCACCTCGCTACCTTCCCAAGTCGACTCCCGTCCTGGAAGCCGCGTCCAACGCGTGAAAGGGCAGCCATGGAGCCCGACGCTGTACACAGTCGCTACCGCTCTCGCATACTGCGAGAGATGAACGCCAATCGCGAGAACCCTTTCAACTCCCCGCCATCTTCTACAGGCTCTCACGGCACCGTCAGCCCGACCATGACCTCCGTCTTCTCGGATCCCGACGGCGAGTCTACACGGAGACTTAACGAGGACATTGCTCGCCTTGTCAATCCTTCTAATGGAAGACTCCAGGTTGACTTGGAAGCTGCGCACCGCAAGTGGCCCGAATACTACGGCAAGCCCAAGAACCCCGAGGCCAAAACCGACAGAGCTGCCGCCACCAAGGCCAAGGCCAACGGTTCATTGCGACACAAGGACAACGTCTCCCACAAGAGCATCGTGCAAAAGTATCTTTCCACAATTGACGACACTACACAAGATACCTGGCAGGGTTCTAAGCGGACCCGCGCTGAGATGCAGCCCCGCGTCGATAACGACTATGACCTTTCTTCCAACATGTCCAAGTCGCCATTCCAGTTCGACAACATCAATGCCGAGAACTTCCGATTCAATCCACAGCAGCAACGGAATCAGAGCCCGTTTGCTAAGGGGCACGCTCGCACTGCCTCCGGTAACTACAAGGTTGCTCGCCGCGCTTCTATGGCCGCGAAGAACGAACGTCGAAAATCAGACTTCCCGGCCACTCCTACGCAGGCCACACCGAAGGCGGCACCGGCCCAGAATGCCCCTACACACGAATCAACTCCCGTCACATTCAACACGATTAAGAACACGTTCCCCTCCCCCGCGACCACCGATAGCCCCGCTCAGAACGGTGTTACGTCTCGATCGTTCTTCATGCCCGACATCTCCCACCTCAATGATTTCATTTCGGGAAACCTTCGATTCGACGGTGGATTACAGAACGGCGTTCCAGTCTTTGTCAAAAACGGCCGCGTTCGCAATCGCATTGAGACCCAGCCACCCAACGACCATGCCGAGGTTGATGGCCTTGCGATCCCCGAAGATGAAGGGAACATTTTTGTGTCTCTGGATATGATCAGAGACGAGATTTGTAATCTCCAGGAGCACGACGATCTAGTGCAACGCCATGCCCTGGATCTCGAGGATCAAGTCACCCATTTGCAAAACGAACTCAAGCGGCTGAAGGGTCGAAAGTCTATCGACAGTGCCCTCGGATCCAGGACAGGCTCGGAGCCTGAGACTGCTGCTGATGAGCGTTATCACATGGAGAAGCTTCGTAAGTCACCTAAAGCGTCTTAAGTCGAACGTAGATTAACCAAACGCAGAACTCGAGTCGAAGATGGCGGCATTGCAGTCCCAGCTCACCCAGGCGACGACCCGAATTGGAATCAGCGAGGCGGAGAGCAACACTTTATCGCTCGAGAAGGATCGGGCTGTCAAAAAGCTCCAAGAAGCCTGTGTGGACATCGGCGAGCTGATGGACAAGATTGAGATGCAAGACAGACAGCTTCACGAGACTCAAGAAAAACTCAATGCAACCCTGGAGATTAACAAGAACCGAGAAACCGTCCAGAAGACCACGTACAAGCACAGCAGCGACGGTCTGCACCTCGACAACAAGTCTCTTCAGGCAGACAATCAAATGCTTCGCCGAGAACAGGAAACTCTGCAGCAAGAGCTGGAGGAATTACGAGCAGACAATAATACCCTGCGCCGAGAGCAGGAGTCTCTCATCAACGAGAACCGGTCACTGCGCAGCAACGCACGTTCCCTCATGGCTCAGAATGAGGAACTACGCCAAACCGCCGGGAATACCAAGGAGGATATACATGTTGCCCATGAAGAAGTCGAAGCTTTGCAGATAGAACTTCAAACGATTGAGCAGGAAAGAGATACACTCAAAGAGGACAACAACAGTCTCGTCCGCCATAACGAGAAGTATTTCAACGAAAACAAGATCCTTCGTCGCGAGAACTCAGGCTTTGAGAGAAGTATCCACGACTTACACGACGAGAACATGCATCTGAAGGAGGAAGTTGAGCTCCTCAAGCAGCAACTCGACCACTGCCGCCCTCTTGGAAAGACGGAGAAGTTTTCCGCGCGCCTCAACAAGGAGGTTGAAGATGAAGAGACGGAAGAAAACATGACCTCGGCGTTCTTCATGCCCGACATTACCATTGATAGTACGCAGAATTCGAAAGTCATCGAGATGACTGCCGAGGAGAAGGCAACACCGAAGCGGGCCACTACTAGCAAGAAGACTATTGAGGTCACCGAGACCACGGAGCAGACGGACCGTAGCGTCAATGATCAAGATACTTTCCAGAGCCAGCAAAGCTCTGTCGTCGAATCTCGCTCAAAGAGACGACCGTCCGGCTCTCGTGCTCGGAGCTCTTCCAGTCAGGGCCAGAAGGTCGCCTTCTCCTTGCCGGACCAATCTGCATCGAATGCGAAAAACAGCAAAGCCTCGAACGTTGCGAACAAGGGTAGCAAGAGAAGTAGTAACTCTCAAACGACCTCCAAGAGCTCTCTTAAGGATGGTTCCGCTCCGGAGTTGGATCCCTTCCAGGCTGATGACGAGGGCACTATGCAATCACCGGAACATACTCAAACCCACTCCTTGGTTGTTGACGTGAGGAGCAAGAAGGAAGGTTCCTCAAAATCTCGGACTGTTCGAGAGGATACCACAAACACCAGCCGCAACTTGACGAGCCAAAGCCAGAGAAGCGTCTCTGTCAAGTCGGGTGTTAGGCCTTCCCAAAACAAGTCAGCTACTGTTGACTTGATCACTCAAGGCGGACTCGAGGTTACTTCGACGACCGAGATGAAGGGTAGCTGCCCCGGCCTGTCTCCAAATGCTCGTCGCGTCCTTGATAGCTTGACCGGACACAGCTGCAAGAACTGCATCGTATGCACCCGCATCAAGGCCCATCGCGGAACCGTGACTGCGGCCGACATTGCCGAGGGAAAGAAGCGCATCAAGATTTCAAGACCCGTTCCTCCTTCCGAGCAGTATAAGAAGCTGGGTATGTCCACAGAAGACAACACCATGAGACCTTCCCAGCCCCCGGGTAATGCCTTGGCCAAGGTCATTCAAGGTTTGAAGGATGAACTGGAGCACATGAAGATGGAGGCGGTGAAGATGCAGGCTCGGTACGATCAACACAACCCTGCTCTCAGCGAGACCAAACGTAAGCAGCTGTATGCAGATCTTCAGGTCAACCGAAACCAACAGGAGGTCAAGAATGGGCAGATTTACGCTCTCTTCGATGTTGTGGAGGGTCAGAAGCAAGCCGGACAGGATATGTCTGATGAGGAGATCGATGTGACGGTGTTCAGTATTACAGGATTGAGCGTCAGGGAGATCACTGACCAAATTACTTGGGACGGTATCCAGGGATAAGAGTCTAGCCGAGCTTGAGGCTTGTAACATGATGCGAGTATTCTCGTACGGAGTTTGGGGTTAATTTGTCGGTGTCGGGACGGACGGATGGGAGGTTTTGGTTTGGCCGGAGATTGTGAAAAGGCTGCTTTTATTCGGTTGCACGCGCTTGGTCCGCGTTGTATATACTAGGCCCTTTGGCAAGAGGTCGTTCATGGACAGGAATTATACCCCGGGTCAGAAACACAGTTTGCTTTGCTTCGGATTCGTCTTGCATGTCAATTTGATGGTCGGTCTGGTCGTCTTGATCCTCGATGTACTCGCACATGGTCTGCTCCTAGCCGACGTTGATGTCAGGCAGGCAGCCGACTCTTCACACGCGTTCCTGTCAGCTCCAGGCTCGAGACGGGGCATAGGAAAGAATCGTGAACGTGATGGATCACCTGGAACCCGTAAACGGGCGATACATCAATTCATCCAGCACGAGCCTTCCCACCTGTGGACTGTCGTAGTCTTCGCTCGGTCACATCTGGGCATCACACCACGGAGGTGAAAATCTTTCATCGGCTGCGGTTTCCTCCAAATCCAGGCAGTAACGCGGCATCGGATGAGTTTATGATTTGCTACCTGCAGGTGGCTTATTCGACGTTACGCTTCGCGCAGAAGCAAGAGAAGCGACGTCCCCAACCTCCTCTCAAGGGATAGAGGTAGCTTTGGGCATGACAGAACGCTCACGGACGCGCGTTACGTCCGCCTTGTATGCCGGGACGCGCCTGGTCGGTGACCGAGCAACGAGGCTTCAACAGCGCAATAGTCACGATTTCTATGACCAGAAAAAATAAATTCACAGCAAGCCTCTTCCTCATACCGCCGCGTGGAAGCGACCAGCACAATGAAAAGTAGAAGATATCAAAAATTCCGCCCGCGATGGTCCCGAAGGACAATCGAAAGGGATCGACACCGCGATGTGCAATGCAGGCCTCTCCCTTTGGCTCCAGGAGTTCTTGATCGCCCGAAGCCCGCGCAAGGTAAGTATACCTTCTAAAAGTTGAGCAGTCCAGATCTGCGGGAGTCGGCGACGTTTATATAGATGGTGTAGGCGGTGGGTGGTGGCAGAATTTGCGGCGCGATCACTCCCGGGTGGATCTGGAGTTGGATTTTCTGATTGGGTGGAGAGTATGGGTTTGGTTTGTGCCCACTGACTGACTGCCTGGTGAGGACCTGCCTGAAAAAAAAAAAAAAAAAAAAGGGGGTCGTGTTTTTCGGGTTCCTTTGGGTAAGACACATGATTCGTGGAGTTTTTGTCTCCTTCTGCTCTTCTCCTTCAGTGGTCCTCAGGCAAGGCACTGACTTCCTCCCCCATTCCATTTCACATACATCATGGGACTTTGGCCTTATTCGGCTAATGCTTCATGTACGAGTGCCGGTCTTCTCGTAGCTTGCTGATGACCTACCTCGTCACATCCGTGATTACCACGGTTGGAAAACACTTTCGGTTTTGGCGTCTAAGATTTGCACTGTAGACGATGAGCAAATCATCCCAGCCAAAGGTTTTCGTGATAATGGAATGCAAGAGGAACTGGCGCATGGCCCGGCTGATACAGAGGGTCTGCATCAGCTCCTTGTCACAAACGGAACTTCACGATGATATTACTCCCTCCTTGACTATGCGCATGTAAGGAGGCCAAGTAAGAAAAGAGCTAAGATTCTCATTACGGATGTGTCGAGTGAACGATGCCTCCTATCAGGTTAGAGACTCTCGTCCTAACTCAGTACAAGGTAGCCTGCAGCTCAAACACATATTAATAATGTTGACCGAATCCAACAAGATCTGCTGTATTTTAAGCACACTTGTCCGAACGCGCTTCAGGTCATGATACGGCAGCTTCAACTGGAGAACCCGGCTAATGCCTAGATTAGGGTTAACTCGGCTGCACGATCGATAGTCGACATGACTTTCACGGGCAGTAACCGAAACGTCCTTGCTCGTCCTGGCGAAATACTGCAAGTGATGCACGACGGACAACTTGGATAGTGAGATACCCGCAGCAGAGCAAACATGAGATAGCCTCCGATCAGCAAAGCAGGATATTGCTTATGCTCTGCGCGTTGGCGACCAGGATCTCTCCGTTCATGATGCCGTGAACATAACACTCTCCAATCACAGCTCATTGCTTTCCTGAGGCCCTGAGTACCATTGGCGTGCTGCAGCCTTGAAAAGTAGCCACCTTGTCGCCAGCCCTCGCCGCGGCAGGAGCGAGTCCAATTCTGCCTTGTGCCGTGCCGATGAAGCGCCTCCAAGCCGTCACATCCATGGCCCGTGACAACACCTCTGGTTGCTCTTCATTTGGGTTGTAGATTCTTTCTGAATTCTTCATCTCCTGCCACCAACGAGTCCGCTTAGTGCTAAAAATGAGCTCCTCTGGCGTAAAGCCGCCCAATGCAAGCCTCTGATTGCGAGCCATGAGCTCATGGAGACCGAACCCGCTGGTAAAGACACCTGCAACGCCTTGGCTCCATAGTTTGGGCTCAAGTAGCCAGGCGCCAGCATCCGGGGCCGGGAGGTTGCCTTCCGACATGGTGTCGCCCAACAAAGTGCGCCAGAAGGCGTCTCGGATGCCTTGCAGTCCGCCATAGGCACCATCACGGGCTTGGGCGGTATTCTGTGGGTACGTGTCATCTACTTCGACTGGGTGAAATGAGCTCAGGTTGCAGATGGTGTCGAAAACGATGCCTTCGACCGCGAGGCTATGATCTAGTGAGGAGTGGAAGGGAGGCGATGCAGATCCCTCCCCTCCCGCGCAGTATGCACCCTGAAGCTGGGCTGCAGGCGCCGGCTTACAGGTCCAACAGACTGCCCAAGAGGGAAGTTCGTGGTTGCAAGTTGTTCCGATGACGTCGACCTTGTCCGAGTTATAGAGCGAATTCAGCACAGGGCCAACAACGGGCGTGATCTTCCGGTGATTCATAGCAGATGGAACGTCCTCCAAGTTCCACTGAGCCCGAATACAGCCTCCTTCTTTCGACACGAATCGAAGTATCTCTAGGCTGCCCTTAGATACTAGCTGCTGCGTGAAGTCCCGGTATATCATCTCCATCGATAACTTGTCACAATAATGACTCTGTCTGCGATGGCTCTTATGCCCAAGATGCCATATACTTTGTCCTTTTCCTCCGTGATCTTTGCGTCCCTGGCGAGCACAAGGGGCTGAAGTATTTCAAAGGGACGTCGCGTGTCTTGCTCCGTTGCTGCTCTCGCCTGGTTTTGCTGGACCTTCGTCATATCCATCAAAAGATTCCACATTCTCTCCGAGGACCAGTCTCTATCCTGGACGACTCTGTCCCTGGCGAATTCGAAAGACCAAGACTCCAGTATCCTTGGCCGGGTGCTGCCCACGAGCTCACGACCAAATCGCGTCTCATTGTTGCTGATGAACATGGCCGCGTCATGAATGTCTCGCCACGGCAAGCAGCTCGATCCGCAGACCACAGGGGCATCGGGGCGCGCCATGGCTACCTCCTGCAGGATTCATATTCGTTGCCAGTAAGGTCTCGAAAGAAACGAAAACAAGGCCTTGTACACTTCCTTCTTCAGAGGGCTTTTAAAGGTAGTCCGGATAATGAATAGAGGTCGGGCGTCGATCTTGGTACTCTCCCGGTAGAAGCCGTCATAAGCATTTAGGAATCCTGTTCCTGGCAGCAATCCAGCTCAGCACAGACATGGCGACCTCGCTGTCGTCGGCTTCTGGCCCTAGCCAGACGACGACCTGCCAGGCGGCGGCGTAAATGTCTCTCACGCGGCCGACCTGGGCGCTTCGCTCTGCGACGTCCTTCTGGTTGATGCAGATAGCATCGATCCAAAGCTTGAACCCTTGGCGCACTCTCTGTGCCTGGCGAAGGCGCAGGAGAGCCTGAAAAAGATTCGGTCCGATAGGAAACTGGTGTCCATCGAGTATGATGTGATGAACTGGAGTTGGAGGACCCCAGAAGTACGACAGAGCCAGAAAGTCTCCTCAACTGTGTCTCCAACGCAGTTTGTGGTCATCGGAATTACATTCTGGCGTCAGACCTCTCGAGGTCGCACCGCCATCGCTGCTTTCGTCCAGGGCGAGGGTATCTGCTGCGTCCCTGAAAATGGCCGTCACATTGCGGCGCGAGCTGGCCTCGGGCCAGACGTAGTCCTGCCTCTTAAATGGCTGCCTTGATGGTTGCGTCGCCAACTTGACATGCTCGAGTCTGCAGTGGATGGGATATGAGGAGCTCTCCGCTTCTATCGGCTTGATCGTGAGTAAACGAATATCTTCGCCTGAGAGAACGGAGAAAACGACCACGTTAAAAAGTAAGTGGGCTTGGTTGAGTATTTAGCGCTACTCATGGCCGTCCATGGCTGCTCAAGGCAGCAACCTGGGTCATTATGATCGATGCTTATGTTGTCACCATTGCTACTGTTATCAGGTTGAAGAACTCCTTCGACAATCTATGAAGATGAAGAGACGTAGCCCTGGCTGCGAATGTGTATTGACTGACGGCTTCAGGATCTTTGAAAGCGACGACTTGGCCGTCTCTGCGCTGTCCACATCGCACTGTCCATATTGGGCTTCTCGCGGTTGTGCCATGTGAGATGCCAAGACGCTGATAATCGCCCAATTGATCCTTCGACTACTTCAGGGCGAATTAGGAAGATACGAAACGTGTCCGGGTGGAAAGGCAACGGACCGCGTGCGGCGCTGAAGCGGCGAGGTGGGTACTGGTTCGGAGTTCGAGTAATCGGTGCCTACGGCCCTCTCTGCTGGCCTTCAGCATCACGTCGCCGGCCAAGGGCAGTGTACTCAGCCCGGAATCCTACGCATCTCGTACATGTATATGATGACAGTACCTTACAATAAAGAATTTGTACGCTCCGTTCGCCCACGATCGTCTGGTCTCACTCGTCATGAGATCTTCGGCAAGGCGTTGTAAAGCGCTTCAAAGGGCGCATTTGATTTGAAATGTATATGAAGGAGAGAAATGTCATGGTATAAAACTCGGGTGTACGCAGTCAGTCTGCGTAGACTCTGAACACCCAAACTCCAAGACCAGAGGTATCCCATCGTAAGACAAGCCGCATGCACCAAATAAACCCAGCGCCAATTTCTTTTGCGGGACGTCCGAGTCGACCGATTTTTTTAATTCCCCCTTTAACACCGGTATGTTATTGACCGGTTTGTGATTTCAAGCGCGCATGCACATCATAATGCAATCGAGACAGCTGGAGCAGCATTGAGCCTGAAGAGATATGATGTTAGTACCACTACCATACGTCGTATGACCAGGCAAGAACCAGATCGTCATAGCAGTGACTTACACATGACCAACTCTTCTTCTCCTCTCTCTCCCTCTCTTCTTTGGAAGGTCCATTTGGGTTCGTCTGGGGCTGATTCGGCTGCATGGTTTGCGCTGTGGGCTTGGGCTGATCTTTCACCACCATTTTGACGGAATGTGTGATGCGAGGTAAGGGATTGCCGTGGAGTGCGCAGGATTTGCGGTGGCAATTGCTCAAACGATAAACAGTCCGTGATACAAGGAAGAGCTAGAACCTCAGAGGAAAGAAAAAAAGTCACGAAAATTGCAGTGAAATCTTGCAGCAACCAAAGAATCCCAAATAAAACAAGGGGGGACATTTCTCCTCAATTATATCGCACACACACCATACCGATTCCCACCTCACCTCGTGCGAACGCAACCAACAATCTCACCTCCTCGAGGCAGTGCAGCCATCCCCGCCAAGGAATCTCGTCCATCCACCCAATTTAACACAGCATCCCAATGGGCCCAGAAATACAAGGACAATGCTTGGGTGGCACTGGCAGGTATTGGGACGTCGCGTGTCTTGGCTTAAGGGTTGCATGGACTGCGGATTTTCGTCTCCGTCCAAATCTGCCATGCGACGAACCAAATGGCTTCAATTAAATGGGATCGTTGATCGACGCGTTTGCGTGAGCCGTGTGCCCCTGGATGACTGCAGTTACGTGTGTAGTGAATCCCCGTGCCCCTTGAGCCCGCCTTCTATCCCCGGGCGGGTAGGTCGTGAAACGGAAACGATGAAACAACCATCATCCCAGCCGAAATCTCTCATAGTGAGAAAGAGCTATCTTTTCCCAGTCCTCGGCATGCGTGTTTTGTATAACAGAGAATTGCCTGCACCTCTCGGCATCCAATCTCCCGCTGTGACAGTTCTTGCGTGGCATCCGTAGCCCTTGCGCAGCTGGGCTGTCCTTCAAGAAGATGCAGGCAGCAGTTTATGCCCCCTGAGCTGTTGGCCCTCCAGTGGAGCATCGTTCATCTGCCTAAGGTACTGCGTAAGAGCTTCAGACATCACTTGCCAAATGATCATGAGGCTGAGCAGTTGAAACAAAATGAAGCCTCGTGTCAAAACTTGCTGCGACGATGAATGAAAACGCCTCGTTAATTTGATTTTCCAGGTCAGGCTGTCTTTGATGGTAGCTAGGGCTGAGATGGCCTCTCATTCCACACGTCGTGAATATCCGATGTCATGCTTCATTATGTGTTCCTGATTCTCTCGGCCGCACGCAAAGTACTCTGTCAATTAGGGTCAGGGGTGTGTGCTCAAAAAGCGAAGCTCTCACTCAGTTCTAACTTCTCACTCAGTTGGATTCTGGAAGCCATCGACTTGCTATACCGCAGTGGGATCACCTAGCCATCCGTGCACAAGCTCCGAAAGATACGTACCCAAAACTCAACGTCCCTCCACTTTTTTTAACGACGGTCGACAGTCGTCCTCAGCCTCGTCGACCACAATCGATCGCGCCCCGCCATACAAACCACCCTCGTCCTCACCCACCGACGTCACTCTCCCTCGCCGCAAGCACCCTCCCCCCCCGAGCCGCCCAGATCTTCGTCCCGCCGCCTCACCCGCGTCAGAGCCTCCCTGCAGCACAAACAGCAAACATGGCCGACGTAGAAATGGAAATCGACAACCCTCCCTCCCCGTCCGCGGACAACGCCGCCGCTGCCGCCACCCCGGCGCGCAACGAATCCGAGATGCAAACCCACGGACGCGCGACGGCTGTCCGCTCCATCGAGGGCTGGATCGTCATGGTGACCAATGTCCACGAGGAAGCCGACGAGGAGACCATCCAGGACAAGTTTGGCGAGTACGGCGAGATCAAGAACTTGCACCTCAACCTGGACCGAAGAAGCGGTTACGTAAAGGTAGGATTTCGACCTCTAGAGGCCCCCTTCCCCCGATGAGAGCCCTCCTCCGTGGTAGCAAGGGCGGAAAAGATCATTGACACGATTTTCTCTAGGGCTACGCTCTCATCGAATACGCGACCCTGGCCGAAGCCCGTGCCGCAATCGACTCAGCCCACGAGACCAAGCTCCTCGACCAGACCGTCTACGTCGACTTCGCCTTCGTCCGTCCACCGCCCGGCGGTAAGGGCGGTGCCAACCGCGGAGGAGCGAGGGCTCAGAACCGCGGCCGCGGACGCAGTCGCAGCAGGAGCAGGAGTGCCGATAGGGACGTGGCCGCTAAGGACGGGGACATCCAGTGATTCGCTTCTTGAGTGTCGGCGGGCATGTTGACGCGCAAGAAGCTCGGAGAGCCCGTGTTAGATGAGGACGAAAGGCAGAGGAAGCACGCGCTGCAGTCGCAAAGGCGCAGCTGGGAGGAGAGATGAGGTCAAGAAATGGCCTGCCGACGTGTCGCGATCTCATTTCACAAGTCGCGGAATGATACGTCGGCAATTGTTACTTAGTCCGGAAAGGTTTGTAACTCGCGTACCTCTCGGAGAATTTGATGATGCTGACGAACGCTGCAGGCTACCAAAAGTTGATGTCAGGAATACTGTCACGAATCGAGAAGAACGAGGGTCTAGAATAATTGATGTCTTCCAGCGGCTAAACAAAGCCTAAGTGTTTAATGCTCAAAATACATTGATGAAGTTCTCCTCGCTATATGGAAGCCCTCTGCGACGTTCTACCATGAGAATGATTATTGTTCTTATCCGCCCAGTGGCAATATGCCCAACTTCAAAACCTAGAACCCGTAACTATCCTTGATAATAAGTGTATCATTTTGGTTTTCAGAAGGCAGTTCGCCAGCCCTGGAGACATACTGCTTCCATAACCTGGTTTCCATGTCTTCTTCCCGATTGGCCGGGGGGCAATAAGCTCGATTCGAGAAGCGAATCCGCCCTAGATGTCCAAATTTGCTTCACATGTATCATCTACTACAGTCGCACCCTGAGTGACAGTAGTAAGCTGGAGACTGACGTTCAGTGAAAACCACGTCGCGACGAGCGGCAAAACTGCATCTCTTACGCATGCAACCATGGCAAAGACACAGTTTCTGCCAGTGTTCAAGCCATCTTTGAAACCGATACAGCCTCTCAAGCTCTCGCAAACATCACTACATCAGCATCGATCACTGGCGCTCATAACATCGAGGTCATAATCGTCATTAATCCATTGGCCTTCGCCATGCAAGTATCGAAACTCCCGAGTCCTAACACAGAGACCAGCAAATCCAAGATAACAAGAAACCCTTCGTGCCCTCGGATTCCCACTCCTTTGCAATGCTCACATGCTCGTACTCGAATACAATGCTATCGTCATGCCAGAAAGGGAGGCCCAAAACGGCATTCTCTTTGAAACGAAACCTCGTTAAGCCCTCATGCATCGTAAGCATTTTTTTTCTTCTTTTTTTTTCTCTTTTCCGCTATCTCCTCTCCTGCCTTCCGGCATGCTGCTCATATCTCGCGGGTGAATCGTAACGCGCGGACGATTCATATGTACGGGAAGAATCGTATCCTCCGGGGGACTCGTATCTCGCGGCCCTGGGTACATCGTAGGAATCCCGTCCAGCGGGAGGCGCCACCGCAGTTTGGGGTCTGCCCATCCCGGGCTTGTCGAACAGCTCCTCGCTTTCCAACGCCCCAGGCTGGCGGCTCGTGTCCTTTTTCTTGCTGAGACTGAAGAAACGCTTCAAGCCCGCCGGCGCAGGCTGCTGCAACGCCGCGCCTTCCTTTGCGTCGTCCCAGAAAAGCCGCGGGACGAGGAGTCGATACTGCGTTGTAATACCAGTAGGATCCTTCGGGTTCACCTCGACATTGAGGCAAATGTCCAAGCCGCCCTCGAGATCAACGGCGAACTTATCGGCTTGCTTCTGCTGCTTGATTGACAATCCGGTCGGAGTACGATGGAATGGCTTCCGCGGCGGCATCGCGGCCGAACGCTCAGTACTCATAGTACGTGCACGAGTCGGCGGGCGAGCGGTAAATTGCGACTCGTCACCAGGCTGATACTCGTCATGTTGTGGGCCGGGTCTAATTGGCGCACCCCTCATTCGCGTCGAGGTACCGGCCGTGAAGTAGGAATCATCGCCAGAATGGTACTCGTCGTAGCCTCCTCCTCCTCCACGGAGGCCCATACCTCTAACACGTGGCTGTACAGCCGGTGTTCTGTCGTACTGGTCGTATCCGTAATGGCCATCTTCGACTGAGCTGGCTTCAACATCATCATCTTCTTCTTCTCCCCAGCTCCCATTGATGCCACCATCATCTGGCTTCGACGTCTTGCTGCCCTTGCGACTGAAAAAGTTGCGTGTCAACGACATTGAACGCTTCGGCTTGGTAGGCTCAGCAGGCCGGCCTCCATCGGTCGAGTTGCGACGTGAGAGCCTTCGGAACAAGCCGCCAGTCTTACCGCTGTTGGAAATCGGCGGTCGAGAGGAGTCTCTAGGAGATTCTTTTTGAAGGTCAGGCCGGTACGTCGGCCCTTTGTTGGAAGAAAAACGCCGCAAGAGGCCACCGCCGCGGCTAGGTGGCGGGCTAGGGCTTCTATCATAGGCCGACAGAGGCGGCGTAGGCGGCGGCGTTTCACCAGGAGACCATTCCCGAATGGCGCACCAGTTGCGATGTGGCAGCAGATGCTTGTTGTTCCTGGGTTTGCCATCAACACCATGGCCAAAGAGGGGGATCATGTTCTCGTCGGTGGAGTCGTCGAAGTGGTGAATCTTGTTGCGTTTGTTCAAAATGTCTGCCATCAGATCGGGAGGTGGCGTGTTGACGATGGCCGACGAGATGACATTTGGCATGTAACGGAAGTCCTTGTGCTTCGGCAGGTTCAACTTGGGGTTGGCGTAGAACTGGCCCACGGCAGCAAGGTGAACATCGCCACTGAGGAAAGTAACTCTCACGGACTTATCTGCGGCCAGATCCTGCATGTCCTGGATTACGATCTCGCGCTCCTTCTTGTGATTCTTGGCAGTCCAGTGGTCGTTGAGATCGTCGAGAACCTCGACACCACCGTCAATGTGATTCAGGGCATTGCCAAGCATTCCCAACTTGCCAAGCGCCTTGACGGGATCCATGGCTCTCGATGTAAGACTGGAAAATGTTAGTTTGTCGCAGGCCAGATGAAATCGGTGTAACTTACATGTTTTCCAACCAAACCAATCTGGGATAGGCAATGGGAACACCAAGCAGGACGAGCAGATGCTGAGTCCTGCCGCTCCTGAGCTCGTCGTAGCATCGATCCATCATATGCTGCCAA
Source organism: Colletotrichum neosansevieriae (assembly GCA_036785495.1). Classification (NCBI taxonomy): domain Eukaryota; kingdom Fungi; phylum Ascomycota; class Sordariomycetes; order Glomerellales; family Glomerellaceae; genus Colletotrichum; species Colletotrichum neosansevieriae. Next base: position 131,292 of record JAVHLV010000097.1, on the reverse strand, counting down.
GTTTCCTCGCTCACAACATCACCTTCGGTTCGCTCCGTTCTGGCATCGACAGCCAAGAGAGCCACCTTGGAGCCGAGTTCTACGAAAATGCTGCGGCTCAGCTCGTTGATATAAGGACCTGGTTGAGTACCCAAAATCCAGCTGGGCTCAGAAGTTTCCGTTTCTTGGGGAACGCTCTGGTGCTGGAACAGCATGTAGTACTTGTAAGCAACGTTGCCGAGACCAGAGAAGACAGGCGAATTCATGTCGTGGTGAGAATACGAGCCGAAACCGTCGGAAATGTCATGATCGTCCCACATGTTGACCATGGGGATCTGCGAGTTAGCCAAGCCAAAAAGACCTTGCGAAAACCACATGCAATATCTTTCAAGATACGCCCTCTCCAGCTCGTCCTGCATCGTCGGAGTGAAAGGCGCGTTGTGCTTGTGAAGCGGGTTCTTCATCATCAACCACTCTCGGAATTGCTTGCTCTGGTCCATCAAGCAATCGTTATAGATCTGATCACCGCCGCCAAGCATGACATGGAACGGCTGAGACTGATGCGTGTTGAGGACGTCGCGCCACATCGGGTCTGGTCCGCTGAAGTCGTCAGGGTTAACGCTCATGCTGAACCCGTTGCAGCTATGGAACATTATGTTCATCGACTCTCCCGCAGCAGGAACCCAAAAACCCATCGACGGACCGCGGTTGATGCGGTATGCGATTCGCTGCTGCTTATTGCCGAGCTCAATCTCGATATTGAAGCGCCAGAAGGTGTAGCCTCGTTCTGCGTGCAAGCGGAATCCGCGCACATCCTTGTACTTGGAGACCTTTTCCCCGTCAATCTTGACACGCTTACGTCGACTCGAGAATGATCCCGGGTAATCCAGAGAGCCATCTAACGGGGGCACGTCAGGAGGACTCTTCGTCTTCTCGAAAAGTCCATTGTCTGTCTCATCCCTCGATAAGTCTTTCGCCTCTTCGAGGTGATCAACTGGTCGCACGTAAAGGGTCTCGCCTCTTCTGCCCAGCTTCGGCATGCCAGCAATGGGGTCGACATACTCAGGGGGTAAATCCTGCTCCCCCGGGATAAGATGGGGTGGAGGCGGGAGTAGTTCGAGGGGTTGCACAAACAGTCGCAAAGTTGGGGCAATCTCGTAGGAAGAATCGCTGTCTTGCGTTACAATCATCACTGAGCCACGCCATAACGTCCTATCGGAAGCAGCAGAGTTCCTGACGCGAGGAGGGACCTTTTCATGCTTGAGTCCGCAGTATCTCAACAGCGGACCGCACTTGAGATACAATGGGGGCTTGAATCTTGTAGGAGCTACCGGCTGTTAGCCTAATTCCACCACGACAACATGCCAGTCAAACTTACCGTTGGTCTCGTCGTACTCGCCATCGAAAGCTTCCGCCTTGCGCGGGCGAGAGGCGCTCCCTCTGCGCTTGCCACTTCCCTCCCACCACGGCATGTTCTTATCAGCCGCAGGAAGCTGGTCATCACTGAGTTCAAGCAAAGAGCCAGAAAGGTTGCCAACTGTCGCCTTCTTCCATTCGTCAAGGTACTTGGGAGGCTTGTAGGTGCCCTCACCCGGACGGAAACTGTCGCGTCCATGGTATAGCCTGTTGGAAATGCGATGACCCCGCTCGTCATACTCTTCATCGTCAGAGTAGTACTCTCTGTCGTACTGTCTCCCACGCTCCGTTGCCTCCTTATGGGAACCGTGACGAGGTTCATCGCCTCGGCCACCTGAAGCAAAAGGCGCATGACGAGGATCGTCCTCACGGTCATGCTCGTAATCTCGGTGAGTCGTCGGGGCCGTAGCACGTCGTTGAACACCCCCAGTGTCGATGCCAATTAACCTCGCAGCCTTACTGGGGATACCCGCCCGTCTGACTTGTTCATGCGTGGCGTCCGGGGGCAATGCCTGTTCATCCGCCGCGTGCGACGCGGACCTCTTAACGGGAGGGCCACCCTTCGCGGCCGCAGATTCATCCAAAGCCGCGTTGCGGAACTCAATGTTATCATACTTGGCCTCAGCGTCCTTACGGATATTGAACCACGGGTCACCCTTTGGCTGCTTCTTAAGCTTGTTGCTCCCGCTTCTGGTGAGAGACCAACTGGGCCGGCGGGAACCCCTTACCGGGGGCGTCGGCTCAGGACCGGTCTCTGGACTCTGATTCTTATCCACCGCCGCCGTGGGCAAGTTCAAGTCGTTCTTAGCTGCTCGCTCGCGGAAGCTCAAGTTGCGTTGGGGAATACCCGAGCTGGACGCTGGTGCCTGTCTAGGTTCTCCGCTCAGACTCGCGCTTCTTTGAGGAATGCCTCCAGAGGACGCAGGAGGATGTCTGGTCGCAGCCATGGCGGGGGCTTTTCGCGAATAGTGACCAGAGCCATAACCTCCCTCATCTTCGGGGACGAAGTGCGGCTGTCGTCGTGCATCATCAAGTGATACGCGCGCCGGCGCATGTCGCCTCTCCTCGGGATAGTATTGGACGGGAGCTCCACGAGGCGCAGCCACATTGGCCTGCTGCTCAGGCGCCGTACCTCTCCAGTCATCCTCGTCATACGAGACATCGCTGAACCGCACTTGGGGGACGGCGACAGGCGCAGCGGGCTGCTGTTGTGGTGGTTCCGGAAGTGGCCGCTGAGGCTCCTGCTGGATCAGCGGTGGTTGCTTAGGTGGCGGTTGCGAACGCGGTGCGCGATGAGATGTCTCGGGAGGCTGTAGGAGGTCGGGATTCTTCGCCGCCGCAGCAGTAGCCTTCTCTCTCGCCCGGCGCTCCGCGGCCTCTACACGAGCTCGCTTCTCCTCTTTTGTAATACTGTCGAGCGTCAGCTCGAGTCTTTGAAGTGGAGAACGGTCGTCGGCGAACTGTCTTGATCCTCCTCCTGAAGCCTTCCTGCGTCCTTCTGACCTCCTTCTCGTCGAGCCATGCGATTCGCGAGACTTCCTCGTCTCATTGTTCACATCGAGTGCCCGCTGGGACCGGTCGAGCGGTGGGTACTCCTCCTGTCGTTGCGCCTCTTGCGGGGGCAGAGCCTGCCTCTCGGGCGCTGAGTCCCTATCGTACCCTTCGGGATTCATATCGTCGTCGCCGTCCTGGCTCACCAGCGGGCTGGGATATCGCGGAGGACGAGGCGGGCCTGAGACGGAATACGTGTATGGCAGCCCACCATTGCCGTATGGATGTCTGAAGCTCACGGGCGGGCCCTTGGGCACATCGGGCGCAGCTGGAGGAGTGGCACCCGTGGGCAGGGAGTTGTAGTCGACAGCCGGGTGATCCTCCTGCTCTTTGCGCTCTCGACGTCGTCTCTGGCGCCTCTCGACCTGCTGATCTTCTGGATACTGCGATTCGCCGTAGGGAAAGGTTGGCGGGCGCGGGGCAAGGCCTTGGTCCGCGAAGTTGGAAGCAGTAGGCGAGGCGAAAGGGCTGAGAGTCGAGTCGGTGACGGCCTCGGTGTTCGTCGTCTGGAGAGAGGTGCGATTTGACTTTGGGGGAGGAACTGGGAGAGGACGACTGCTCGAGGCTTCGTTGGCCAAAGGATCCAGTTGATCGGCTGGAGAAGGATGGCGATCTGGCAGACTAAAATCCTCAGACTGGCGTCGCTGGCGTCTGGCGGACTTGGGGCCTGACAGGTCGCCCCAATATGGTGCACTCGGCATGGTCAATAACGGGAGGCTAGTTTTTTATTTCGTTGATCTGCTGCTATCTGGGAGTGAACTGTTGCAGCGGCGCTATAATCAAGCTGCAGGACGGTTATGGACCTTGGGCAGAGGGCTGGGCACGCGAAGGACCGGTGAGTCGTGCGTGCGTCGTACCGTCCGTCTGTAGGAAGTAGACAGACACAGACTACTCGGCAACCAAAGCGTCAATCAAGAGGGCGAAAAAGGCCGGGCGTCAAAGACATATGCAGCTTGCCATAGCAGCCAATGTGGTGCAGACACGCGCGCGCAACGGAGGGTAGGCGGGATGCAAGACAGGGCCTCGTAAGTGAGTCGCCGAGGGTTACGTTGAGGTATCCGTACGAAATAATTAATGAGTACGAGGTAAAGCAAATTGCAGCAAAAGATGCAGACTAAGTCAGAAATTGGAAAGGAGGGAGGAAAAAAGAGGAGCCTGTCTTTTTTTTTTCTTGTCTGCTTCGATGCGACTCAAGCATCGAGGCTTATAAAAATGGCGAGGTTGACAGGTTGTGCTACGGCGTCGTTTGGTCACCCACTCGGGTTAGCAATTGGGAGCTTGACCAGGGTTTGGGGCGGCTTAGGCGGAGATAATCCTGGCTCTTGGACATGGGTCCTGAGTCTGTTTCTGCTCCTGCTGCCATGATTGTCATCGATTGGTCTGGCAAGAGCTTGCCTGGGCCCCAAGTATACGGGAGAGGTAGGGAAGGCATCTATAGTGGGCAGCTCCTCAGGAAGGCAGGAAAAGCCGTGCTGGGATTGATGGTTGAGGAGCACCTTCCAAGACTCGGAAGAGATATTACAGAAATATCTTTTGAAAGGACAACACCGAAAAAAGAGGCGGAAGCGCTCACCTCCTTCCCATTGACCAGCGACTACGCTTCCTTTCTGCAGCGTACCTACCTTACTCACATCCTCATCGCACCATCTAGGTCCATCGGAGTGCCCAGCTTGCTTGCTACGTACATGCTGCAGCTATCCATGCTGGCTTCCTTGGCTTTGGCACTCATGGTATCGATCCATAAGGTAAGGTAGCTAGCTGGCAGGAGCATATTCCCGTGGACCGCGGGATGATAACCCGAAAGGCGCATGGTACTTTTCGGATGACGGCCCAGTAAACAAAAACCCAGGTGGCTGACATGAACAAAACCGAACAGAGTAAAGGCGAGGTAATTCAAAGGGGAACGAACATACGGCACACACGCTGCCCCCTCGACTCGACAGGGTAGCAATCCGAAAGTTACTTACAAACGGTCTGGTTGCGAATGTAGGTACTCGTCCGAATATTGAGGTGGCTGGGTTAGCCGACCTCGAAACGGCACAATTCCAAGGCACAGCAACCCCGATTGACTCGGCACTCGCACCAACAGACAGGCCATTGTCTGAGATGAATAGAGGAAACAGAGGAAGAAGCAAAACAACTCAGAGGAGTAAGAAGTCTCGGATAGTGCAAACGAGGTAAGAGGGAATAACACCGAAAATAGTAAGGGCTCAGCTCAGACCTTGAAGTTTATTTTCGCCGGCCAGGAGCTATGCAGTAGCTAGCTGTCGGGATGGCCCGCCTCCCATCATCAGTGCAAACCGGGTCTCCCAACATCGTCGACGCAAGCTTTGACGCATAACGTTTGGACCATTAGGTAAGATCCTTCGTGGACTCAGAAATGGTGGTAGTTTTTATGGCCAGAGATATCATTGGGTTGATTGGTTGAGCCACAAACACCGACCCCCATCTAAGTCAATTGAATCAACTATCAAAAATGCAGCAGGAAAAAGTCAAGGTATTTCTATGCAAAATGTCCCATGCAGCCCAGCCGTACGCCTATTTTTCAGTTAACCTGTCCGTCTCTCTGTTACCGGTTCCCTCTCTTGAATGGTCGCGAGCCCGATCATGGTACTCGCTGCTGTCATCATCATCATCCGCCTCCTCGTCGCCCGCAAACGCATCGTATAGCTCGCGGCCGCGCGTGCGCTTCTCGCCATTCAGGCCTTCGGTCTCGTCCTCGTTAATTAGCTCAAACTCGTAGTTGTCACGAGGCGTGCTGTTGCGGCGCTTCCGGATATAGAACCAGATGCCGAGAGCAGAGCAAAAGACAGCGATGAGACCAATGGCGCCATATACCCAAACACCGGCCTTGCCAAACGATGGCAGCCATGAAACCCAGTTGGAAGGGCTTTCAGTGCTTGCTGGCGCATCTCCGGTGCCCGTTGCGGCGCCCGTCTCTGCGGGCGTCCCGCCTTGGACCTTGGTCGGTCGGTTGGGATGGTCCGAAGGAGTGGCGATAGGTTCGGTGGGTTGCGCAGGGTGGGTGATAGAAATCGTGGCAGCAGGCAGGCTGGTGGTCGCGACCAAAGCGTGGTCGTTATCATCTTCCTCGGTGGGCATAGGGAGAAGCTTGGCCTTGCTTGCGTCGATAGACTCGCCCCAGAGCTTGAAGTGCCAGTCGATGAAAGTACCCTGGTGTTCGTTCTCATTCGAGTCCTTGACGATGACGGTCCACTTGCCAACACCGGACTCGCCCCTGATTTACAATTAGCACGACTGTCATAAGCTTTTTCGATCCGGGTCAACTCACCAATGCGCAACACTCATAAATGTCCAGTCGACATATCCAGCGCGAGCCGAGTCCATCTTGCGAGTGACAGACAGATGGCTAGTAACGCCCTCGGGGCTGATCAGGTCGGCGCTCAAATCACCGCGGCGGGTATGGTTGACGTTCATAGTGACCGTCACATGCTCCACTCTCTCGAGGTTGGCCTCCTTCAGGGCTTCGGCAGTAACCTCGAGGTTGACGGCGACACCGTCCTTACCCTGTGGAATAGCTTTATTGACATGAACCCAAGGGGAGTAGTACCATGCCTGCGGCTTGACGTTCTTCCAGGTCTTGGCCTTCTCGACCATGGCATACGCGTCAATTTTGCCGTATCCGTACGTGTGGCTGAACTTCTTTCCGATCTTGGTCGGCTGCCATTCTCCGTCTTTTTCGTCGATAGGCACGGCGGTGTCCATCGCGAGCCACTGCATATCTCTCCAGGTAAGGTCAGGGCGAGCTTCGAGAACTAGGGCGTAGACGCCAGCACCCAAGGGGGCGGCAGCAGAAGTCCCTCCGTGACCGTTGTAGCAAGCGTTTGTGCCGACATCGGTGGTGTGCTGCCAAATCATTAGCTTCAGTGTGTCGCACGGTGGGAACAAATACGCACGATGGCGTCTCCACTGCCACTGCTGTAGGTTACGACAAGCTGGGCAGAGCACTTCTCCGAGTAGTACGGATGCTGGCCCTTCCTGTCGATAGCGCCGACGGTGATACTGTAAATGGAGTTCGTGTAGCCGTCAAAGTTGCAGTTATCATCATTAGCGGCACCGTTTCCACTGGCGAAGACATAGATGGATCCCTTCCCGCCACGACCTTGCTGGATTCCCTTAAGCATCGCACGCTTGATCAAAATGCCGGGCGCGTCCATTGATCGTCCGTCGTCAGGTGGTCCCCAGGAGCAGGAGTAAATATCATTGTGCTGGTAGTCGTAGGTCATGGCGACAGCCTCATCGGCATCCGAGATGAGCTTACTCAGAATACGGATACCGGCGATCTTGGATTCGTAGGCCACACCAACGCCGCAGACGTTGTTTCTCGCAGCCGAGACCTCACCGGCGCAGCGAGTGCCGTGCTTGTCATCACTAAGGGTTGGCTTCGGCTCTTCGCGGTGGTCGTTGAAGTCATAGGAACCGGCGGCGTAATAGTTGGGCTTGAGGTCATCGCTGTACATATCGAGGCCGTCGTCCACAATGGCGACAGTCGCGTTCTTGCCCGTGATGCCCTGGGTCCAGACGCCGGTTACGTTGATGTCGTGACCCGGCTGAACGGTGTTGAGCAGATGCCACTGCTCGTTGAAGATAGGGTCGGCAATGTTCAGAGTCTGCATGATCTTGTTCATCTGTTGAACCATACCAGGATCCGCCTTCTCCTGGCGAGCGAAGTTCCACGGGCCATACAGACGAGGAGGCACTCTCTTCTGCCAAGGCTGACGAAGCTGCTGCTTCTGTGACAAGCGTACACCATCGAGAGGATCGAAAGAGCCCAGCCCTCGCCTCCTCAACCTCCGTTCCTGCAGGACAGGTTTGACGATATCGTGCGACTCCTTTCTCGCGGAGAAGATGTGATGGCCGTCGAGGCTGCCGAGAGAGCCCTCATGGCGCAAACCCAAGCGGTCGGCGACTTGACCAGGAGATGTAGACGAATCCAGCTCGAGAACATAGTAGTCGTTCGTCTCGTAGTTTCGAACCGAGGCACCGGCTGCGAGGCCGAGCAAGCCTAGGAGAACCGCGGACAGCTTCATGGCTGGCTAACCGTGAACCCCTCGAAGGAACAGGAGGAATGTGCAGAGAGGAGCTGAGGATAGATAGGCGTCAGCATCAAGCACCATACCACAGCCAGATTCCGATTCCAGGTGATTGGCTTCTGAGTATTCGAGAAGGGGATCAAGTTAAAAGAAAAAAAAAAGGCCACGATCGTACCTCGATTAGGGGAACAAAGGTGCGGACCGGGGCCGTCTAGGCTGGGGGAGTGGACGTGGGAGACGAGACGTGGTCGAGTCGCAAGTGGCAAGGGCGGCCCTTGAAGATGGCCAAAGCTTCCGTAGTCTTTCCGGCGCGACCTTTGTATTATGTATCGTCAATCCAGAACCGGAATTCAACTGGAACAGCACGCGAGGCCCGTTCTTGTCGCTACTTGTTGGCAAGGGCAGATTTGATGGGACTAGTGAATGATTTTTGGTCGGTTATTACTTAACAGGCCAGAGTTCACGGGTAAGAAACAGCGGGGAACCCTCGTTTCATCGTTCGCAGGCACTCCAACATGCGATATAGGGCATACGACAGGACCGCGGCGAGCGCAGATGCAGGAAAGACAAAGAGCCTGGAGTGACGAATCGAAAAAGATGGCTGTTAAAGTAAAGAGGGAAAAGCCAAAAAATAAAAATAAAGGAAAAGGTAAAGGTAAAAAGCGAAGAAGAGTACAGGCAGATTAAGTCGATGGATGCTACGGATAGGTGGGAATGAGAAACCTGGAACACAGGACTAACCTCCTGCGCAGCTAAGGTAGATGATGTTTCGTGGCCTTCTCGAAAACGGCAGGAACATAAAGCACCCCCCAGTGCAGAGTACCACTTACCCACCTCCTCCCAAAGTACTTTGCTTACGCTTAAGCTGACCCCAAGCCTTCCTTCAACCTGCGCTACAAACCTCCTCCTTTACACCTCCTCCAGCATCTCAAATGTTAGCGCGACAAGGGTCCCACTGTTACTTCCCTAAGCGATTTCAGCTTACCCTAGTAATAGTGGGCTCCCGGCCACGCTAACATATGAGATGCTGGAGGAGGTGTACTGGCTGAGGTGAGGGATCTCCGGCTGACGAAAAGTCGCGGAATGGTAGTATACCCGCACAGCAGAGCACCGAAAAGGAAGGCAGCGATTCAGGTGCAGCAGAGTCCACCTGCCCACAATAGTACAGTAGGTACCTACCTACCTAGGTAGTCGCCCCCTTCCTCTTCCCGGTCCGCGCTGTAGATTCAGTGACCCAGACGGTAGACCCAGCAGTACTCTACGTACCTCGACTCGCTGCGCCTGCACAAGCCGCTAAATCCGCGAACATCTGCCTCCATGGGATGGATATTCAGCGTAAAGTACAAAAGATCATCGTAATCATACAATTGACCGCCCAATGATTCCAGGAAGTCTCAGATAACCTGCAACCAATTCCTCATCTCAGCAGTCGTCCCCAAAGTCTTGGCTGAAAAAAAGACAAGAAGAGGTCTGAACGCCCAGACATCAAATCACAGATTCGCGGGCCGGGAAGGGCTGATCAATCTGCCCTTTCTCTCTGAGGCTGGACTCTGGAGGGCTCGTCGTTCCTCGGCGCTTGACACAGTCAATCGTTTCGGAATCGCTGCCGTACCTCGAACACCACCCTCACACACCAACGCCCAGGTTCTAACACGCTAGACCTTGCAATATAATCAGTAACACTTTGCGCTTCCACAATTTATTTTGCGGCCTGGCGTCTGGATCTCTTGAAACCTCTTTTTTTTTTTTTCGCCTTTTGGTATGTCCGGCAACGGCGGCGATTCTGTTACGGACCATAATAAACGTCCAGGCTTCTGAGTCTGGACAGCCACACCACATGAGACTCATGTTCCCAGATGGCAAACGTTTGGCGCGCTCGGATGATAAACATCTCCCTTGGCGATCATCGAGCATCCTTGTTTTTGCATGAACAGAGGTGGACCCTGAGTGATGTTTGTTTGCAAGTAATCGATTGCAACGAATGGGGTCGATAGACCACGCTCGATTCAACAAATGCAGTCAACTGAGTAGCATACGTGATGGAAGCACTGTCAACCAACTCTACTTGGCAAACTCACATTTTCCAAGGACACGGCTAGAGAATGTCTGATCGTTACGCGACCAGCCCATCACGTACAGGTGCAGTGCAGTCGAAATGTGCGACGATAATTTATAGTATTCGTTATCAACAGAGTTACGATCCCTCTTCACGATTAAGGTACCTTGATGCCCAGCCTTCAATGTAGGGGTGCAAAAAGACGTCCCCGTACTCCAGATGAATGGCCGGCTCTCTCCCTCTCTCCCTCTTTGCTGAGTCTCTTAAAAACTTCGTCCCGATGTTACATCCGAAGCAATTCCATATTCCAACATGCAACAATCCATAATCCGAGGTTGTCTCCGGGTTAAGACGTCTTCATTGAAGGAGAGAGCTTCGGTTTCTGCAAGCTCAAAAATCGACCTGTACGATCAAACGCCCTTTTAGTCAACCAATCTTCGCCCGGGTGGCTCTACGCCAGTGCTGTGAGTGCCCGACACGCCCTCCTTTTCCATAGCCTTGACATATCCCTCCCAGGTCTCAATCATCTCGTCGTAGAACTCAATGTGAGAGTCAGCAAGTCCGCCAAGTTGCTTCTTGAACTCAACTCGCTTAATCCGCTCAAAATCCGCGACTTCCTTGACAACCTCGTCGTCGAACATTTCGCTTGTCTTCTTGGCTCGCTCGGCCTCGGTGGTAAGCTTGTCGATGCTCATCTCGAGTTTTCGTTGCCGATCACGGCGTGACTGCTCGTGGTCTACTCCGCGCACATCCTCCAGCTTGCGCATGAGCCTGCCACTGGCACCCGAAAGACCGCCGGCGCCCTGCCCGGACTGGAGCATGTCCCTGTCAGCAGTATTCTTGTTCAGATACTCCGTGAGCTGCTCATAGTCCACCTGCTTCTGCTCCCGCGCCTTCAGGAGGGCCTTGAGCGCGGTGCTGTAGGCTTGCATGTCCCGGAGACTGCCGAGGTAATCTTGGTCGGTGACGTCCTTGAGCTTCCGCAGGCCCACCGCAGTATCCTCGACCGAATTGGCAAAGTGTCTGACTTCGTTCTCGACGCCGGGCTCGAGGGTGATCAGCTTCTGGAACTGCTCCGCCAGGTCCTTGAAGTCTAGCTCGAGGTCGTTCTCCCGACGAGCCACTCTTGCGACCACCTTCTCGATGTGCGCCAAGTCTTCGTCAAGTCTGTCGCTACGTTCGCGAACTTCGAGGAATCGCTTATCGTGCTTATGGGCTTTGGTGAATGCGTTGAGGAAGCTATCCGTCAGGTTATCGAAGACGCCGCTGCTGCCAGCATCGCTGCTCAGAGATCCTCGCGTACTGCGACTGCGCATTGTGGCGTTCCAGTCGGGGCTCTCGAGGAAGATGTGAAGTATGTCGGCTCGACGAAGGACGGGGTGAAGGGTCAGACGGGTCAAGAAGCGCTGGAGAGAATGCGCCCGACGATTGGTGAAGTCCGGGCCGAAGCGGTTGCCGCTGACATATTCCATACGCTGCTTGTCTGGGAGTGGAGGAACCGCGGCGGTGGGATAATCTCTGCTCAGTGCCTTATATAAGAAGACGAAATCCGTGAAACGTCGGCGGACCGATGCCTGTGATCGCTGGAAGGTCGCAAATGTGGTCTAGCAGAGCTGTGTTAGAGCGCAAACCTCCAGGGGGAATGACAGCCTTATAGAACATCGTCACAAAGACTTTCAATTGCCTTACATTAGTGGTAATGAGGTACGACACAAAGGTGTCCTTGGAGCCGTCATTCTCTTTCAGCGGCTCGGAGACGGTGCATTCCAGCACTTCCCGGCCGTCTGTATCTGCCGCATCGCTGTCGAAGGCGGAATGTCCGTTGCGGTCAGTCTCGTCAGGGTTTGTAGCCGCCACTGAGCTGGAGCTCTCAGCAGCGGCAGGTTGCTCCGTGTGCCAGGACACATTAGAGAAGTCATCGTGGTGTTGGTCGATAACCGCCATGTCGTCCAGCCGTGTGGACGTGGGGTTACGTCGGCGTTGTCGTGGAGGTTATTGCAGATCGGGTGATAAGGAGCCGGGCATGAATCGCGCTTTAAGGTTTCGTTGAATGATCAAGAGTCGCAGTTATCGTCAAGTTATCGAGGTGCGGAAACTAGCACCTCGATTGTTGCAAGGAAAGAGGGATGGCGGAGGGATTGTCTTGTTTGCCGGACAATGGCAGGAAGTGTCAGCGGCAGTGGTGGGGAATGGGCAGGAGCTGCCTGTCGCTGAGCCGTGGTGAAGCTTATTAGCATACCTGTAGCTGACCTGATGCGGTCGGGTTGGGCAGCGTGATAGCGGGGAGTCGCTCAGGGACCCACAGGAGTCCCCTGGAACAGGCCAACGATGAGGTAACTCGCTAGCAGCCGGGAAACACCGACGGGCGGGAGGCTGTGACGAAGTCAAAGCCAGTGGAGACACTAGCAGACAGACGCTGGAGCCAGTTCAGGGACCGCTTTTTTCCACACTGACAGCGATGGCTTTCTCATTCGCATTGAAGCTCTGGCCAGTCTTATACGGAGATGGGAAGAACCGCTTAGACAAAGATTTCGTATGGGGCGAAAGTCTGCATAATTGGTGGCATTTACACAACAGCCGCCGTTGTACAGTAGTGGAATCTATTTGGTTTCCTGAGATGGATCTTTCTAGTGACCTGTGCTGTTCCTGGGTGTCATGAACCCTCTTTTAGTACACGCTACCCAGCCGTATGCCATACACGTCTAACAAAGAAAAGGAAATATGGTTGTCTACAGTTGTTTGGCCATTTATTTCTTGCTCTTTTCTGCCTTCTCAGTCTGGGCGTTCTGGTCTCTCGCCGCCAGCATCTCCTTCTCCGCGTCCTTAGCCTCCTGGGCCTGACTTGAGGCAGCCGTCTGCGCCTCCGCAGACTGGTTGCTCTCCTCCTTCTCATCGATGTCATCAACGTCACGAGGAGTGGCGAAGCCAGTGCTGGCGTTCTCCTCGTTCTGGCTGTTCTCCTCGTCAATAAGCTCCTGTTGCTCCTTGAGAACCTCAAGACGCTGCTTGTTGGTAGCAGCACCCTCGGCATTGTGCACCTCAAGAGAAATCTCGTGGAAGAGCTCATCGGGAATAGATGACAGAACACCGACGAGGGCCTCGATCTGGCTGTGTGCAGGGACCTGGCCATACATGTAGGCGTTGCTCAAAACGAGCAGAGTGGAAGGAACACCCTCCTTCAATCTCAGGTCCAGCCACTGCTGGAGGTACTCGCGCATCCTCGCAGGGGAGACGCTGTGTGTACGGATACCACGGCTGGCGCACGCCATCTGCAGCTCGGCCACGGTCAGACTATCAACACCTTCGTAGCTGATCTGTCTGTCGTCTCTCTTGATCTGGCGCATTCTGTGCCTGATCTGGTATCGGAGCATGTTGTCCGTACCGAAAGTGTTCAAGTTCATATACCTGCACATGGAGACCAATTGGGGTCTTGAGAGGTTGTCGAGAGTGAGGTCGTCCTTGAAGATCTTGCAGACCTTGATGACATCTTCATGGGTCGGCGACTCGCCGGAGGAGCGTAGCTTCCTGAAAAATGTGGTGAAAGCTTCACTTTGAGTGGTGGCGGGAGTCAAGGGCAGTCCGGTCTCCTTAAGACTAGATCGGAGGAACTCGCTGACCTCCTTGCGCGTCGCTCTGAGAGTGTTGGCCTTGGCATCTTTGGACTTTTGGCCCTCGTAGGTGCTGGGCAGCAAGTTGGGGAAGAGTCGCAGCGCAACCGGGAGTAGTAGTTCAGCGAAAGGAACAATAACGAAAACCGAGAATGGCACCAGGCGACCGAGATCCTGGACGGTGCGGCGCAATTGTCGGTTCTCTCTTCGGCTGAGTTCGTAACCAGCAGCCATCTTCAAAGCAAGGCGGGTGCTGATTCTGATTTCTGCAGCGAGCAGTTTCGTCCCATCCCAGTAGTGGTGAGCCTCCTTCTTGACCTTCTGCCAGACTGTCATGTCCTTCTTCGCACCCTCCTTGTTTTCGACACCAGTGTTCTTCGCAGCAGCAAGTTCGGACAGAGAGGCGTCAGAGTCGGCCTTGTCGGCGGCGGCCTTGTCCGAAGTGTTTTCGGATCCAGCCGCATCCTTGGTTTCCTTTGTGGCCTTGGGCTCCGTCTTGGTCGCCGGTTCCTTGGGCAGAGGTTTCTTAGCCTCTTCGACATTGAAGCCCGGCGGCGGGCCGGCCTGGCCGTTGTTATGGTGGTCGGTGCCTAGCTGGCGGATGGGAACGAGAAGGGCGAGGGCGTTTGTCCGACGGGGCAGGTGTCTTGCGTTTCGGCCGAGCACCGCTGACGAAACACCGAGACTCGACAACGCACGCGCTGCAGAGAGTCAGAGAGGAGATTCAGAGTCGCCCTTTACCGCAGACCGCGGTGATGGTCGGGCAGAATGGCAGTTGCAGGAGGGTGGCTTACCGTTGCCCAGGAAGGGGTTCGCAATTACCGCCCGACGAGCGACATTTGCTGAAGCGCTCATAATGCAGCCTTGTTTAGATGGCAAACGGGAGGGTAAGGAGGTACACCTGGATGATGGGAAAATGGGTGGGGATAATCAACAGATTACTGAAGAGCAACGAGCATGGGCGACGTGGTGTGAGTAGGCAGTATACTACAAGCTAATGAACAGTGATGAAGAAAGTGACGGGAAGATGTAATACGATGCGAAACGACTCAAGAATTCTGGAATGGAGGGCAACCGATCGCATCAAATGGGGTGCTACCACGACTTGTCCCTGTCTTCCGAAACCACCCATTCCGGGGGGCCGTCCAGGGAACGGGTGCGGCACGTGCAAGATCACGGGGTTTGCCTCTTCGGTCTCGGGGTTCGCTTGCAGTGTTGCTGAGAGAACCGAGCTCCAGATCCCGGTACGTCTCGTTCAAGGAGTACGTTCCGCTCATCTGAGCTGAGCCCGGACCAGCCATCCTCCACTATTCGATTATCGACGAGGTCCAATTGGCTTGGGTGTGTTATCGCCACATGGGTAGCAAAGAAAGACGACGGCGGTCTCCTGTAGATCGGTGGATCATCCTGGCCTAGCTGGCAGCTTGTCTCTGGCCGAGCAATGAGCTGTCTCCAATCTCCATGTTATTCTGGTCCGCCGGGCTGTGCGAATCGCGCCTGTTTTCCTCATCGGACTTACTGGAATAGTAGGATAAACCGGATGGCCTGCCGCCGGATGCTGCAGTTGTGCTCAGTGCTGCTTGCCTGGACTAAGCCTGGACTTGCCGAGTCGCGTCAAGACTGACGTGACGTGTGCTTTTCAGATTGTGTTGCGTGGAGGACAGATGGGCCATTTTCTGCACGTTTAGATGCCAACTCGGGACCAATACTTGGCTTTCTTCTGTTCGTTCCTTTACGGTTTGGCTGCAGTCTGTCAGGTCAGGTACGGATACGTGGTTGCAGAGTTATGGTTGGAGGAAAACGTGAGTTGAAGCGGTCTTCCTTGACTTGCAAATGTCTCCGGTGCAAATAGTCGGAGTCAAATAGAAATGGTGGAAGGGCCGATCGCATCCTTATTACTTCAAGCCCTCTCACCCAACTCATCAACCAAACTCACCAGTCTGACTTGCTGGCTCGAAAGGGAAGAGCCGAGTTGATGAGATTGCGACAGTGCGTGGTCGGAAACTGATGCGTTGGTGACGACTATGCAGCCAAAAGCCGCCTCAACAAATGCTCCCTAAATTTTCTGAACTCCGCTCACAACTTTTTGGTGGGAACTTGGAAGCGACACTCGTGGTCCGTGGATTTCGGAGGATTCTGGGGATACCGGGTTCTCGAATGACTTGATTACCAGCTGGCGGACACAGCAGTTTCTGGTGCCAGCTGCAGCGAGATGAGCTTTCCACTTCGCCTTCTTGGTGCTTGCTAGGTCACGTGGTATGGCTCCGTGCGCTTACCTTACCTACCTACCTTACCTTAGGTATCTCATCCCCAAGATCAGCGAAAATGATGACACTGGACTGGACATTGCCTGGCTGCCAGCCTGCCAGCCTGCCAGGTGCTAGTGAACCCCGGACTTTAGACATTGAGACCGCGGACCTCTAGGAGACAGCTGGCAAGGAATTCGAGGAGTTACACTGGAATCCACTGAAAGAGGGCAGTCTAGTGTAAGGCAGGTAGGCACCTTAGTATCACCTCACTGTCAACTGCTACTGCTCAACCGCGCTGAAGACCTAACAGCGGAGGTATCCTCCCGCCGACCGTCGGCCACCTACGTAGTGCGCAAAGTGCTCACGGTAGTGTCTTGGACGTGCTGCTCTCAACGCCCATCCGACCATCGCCCGATTTCCAAGCATCCCCGTCTGAGGCACACGCCAATCTCCATCGCCCCCTGCACTCACGCCGCTGCATCCCACCACCGCGGTTCTGCGTCCCCTCGCTGTTCTCCACCCGCGCTGCTCGGCATTCCTGCTGTACCACCTCGACGCTTCCCATCCGACTTTCCTTCACTCTTCTCTTCTTCCCTCCCCAGATTGTCCTAAATATCACCATTCCGACTTCTCGCCGTCGCCATGGACTTCTCCTAATCTCCTCCCGACCACGATCCCGTTTGGGTCTCGCGATTCCGACCAGCACCTCTTCCCCCGCATATCCTGGGGTCAGAGCCAACACCAGCCAAATTCGAAGCTACTCCAACTTGAACGACTCGTCTCCCAGTGTCTCGGCCTAGAGCCAGCCCTCTCCTACAACCTCCGAGTGCACCTATTCAACCGTCTGCGCCGATTTACCAATTGCTCACCTATACTATGAGACTCCGCAAAGCCGCCCGCGTCATTCTCGTCGGAGCCCCCGGTGTTGGAAAAGGAACGCAGTCCGAACGACTTCTTCAACGCTTCCCGCAGCTCCAGTCTATCAGTACGGGAGACCTTCTGCGCAACAATGTCAAGCTCCGGACTCCTCTCGGTAAGTTTCACATGCCGTGCGCACCACCGCAAAACACATGCTAACCACTCCTCACCACAGGCATCAAGGTCGAAAAAACCATGAAATCCGGCGGCTTGGTCGCTGATGACCTAATAATGCGACTCATCTCCAACGAGATGTACAAGAACGGTTGGCTGCTCAACCGCGGTCGTCCGCAGGTCATGACCCTCGCATCCTCCGCCGCCAGCGTTGACGCCTTCTACGAGGAGCATCTTGACGACTTCGTCACCGCCTCGGGCGCCCTCGACAGCCACGGCCCGACCGAGGCTTCAGAGGATCCTTCCGCTTCATTCATTCTGGACGGGTTCCCCCGCACTGCGGTTCAGGCCGCGACTTGCGACAAGCTTATCCCCATCAATCTCGTCGTCTCCCTCAAAACGCCTTTCCACGTCGTTATGGAGCGCATCGCAGGTCGTTGGGTTCACGAACCCTCTGGCCGCGTGTACAACACCACTTTCAACGCTCCCATGGTGCCCGGCAAGGATGACGTGACCGGGGAGCCCCTCATTCAGCGGCCAGACGATACCGAAGCCGTCTACAGGGAGCGTTTCCGTAAGTTCCAGGAGACAAGTGAACCGTTACTTGAGCACTACGCCAAGAAGGGAGTTCTCTGGGAAGCCGAGGGCATGAGCAGCGATGAAATCAGTCCCCTGCTTTATGATGAGTTCGAGAAGCGTTTCGTTCACTGAATTTTTTGGGATATTCTTCAATCATTATTATGTCTAAAGGAGTTAAAACGTGGTCGAGATACCTTGGGTTGGCCATCAAAGACCCTATGGCTGAGAACGGGCAGGTCGGGAGGAACGGGCACGATCCCAAAGCACTCGCAGAACACATCTGCGGTTTGGTTAAGCATCTGGCTGTTACTTCCTGTTGCAAATGTACAAACTTTACATTTCTTAAACAAGCCATCGCTCAGTGATAGTTGCAAACCTGATGTCAAGATCCTTTTGCCCGCATACTACCAGTACATTATAGGCCAAGCTCAACAGACGTTGGGAAGCTTTAGCCGCCTTGTTTGTGCATGAAGGATGTGCACACCAACTCCATTAGACCTCGGATAACTCGTCTGGGGAACATGTAACGTGGTTCGCGGGGAAAGTTCAACTTAGCCATCGGGCGGCAAGGGTGCCTTGCTGTCATCCAAACAAGTCAAACCATTGCTACGCAACCAGTTTTATAACCCGCGCCCTCGTCTTTCCGAGGTTCAGTCAAAACTGGCGCCACAAGGAGGGTTGCGGCGCCGGGCAACGGTCCACTTTCAACGGCGGCTTGGGAGAGTCCGAGAGCCCAGCCCGCTCCGGTACTTCGGTGCCTTAGGCGCGGCTGGGCTTGATCCATGTCTCACCGTGGCGGCGGACTCAACGAAGGGTCTCTGGAACGATTGAAGCTCCGCGTCAGGGGCTGCGGCCATGGTGAATTGGCACATGACTTAGCGAAAAGTCCTCTTGGGTTCCAGTTAATTTAGTGTTTCGACTTCAAGTCAAAATCAAATCACTTCACAAAGATTCGGTTGTCATTTTCACCTACGTGACCAGCGCGCATATATGTCTCAGTTACCATTCAGCCGTTGTACGAAACCCCCATTAATCCGCGAATTCGGCGGACAGGCGATTGCCGTCCAGTGTCTCTCCAGATTGTATAAGACCAGGGTCTCGTATGCAAGCTCAGCGAAAAGAACTGCCCTTGCAACGGGCTTCTTCTGCGGCCTGGACATTGAGATCCTAGAATAACCCCGGTAACACGAGGCCTCATGGAATTAGAGTGATCGAGGCTTTCTCCTATGCCCTCAACAACCCGCTACCCCGTCGCTGTAAGAATCCCTACATTAACCAACTCCCTGAAAGGCTGTCATTCGACAGGGCAACCGGCGTCGAGGAATGGCTCGCAAGGGTCTTGAATGCGCGTTTGGGGCAAATTTAACCGCACGAATGTGATCTATACTTGAAGGAAGCCCAAAATCAGTACCTGACTGTAGGGAAACGACCACATAGAGACATTGAATCCGTAACCAGCTAAGTTGGCTCCAGGCCGGAAATGTACGACCTTGGAGGCCTAGGACAGAATTCAACACATTCGGGACATTGAATCGAGTGACTTCGGGGTCTCTCCGATCATAAGTGCGTCTCGGATTCTTACGTTGAGTTCTATCTTGTGCGATGTCATCGACCTTCGACATTTCCACGTCTTGTCCGTGTTTCGTTGCTGCCTTGCAACCTGAATCTTGCTGTCGTTTCGTTTCGTTGTTCAGCTCAAGAGAAGCATGTCTTTGCTCCTACCGTTGTGGCCTTTCTTTGTGGCCAAAGACCCCACTATCCCAGATCTTTTGAGGTAGGTGCCTACCTACCTGTACCTTAACTTGGGCGGCGTACCTACCTAGGTGGGATAAGGTAATTAAAGGCGGGCAGTTTCCTCCATATAAGTTATCGTCCTCGGATCCTGCTGGCATTTTCCTTCTTCTCTTCCCAAGCAGAGCCGGCCATCCACGAGATACTTCACAAAGGGTATCTTCACGATGCCTTCCACCAGCACGATGAGTGCGGCCGACAACCCAATCAATATGGAGAGCCCAGAGGCCTTTGATAAAATCTTGGGGCGAATTCGGGTTTCACCCGCTGAGCCGATCTTGTCAGACGGCGATCTCGTCGTTGCTGTTATTAACACATCTTCCTCTCAGACTGATTGCTTTCGCGTCTCCTCCACAGTCCTGAAGGTCGCGTCGCCCGAGCTTGCGACCACGATGACCATGTCAAAGGCTGTGCTCGAGAACAACTTATTGCCAATTGCGACGGATAAACCCCTCAAGTTTGAGGTGCGATGCATTCTTTCGCTTCTTCACCACACCAACACCGACGAGTATGGGTCCTTGGACGCTCGTCAGCTCCTCAAAGTTGCGGACTTCAGCTCCATGTTTGGATTCAACAAGGCTCTTGCTCCCTGGATCTCCCGCTAGTGCCAGGATCTCTTCGACAAGATCGCCGCAGAACGCCAACCTGACGTCGGTGATATCGGACACGTCCTGTTAGCCACCACGAAGTTCAAGGCACCCTACAAAACTCTCGAAATTTTCAACCTGGCTTTTCGCAACTTGCCGCTGACGTTCCCCGAGACATGGGCGAAACATGAAGATTTGGCCCAGACTCCTCAGCCACTCGTGGGTAAGGTTCCCCTTCCAACTCTCCGCTGCTGCAGTTTGTCTCGAAAAAAACTGGGATATCTGATCCGCTATGCGATGAGAATAACCTCAGATGGCTCGATGGACCATTGCTAACAGGTTTGGCCAGATAAGCTCACTAACCATATCCATGCAACTTTGACTGCCATCTTCAAAGCCTTGTCGTCGCTTGACGGCCTTTCGATGAGTCGTCAGGCATATGGCACTCCCGCACAGCTCTGTCTCGGTTGCGGCCGACGACCCCAGGCTGAAGCCAAGAAGTGCAACCCTTGCCACAACCCAGACCTTATACCCGACGTCTGCACCACGGCTTCGCGCATGGGCAACTACCTCGCCGCCCTCGAAAAACACAAGCTCTGGCCACTTGTGGATTTGCAGGAGGAAGCGGTATCAGAGATCATCGCTCGCGTCGGTGTGATGGCACAGGATTTCTCGCACAGATGCAACGGTGGAGGATCATGTCCCCTGCGTGTTCGCTTGACCACGATGCCTCGTGATTTGGAGACCCTGGTGGAGGGTATGAAGCTGGCGGCTTGAATATCAAAAATGAGTGGACATGAAGGGCAGATGCAATGGACAGAAACGAATTACGGGAGGGAACATGCCATGTACGGAACAAGAAATATTTCAGACGTGCGCATAGCGCCGACTGTGTCTTGCGCTTGCTAGTCAGATCCTGGGTATCCCCTAACGCCATATGGGGGGAAAAGTTAGGTTTTCCCATCAACACCATAATTTCCATCCTCGCCATGAGAATCGTACAGTTTTCAGTCTTCGTGATGATCAGAGCTCTTCCTCCGGAACCCACTCCATGTCGCTATCCACGAACTTGTGGCTGGGAAAAGCGTTAGCACATCCATGGTAACCTCACCAAAGCGAACTTACTTCTTGATCTCCTTGTTGAACAAAACCTCCTCGCCATACTCTGCCAAAAGCATGTTCTTGTACTTGAAGGGAATCTTGGTCCTCACGCCCTCAAACGTCGTTTCGAGCAGCGGGTACACGTACGTGTCCCGGAACTCGTGGCCATCCTTGGTCGCCAGTACACCGTCGCCTTCCGAATGATTCTCGGCATACCGGACCGCCGTAATGTCGATGAACAAGCCGTTCTCCATGTCAATCCACCTGGCGTCAACCGAGTTCAAGCTATCGTCTACGACACCGTTCTTGTAGTTGGGGTTAATCTCCAGCTGGAACTCGCGGCCGCTGGGGACCTTTGGGTACTTGTAGAACCACGTCGTCATGTTGTAGTATGCCGCCAGGAACTTGATGCCATTCTCGGAGAGCTGCGCCGTGGGCTGAACGTCCCAAGGAAGAACCTGCTTGTTCCACCACCAGCCGAGCAGGGCATTGTGGGCAAGCCATGTCTGCACGCCCAGGTCGCGGAGGGTGGAGAGATAGGTCTGGACCAAGACCTTGACAGCGGCACGTTCGGCTGTCGAATTGAGAGCCGAAGTTGCGAACCGCGAGTCGTAATGAGCTGAGAAGCTGCGGCGAGAGTCAGGATGAGCAACGATTTTCATATTTGAGCACACTGACCTCGAATCCGGCCAGTACGTGGAAAGCTGGGCCCGGGACTCGTCGTCGCCTGCGCCGTAGCTCGGCGTCTTGGAGATTGGGTCCTGGATCGGCGTGGCTTGAACGAGGGCGAAGCCGACGCCGATCGTCGACAGGCATCGTCGAAGCTGCATCTTTAAAAAAATTTTTATTTGTTTTATTTTCAGATTGCGCAGACGATCGCCAATCCGTGAAACCAGAAGGACTTCCGGCAAGCAATTGTGCCGGGGCGGAACAGCGCGGTTTTGTTGGGACCTTGTGGCCTGCTTATATCCTCCCCTGCCTGGCTGGGCGCAACGTCATCGAAGGTCGTCGTAATCGAAAGGGAAAAAAGGGCGGCGCACTCGGGTCTTGCGGCAAAGAAGCTGGAACAGCAGATGGGGGGTGTTTGCTTCATCCCAAACAAAGAAAAGAGGACGGATATAATAAAACCGTTTGTGATGTTTGCGACCTAGGTAGGTAATCAAACGAGGAGGCAACGGTATGGGGGCGAGGGGCACATCGAGTGTATCTATATCCATGAATTTCCCAAACGCTGTACCACCAACAGCAAACAACAACAACAACCCCCCCCGAACGAACCGATGCATCTTCCCGGATAGATGGGGCCGGGCGCAAACAGCAGTGGCCCCCGGCGAACGTGAGAAAGTAAGACGATCCTCTACACATTTGCCCAACACCTAGCTAGCTAGCTTAGCTTCGCTCACCCGGAGAAAAGACCTACTCAACCACCTTACGGGCCGGCCCCGTCGAAACTGGCATTGCTAGGGGTGAGGAGATACCTGACGCGATCAACAAGCTTAGCCCTCCGGATTGCGAACCGCTTCATCCAACGGGCGGCCAGGTTTGCGCAGCCAGGTCTCCACCGCACGGCAATGCGACCATTGTGAATTGTGATGCAACAGGCAGTGGCTCCTAGTGGGCCGGAGTGTGCCGTCCCCGCCTCAGAAGGTGGGCTGTCGTTGGCTGGGCCGCGTCACAATCCACGGTGGTTGATTTTAAAACACCAGCTAGAAAGGCATTTTGTGGCACTGCTGTGTGTCCCGCGTCCAAGCACTAGGTCATGATACCGCGGGCGACCCCCCCTTCCTCGTCGGAGCATTTAGGTCTGGTGTGGTCGGTGGGAAGACGGCCGTGGGGTTGAGGAGCTACCCGCCCACATCCCGATCGCGTGCTGACGACGGTGTTATGCTTGCTCCGGGATTTTCGGCTGGTGTAGGACGAACCTTCGGATCGTCCGAAATTTTCGAAATCGGGTTTGTGTACCGGTGGTAGAACGTCGTGTCTCCCGGTCTCGGGAACGGTGTGACGGCATGAGATCAGCCCTTGAGCATCAATCTTACTCAATTTCTTTCTCACGTAGTCTTGACCCGCGAACCGCAGCAATAGCTTCATGAGCTATGCTTTTGTCATCGTTGAAAGTGATGAAATTATCGATTTCGTCGTAGTTAATCCAGGCCGCATCAAAATCTTCGTTCTCTTGCTGGGTTCGCTGGCCTGGAATAACTGCAGAATCCGCAGTGGCAATGTACCAGAAAATGATCTTTAGAGTACTGTCTGCGACGCGCTGAGATACGGCAATGGGTTCGGTGACGATATTTGAGCTGTTGCTGGGGTTCGACGAGGCTGGTGTAGTGGCCAAGGTCTTGATGTTCACTGGTAGCAATTCGACTCTGATTCCGGTTTCCTCGTACGTTTCTCGTTTTGCGGCATTCTCAAGGGATTCGCCAATGTCTTTACGGCCCTTGGGAAGCATGCATTCGCCTGTTTTTCGTTGTCGGATGAGGAGAACCTTTGACTTGTTGATATCAACTGTCACGGTACCGCAGCTGATGGCAAATTCACTGGAGAGGGCTAGGCGTCGACCGACAGATGCCATATCGGAGCTTGAAAACTGTTGGTCTGAGAGTGATGCTGACAATAGTTGGTTGGCTTCTGACAGTTGAGAAGAAAACCGTTGCCAACCTGAACTTCTAATTGGACCGAACCGTTAGCGCTTCCATAGGCATCAGCGGCGCGTCTTTGCTCCGAGGAAAGGACCCACCTCTTGGTAACCTTCCATTAAGGTACCTTACCTTATGTCCGCAAAGAGCGGGGTCTTTTCCACGCCGAATGATGAATGAAAACTTCACATAGCAGTAGGACCCACCTCAAGCGTCGAGCCGTCAGTGACATGGAACGCTGCGACGGAACTCCAATCTGCTAGATTGACGCTGCCGCTAATTACCTTGTGTACTAATTAGGCGGTCCGATTCTACAGATTCATTAAATCTTTCTTCAGTAGCTGGACCCTGCGAAGAGGTGAAGACTCATGCCACGCTCAAGATGACAGCGATCCGAGGTCTTGTCTCCTGGGCTACCGTACTGACAGCGACGTTTCCGCGGGCAGCGTTATTGCCGTGTATTTTGAAAATAGTGGGCGTGGGAGGGATGAGCTTACGGCGCAAAATTGCTGCCTACCAACACTTGTCCGTGGACAACGTTGGCGGATGACGATGCAATTGTCCCAATTATACCAGCCGCGCGTCAGAGAGCTGTATCCCAAGTCAACTCTCCAAAACATCAAGAGAGGGGCCCTTACGACGTTCATATGACGAGTCCGTCGTGATGGATGAGGACCTGGGTTCAACGGAAGGACGTCGGGTATTTGACGAGTGATTGTGTCTTTGGCTGCGGGGTAGCTCTTGAGCCATTCCATAACTTCAGCGCAGCGGAAAATATTGTCAAATAACTCTGTCCGTTCTGACTACACATTCCTCAAAATGGCATGGTCTTTGCAATCCACGCAGCAAGGAACCCAATCTCTCCCCTCCCACACTGCACATGGTCATGGAATGGAGCGGGGTCGTACCGCAGTACTGTGAATCCCGTCGCTTTCAAGGGCTTCTTAGCATCATCTCTGCTCCTTGCATTGCCGACTTACTTTGGGCTACATGTTTCCATCGTATCCCATCTGAAGAGGCACTAAATATAAAATGCAATGAGAGACTGGCGAGTTCCGTGTTACTTTAAGACTTCGGATCCCGCATGACAGGATACGCTAAGGTACCTAGGTAAGGTAGTCGGCCGCAGTGGGGTTACATAAGCGACCCTGCATCATCGACCCAATCACAGCGCCCGCAGGTAGTACAACGTGGCTGGGGGGCCAGGCTGTCGTCACCTTTCGACAGCACGGATAAGGCACAGGCTCGAGCTGATAAGGCCAGCTGGGCAGCTCCTGCTTTGGAAGGGGCAAGGCGATATGGCGCATAGCTGAGTCTGGGGCCGAAAGGTATCTAGGACTTCCTACTGCCGCATACCTAACCTTACCACAGCGTCGTCGTACCTCCCTCGAACTACCTCACCTACCTACCTTAGCTTCCCAACAGTCGTCAAGCACCGTCCGTCGAATCTACCAACATCGCTAATTGATAACTGAAGACATCCGATCCGTGTGATGTGAAACGGCGCCGGCGTCTTCCCTTCCGTCCCGTCCCGTCGCTTGTTTCCTCGTGCGCAACCGCGAGTTCAGAACACCGAATACCTAGCTAGACCACAGACAGCGGAAGCTTGACTTCCAACGATTCAGCATCATGACTGCGTGGAACGTGAGTTGTCGGGGCTAGCCAAGCTATGGATCGAATCACTGACGGATGGGCAGGTTTTCCGGTTAATGGGAGATGTCTCCCATCTCCTTTCTAAGGTCATTCTGATGCTGGCGATACATCGCAACAGCAGCGCTGAGGGTGAGTCTACCAACAACAACCCAACATCAAAGCCCGTCAACTGCAATGCTAATATCTCCTGTGCAGGTGTTTCCCTCATCACACAAGGATTATACGCCCTTGTTTTTTGCACACGATATCTCGACTTATTCGCCGAGCAATCAGCATGGAACTTCATATTCAAAATATTCTACATAATGTCGTCCTTCTACATCATCGGCATCATGCAATGGGCCTACCCCCGATCCAGAGAGCGTGAAATCTCCTGGAAGGTTGGCGCCGGTGTCCTTGGTGGCTCCCTTCTTCTCTCGCCATTCACCATGCTCATCTTCGAGGGATTTTGGAGTTTCCGAGTGGTGAGTCTCTTGCGACGTCTGCCGGAAATTCCGCGCCGCACGGGACATAGCTAACGTCAGGCAGTGGCTCTGGGACTTCTCCCAAATCCTCGAATCCGTCTGCGTCCTCCCGCAGCTCCTTCTTCTCCGCCAGACCACCGTGCCCACCGTCATCGATTCCTTCTACCTCGTTACCCTCGGCTCCTATCGCGCCCTTTACTTGATTGGATGGATCACTCGCGAGCTCGACATGAACGACAAGGCCCCGAACACGGTCTCCGTCATCTTCGGTATCATTCAGACCGCCCTCTACGTTGACTTCGCCTGGGTATACTATACCCGTCAGCGCGTCAAGCTTCGCAACGGTGGCATCGTCGACGCCGACGACATGCGCCGCAGCTGGCTTCTCAACCGTATCTTTGGCAAACGCCTCGAGCACACGGAAGACGAGGAGAGCGCCCCTGCCCTTGGAGATGAAGGTCGCCGCGGTGGCGGACGGCCCAAGTGGGGTGCCCGGGGCATTTCCGTCAGTGCCGACGAGGGCGTCCTCGACACCGAACGTGACAACCGACAACGGGACGAGGCCGAGGAGCTTGACCCTGACGCTAAGATGCAGGATCCCGATGAACTTGCGCGGGTACTGGACGACGAGGATGATGACGACACGAACAAGGCTTCTGGCAGCAACGGCGCGCCCAACGGTATCCAGAACGGCCAGGAATGGCGCGATACCTAGATTTTGATCACCGATGTTGTCGAGCGTACCGGACCTATCTAGGCAATTCTTGTCATTTCTTGTCGTCATTTCCTTGGTAAACCGATGAGGTCATCGGTGGTAGTTACGTGACTAAGAGGATCTTGTCATTGAAAGAATGGACGGATGGATCATCCTAGCACATCAAAGCCCATGACAGCAAGATAGGATGGGTTGACGATTTGTTGCAGAGGTTTCAAATGGAATGACTTCTCAAGCGAGAACTGGACATGACTACTCATTCTTAGGGGTACAGGTGATTATAAGTTATGATGTTCAATACAGCCAGATTTCATATTATACTTGACGTCTTTGACCTGTGGCTACTGTGAATCCATCCCTACAGCTGATATAGGAGCTGCATCTATTGCTGCATTGCAAAGCTTAAGGCCTGATACGATATCTAGTGACGACGTATCTCTTTCGATCGTGAAAATGATGCTTCATCTTGATATCGGAGGATCTCAGAGCATCTCTCTCCTTCTTCCAAACAACATGAACGTAGCCTTCAAAGAGCTACTCGAACGGCCGTTGCGCTTTTGCTGTATTGGCCGAGGTATCAATCAGGACTGTGACCCCAAATACCGCCAGTCGCTGTTCGGAATGCAACGCAACGCGCAACGCAACGCAACGCGCCGCAACGCGCGCTGAAATGCCAATCGCTGAATTCAAACTTCCTTCCAAGACGCCGTTCGGAAAATAGACTCCTCAAACTCCCCGCGTATCATACCTTCCCCCTCAAACCACCCCCCCACCCCCCCAAAAAGGAGGCCTGCTCAACCGCTCGTGGTTGTGACGTTGGACGCAACCTCATCCAGATTGCCACCAAAGGCAAGCGTCTGCTCGTCGCTCGTCAGATTCGCCCAATTCCCAGTGAGCACGGCCGAGTCGACCTCGAATCCGCCCGCTGCCGTCGTATCGTTGATGCCCGTCGCGTTCTTTAGGTAACAGAACTGGCCCGCTCCCTTGACCAACGCGACGCCCACGCAGATGCCGCCGCCCACGTACACGTCGTCGCCGACAGAATCGCTGTACCCCTGGTTGTATTGCGCGCAGAGCGTCATGCAAGTCAACATGTCGGGGACTGTCATTACCAGGATGTCGCGCAGCGCCGGGTTCAGACCCTGGCGTTGCGGCCAGAAGGTGTTGCAGAGGACGTCGAAGGACATGACCTGGTCGTTGTTGAAGCGGATCGGGGAGCCGGAGGCGTCGTACGGAGTCACTGTCGTGCTCTCGGAGCGCGCCGACCCGTTGCTGCCGCTCTTGCAGTACCGGTTCACCGGCGCCGGGGAGGGCACGCCGAGGATTTGTGTCACCATCGAGGGTGAGCTGGACGATGTTTCCGAGTTCGTACTCAGGTTGCTGGAGACGGTTCGCGTCAGCCAGGGCTGCTGGCTGGCAATCTTTTTATTTATTTTTTGGGGGGGGGGGGGGGGGGGTATAGAGAGAGAAACGTACAGAGCGGTCTTTTTTTCGTCCGGGGAGGGAAGGTAGAAAAGAGAGAGAGAAGTAGATAAAAAGAACGTTCCCGTTTGTATCGGTTACTCATTCAGACGTACCGGTTAGCCAAACCCAGCGCCAGGCCAACGGCGATGGCGACACCGACGATGATGACGCCCATCGCGACGGCCGCCCAGAAGCGAAAGATAGTCAGGCCAAGAATCGTCTTGCGCGGCTCGCCCTCGACCTGGCCGGCGTTCTCGAGTTTCCGCATCCAGCCTGCCATGCATCCGCCGCCGCCGCCGCTGCCGCTACCGCCTTGTCCTTCGGACGCCGGTGCCGACATGGACGACGCCACTGCTGCCGAAGCCGGTGCGGCGGGTGCGTAGGAGTGAGCTACGACTGGGCGGTCTGACGACTCGGCGATGCTGATCCTGCGAGATTCGGCATATCGAGATTCGGGGTACGGCGGCGACGCATCGGGTACGTCTCGGAGGTGTGTTATTGGCGGATATGAGTTTTCGACGTGCTGTGTCCCGGAAGCCTCGAAGGGTGGTGTTGTTGCGGTTTGCTGTGGCGTTTGCGTCGTCGTCGGGTCGATGGTGACGGTTCCGGGTTGCCGCCTTTCGTGGACCGGGATGATGAATTTGTGCTTCTCCTCCTCCATTTCCACGTTCGAGTTTGCGTCGCCCGCCGCGAGGCGGTTGCCGAAACCGTTAAAACAAAAATTCTGGCCCGTTCCTCGCGTCTTCGGTCGCTGCTGTGGACGCTTTTCCCCTTCCCCCTTCTGGATGTTGTCTCGTCACGCCAAGTCAGAGCATGCAGGTCCCCGGGCGAAAGGATTCGACAGAAAACAAGCGAGCCGCTGCTGCAGCCTTCCCTCACTTTCCTTTTCCGCCGATGGGGAAAGTTTGGGGGGGATACCGGGTTTGCGTGTGCGGTATGTATGGGTAGAGCAAGAAATATCAGCTACCCGGACGGTCACGTAAAAGATTGAGGGAAACAAAAAGGAGGATATGGCCGGGAAACGAAAAAGGCGATTGACAGCGGATGATGGGAGAAAAGGCAGCACGCGGGGGTAGCTGAGCCGGCAGTCGTGCGTGGGTAGCAGCCAATTCCCTGGAGGCAATGAATGCGAGGAAGGGGATGCAACCCAACGTGGAGACGCGAAAGCAGAATACTGCCGCTCCGTGTGGTTGTTCTGGTTGTTGGCGCTTCTGCTCGCTCTCGGTCGGGTTCACCTTGCCCTTCTTCGAAACGGTTCAGCAGAATGGATGGGCGCCTCTCTCTCTTTTCTGTGCTGGCGTGTTTAGGGTCCTTTTGGACGATCCACTAAGAATTCTTCTCTTCCTTCACGTTCTTCAAGGTCCTGGGGACGCGGAGAGAGATGCCTGGGATAAAGACTTCGGGCGTTCCCCGGACCAGGGGGGGGGGGGGAGGGTGGGAGACGGGTGCGCGGGTTCGCTCACTGGAGCGAGTGTTCAGCACTTGCGGGTGGTGATTTTAAGATGCGGCTGTAGCCGATATAGTAGTGGAACCAGTGTAGTGGATGCAGCCTCTTATGGACATGCGAAATGGCGTCCTCGAGCTGCTTCTTGGCGGGATGTGTACAACGCAGTAAGGATGCAAATTTCAACCAAGGAAATCCAGGATATGCGTGTGTGCGGGCGCTCAGCGTGTGAGTGTCGTGTACGGTGTGTGTGTGTGTGTTTTGCGTGGTGTGTGGTTTAGCTTGGTGTGTTATCCGCAAATCCGGCAGCTTTTCGGACGATTAAGAACCGACTCATGCCCCTAGGGATTGCGATAGCCCCGTCGTCCGCAATCGATCAACCTCCCACCTTGCGTGAAAAGGGGAGTTCGTCCGGGCTCCCACTCGGAGGAAAAGCGGAGGCTCTCCACGCGACGCTCCGCCTGAGCTGTTTTGCTTTCATGGGGTGTTGTTGTTGCAAGCGCGTGATTGCTTCTCTGGGGCGTTGTGTCCGCTGGGGATTCGGATCTCGGGGATGTTGCTTTTCTTCTTCTTCTTTTATTTACGAACGAGACTCGTACAGCCATCATCATTCATCGTATTTGACCGAAAACTGCCTGCTTGCTTTGCTTCATTGAAGGCTTTGAACGGTGCGTTAAAAGCTTCTTGAGCAAATTCCCAGGAATCACCCTACCGAAGCGGTCGCACGCGCGGAATCTGTCGGCCAAAATCCGGCGTACCCGATCCCCGGGATGTAACGTAATAACCTGGCATCTCGGACGCATTGTGGGCTTTCGACGTTGGTAGGGCCGAACATCTCGCCACGGAAAGCGGATTCCCCCACCGGTCGAAGGCGTTCCTCGGGTTTAGTGTGGATTGTCGAGTAATCAGATTCTCTTCTAGTGCCTTTTGCCACCCACTTGGGTAATTACACTTTCTCACACAAATTTAATCTATATTATATGCTCTACTATATATAACATACTTTAAATAATACCTAGAAAGCTACTACTGCTTTTTATACTTCTATATTTATAAAAAGTATTATTAACCTAAATAGCTTTATAATATATAGGTTTTAAGAATCTTAGAAGTTAATATAAAGTATATAATAATAAAGCTAGTTTAGTAGTAATATATTATAAACTAACTTAGACTTAGTAGAACTCTAGTAATTTCTATTAAGATAAAAGGTATCTTATATATTTAAGGTATTATTATAAAAGCTATAGATATTAAATCTAGTAAATAAATTAATTTAAAAGTAACTACTCTTATCTATAAAGAGTAAGTTAGTATATTTTTAAACTAAGTCTAGAACCTATTATATAAACTAATAGTCTGAGTATATCTTATAATCTACCTTTTATAACTTTACTATATAGATACTAACTATAGCAGCTTTAAGAATAGTTAAGGTCTTAATATACTAAAGAAAGTATTCTGCAAGATCTACTGCGAGGCAAAGCGAGGAGTGTATAGGGACTACGCTTGTTTGAGGTTCCCCCAGGATTAATCGGATTCTCTTGATGCTCGCGAAATGGATTCCGAGGCATATCACGTGGTGGGCGGTTGGGAAATGACGGCAACACCATTGACTTATTTCCTTGTCTTGAGGTAAATTCAACGACGTCTCTAAGACATGGACGGTTTATATATCTGTAGCCTCCGTTGAATAAAACCCCGAAATAGTAATCACGGTACAACGAACCATACTTCTGCATGGTCGCCGTTGACCACTTCCGTTACCTAGGATTCAAAGTCGTCCAGATTCAATTCAGGGACCTCCTTGAATATCCGGTCTAGTTTGCCGGGAAGGCGAGCGAATTGGGTTGTTAAGGGACAGTCATCGCCACCACTACACCGATGCCAAAAATTCTTGCACATCCTGTCGTACTTTTCGACGATCTGTGACGCTGAAAACTCGCTCACGGTATGACAAAGCGGCCAAAGTTGGTAATTCCATAGGTAGAGAAAATATTCAGCCATGCGAGAGTTTCGGGTGCATATGTCAAGAACCCCTGGCGTTCCCTCGTTACATCCAGCACAAAATCGATCCCCGTCTTGCTGTCCACAACGAATGCAGATGTATTGGTTCGTAGAGAATGGCTCGGTATCAGCCAGCGCGCCCCGAATGTCGACTGTACCGTTACGTATCTCTCTGAGAAGTCGCATCGCGCCGGTCCCGATAGAATCTTTGAACTCGCTGGTTAGTAGTCTCGAAGAAATGCGGCGGCAGACACCTACCCGGAAGTTTCTCTGGCATATCAGGTATTTCTCTCCAGGCTGTCAAGTGCATGGGTCTAAACTCCCGGATCGCAGCCTTTGAAAACAAGGAGAACAGCTCCTTGTCTTGAAACAGCCACGCACCCAGTAAGAGGTCGCGGAGGTCTTCAGCCTCGTTTGAGAAAGGGTGGTTTACCAGCCTGTCAATGTGCGGCTGGTACCAGTGCGAGACGCATCGCGTCAGCGCTTCATTGAAACCGAGTGCACGGCTACATCGCGCAACATCCGCGATGAACGCGGCGCTGAGTGCCGTACTAGAGGTGACGGCTCTTTGATCGCCAAGAACCGCGAACATGTATCGGGCAGCGTCCACATCCGCCACGTCGAGGACCATGAAACGGGGACTGTTGTATTGACTTGAGGAATGCGTCCGCATCAAATCTGCGAACGCGGACGACGCCTCGTCGAGCACCGAAGCCGATACGCAAAGGGCCACCACGGGAGTCAAGCTGGCATCACGGAGGCCGATGATGAGGTCACCGCCGTCGTGGATTGTCTTTGGGGTCAGGCGACGAAGGTGGAACAAGATCTTGCGCGTGACCACGCTTGCGGAGATCTCGGAGCTATCGATGGTCATCTTGACAACTTTCTAGAGGTGTGAAACGAAGGCGGGTATGGTTGATGCTGGAAACGGAGGGTGCAATGCGACAAGAATGAGAGGAAATGCGTTTACATGAGGGTAGTTATACTTGATTTCAGATCACAAAGACACAATCAAGCCAGAAGTGCAGGAAGGTCCTCAAGTAAAGGGGTAAAAGACAACGTGGAGACTTGCAGACAAAAGTTATCGTCCATAATGATATGAAAGACGGCGCATTCGGATGCGGAATGATTGATGAGGATTCACGTTGACTGATGAATAGAGACTGCTATTATTCTTACTCTTTTCAGCCATTTTCTCCGGCTGCTTTGTTCCAGGGGAAGATGAGCACACAATCTCCTCGTACCACGACAGATTCGCCCTGGGTCGCCCATAATCTAGGGATGCCATAAACCCCAAAATTTAAAGAGTCACCAACCTAGAATGGTACAACTGCTCGGAACATGATGGCGCTCATCAAGAAAACCCGAAATGTCAAGATTGATACTGTTCTGGTCCGCCATCTTCTAAATGTAAGGGGTGAACTATTTGAAGACCCAGGTTGAAGCCGAATCGGTGACTGCCTCGATGCAGATATCAAGAAGATGACCTAGGTGTTCCTCTGTGAGTCTGACCCCAGGCGACAGCTGAGGATTGCTGCGACACATTGGTGAGGTGAGAGGATAGATATAAATCAAGGCAAAGTGGAATAGAAAAGAAAGATCACTTAGCAAGGGCGTGGGGGTCAGCACTGATATATAATTAGTGAACCAAAGAGCGAACTAAAAGGCCAGGTGAGAAAGTTCAACAAAGGAGGAGAGCAGACCGAAGCTAGCGGGCAGCAGCAGCAAAAGGGGTCCAAGATTAATTTAATCTAAGAAGCACAGCTGTTGTTTGACTCTAATGCTGTAGCCCTGGGTAGGCCAAAGCTATGCAGAGAAGTGGTACGTCTCGTCGATTTGGTTGGAGGTTGAACATCAGGCTTTGCCCAGCGCTGCTTCCTGAGATAGGACGTGCTCTTGTTAAACAGATCACGCTATGTGATGTACCTATGCTTCCGATACACTTGTGCTTGGGAGGTGAGCTTGAGTTGCTTGGGAAGAACCTATCTCTGAAACTAGTCGGCTCGTTGTCACGAGGTTCGTGGCCAGAAGTTTTACTTACTGAAGTCTGAATGCAAATGCAATGCTACTTACTTCCTAGCTGCTATGACGCTATATGAGAGCGCTGACTCACTCTCGAAAATGGCCCGTACTTATCTTGCGAGTATCTCTTGAGCTGATCTCTGATTTTGCAGAACCCAGAGAAAAGATACCAAAAAACGACGATAATGATGGCGATGCTTCCATCTCTCAAACGCCCTACTTCTCTGGCCACAACATTTGTCCCGTCAGGACTCCCCAGCAACCGCCTCCACGCCTGGCTCAGTCGAAGTTTCGACGTGGAGCTGAAAGTCGACTTGCGTCCTCTGAAAGATCGCGGTCGTGGCCGCATGCAATTTGTCCAAGTCCAGTCTCAACAAACAATTCTTCTCGTGCTGACAGCTGTGAACATTCATCTCCTGGAGTTTCTGGAGGTGAGACTCGATTGCCTTGAGGGTATAAGTCTCAAAGACCTTTCCAGGAGGCCAGAGGGAGTTCTTGATCAGCATCGTGATGAACTCAGTCGTGCGTTGCTCCGGAGTGCAATACATGGGATGCAGATTGTCAAGATGGCCGGCGACGCAGTTCGCGTTGGAACACTTGGCAGGCCCTCTCATGTTGATGTGCTGAAGGCAGTGACCGCAACGTCCCCTGTGCATCAGAGTGACGGACGACTCATCAGCCAGGCTTTGGATTGTCTTCTCGACGGCGGATCGGAGATCTTTGGCTGCATCGGCAATGTGAGAGGAAATGTGGTCCGAGAAAACGTTAGCTTGCCGATAAAAGTGCACGTTGGGGAAAGGTTACCAATGATTCTCTCGTCTAGCTGCGATATGACCGTGTCTTGGGTCCATTCATCAAAATCGTAGTCGATGCGGAGAGTCATGATGGTCTTCTTCACCATACGTTGGAACTCGCTGTGATGACCGAATCTTCGCAGCGAAACCAGTAAACAGCCAGCCTGTTCCGGTGTCGCCTTTTTGCAATTGGGTTGCTCACTAATCCACCGGTTAATCGTCTCCACAAGCGGATCAACAATATCATACTTGTCGCAGCAAGTGGCGACCATTGCAAGCTGCCTGGGGCTCAAGTGTATTGGGCCGTAGTTCCTTCGGTGATGCAGAAGAGAGAGGATGATCTCCATGGCATCGGGGCAGTCGTCAATTAGATTGATCTGTGGACGCTCGCCGTTCTGAACTTGTTGTCCCTCCTGAAACCCGGAACTCAGGAGGCGATCGAAATAGTCCGATGCCAAACAAAGAACATCGGACGAGACGCGGATATTCTTTCGAATGCGGTCGTTACTTATGACGAGAACGGCATTCCATCTGGGATGAAGCTGGACGGTTGTCTGCTCGAGTTCTTTGTTCTTAACCGAGCCGGTCAACTGGCCTTGGTCGGGAGTTGACATAGTTGATGACTGGAGACTTGCAAGTCACTGTCGGCGTTATCTGAAAGATGGCAAGTAGAGGTTTGTTGTCGCTGAAACGTGCTTTTATTCGGAGGAAGTCCTGAAGAAACTCGAGCGTAGACCAAGCTTATTTGGAGTCTGGGGAGCTTCTCAAATTGAGCCGTCTTCCACTTGCCGTGAAGTATCTTCGACCAATTGATCTTTCACTAGTGACAACTGAAGGCGCTAGTTTGGAGGTATAGGGTGAGGACTATGAGAACGTGATAATGAGTCGAGCTGAGAGGACTTGGGGAGTTGCGAAGAAGTAGACTGATCTGGAGTGATGACGGGAAGGAACCTGTGAACGGCTCTTAAAGCTTAGCCGAGAGTAGAGAGGGAGAGAGGGAGAGAGACTTACATGTTCTCAATTCAGCAGCAGGTGTCGAGTCGATACTCCTCGGTCGATGAAGAACTATCGAGGGGCAAAAGATTGTCTGTGGTGGACGATTTGAATGCCAATTAAGATGGTTTAGTAAAGCTGGGTAGCGGAGGAAAACACAGATGAACTAAAGGAAAGTCAATCTTGATGGCAAGAGCCATGGAATGAGACGAGGAAAGAAGGGCCTGTTGAGCTAATATTTCTGCTGTGAATTTGAAGTTGGTTGTGCCAACTTGAGGCCAGAGTTTTGTAAGAATATGAGCGAAGAGACGCCGGTGAAGGAAGCAGGGATTGTTGGCTGGGTTCCAAAGAATGAAGATCAAGTGGTGCCAGATCTACCGTGACTGTGAGAGAGACCTTATCCCGGTTTGTGAAGGCAAGATATTTTCGCAGTTTTTTGATCAGAAAGATTGTATGAGCAAAGCCACGAAATAGAAATAAGGGCTTTCCAGATTCGATGCGGCAAGCGGGGTGATTGCCTGGCTGGGTGGGCTATGGTGAACTGGATAACAGTGGTGCACCACAGGATGATGGGAAAATTGAACTTGGAAATCCAAATGAATATGCTGGGAATTTTCTCGCTGCAGCTGAAACAAACAGCCAAAGCCGAATGTTTGTAGCAAGGCTTTCAAGTTTCAAGTGAGTTTATAGTTATCGTTGTTGTTGTTGTTGTTGTTGTCGTTGTTGATCACGAACTTAAATAGGACGTTGCGTAGTTGTGAGATATCATCTTTCGGGTTAAGTAGGAAAGCGCAAACCGAATCAAAAATGATCATCTTGAATGAGTTGTCTAGAATTACAGTCAAGGAAGGGACAATCTGTGAAAGGGTATGAGAAATTAAATCCTCAGCACAATGCTCAACTTGAGGATGATGATGGGAGAGAATGACAGAAATTCGCTGCCAAGCACCCGGTATTGTGAGTGCACAGACCATGTCCAAAGATGCCTTGCAGGGGTCCCAATGTCAACGGGAGGTGCGCCGTGCGCGTCACGTCTGGGCCAAAGTTCAAGACGCGCCCCTCCACACTGTCTAGGTACCTTAGCATGGTTGCCATTTACGACGAATCGAAGAGGGGAAGCTGCTTCCCTACACAACAATCTTAGCTTGATGTCGATTTCGTCTCTGATGAGTCGCGCTCTCTGACAGATCAACTCTCGAGGCTCCTCCGCGCCTAATCCACCATTGTAGAACCGCCATGGAGTGTAAGCGCACAACCTCGCGCGAATCGCTTCGTATGATCACCGCTAATTTTGAACAGCTCGTGCGGATCGCATGCGACAGCGCATGCGCGGTGCTGGGTGAGCTTTGAACTCTTTGGGTTCGACAGTCAGATCACTAACCTGTTATGCCATAGGCATGGCCTGGTTGAAGAAGTCTCGTTTCAATTGGATTTGGGAGGAGATGACTTGACAAGCGAGATCGATACCCAAACCAGCCCAGAGGTGCCCCCGCCCCGAACGACGCCCACACCGAACACGTCTGCGAAGAGGCGAAAACTAGATACTGATGCAGCGCATTTGTTACTGCCTCGACCCGGCGGCGCGAGCGAAGCCCCCAAGCCAGACCAGTCGGAGCTGCAGGAGGGCTCATCTACCGAATCTGCTCAGCCCCCGGCCGAACAACAGACAAACCCGAATGCTGTCGCGGAAAAAAAGGGACCCGACTCTGTCGAGTCCTTGCCGCCACCAAGGCCTTTCGAGAATGCGCTGCCCATATCACCGATGAACAGGCGATCCATGGCAGAGAATACCGAGGTGGAAGAAAGCCCCTCGGATGCGCCCGGCAGTGGACGACGCCGCAAGATCACAAGTAGCGCTCTTGCATCAAGTGCTAGGCTACAACAGGCGCTATCTCCCGAGGAGAACGCGACGGAGACTGTGCCTATATCATCACCTCTGGAGCGCAAAGTTCGGAGGACAACAGCCAGCACGCGCAGATCCACAATGAGCAGTCATGGAAGTCGCAATTCCGCCATGTCTGCGCTTGAAGATGTCGATGAATTGTCGCCTGATGCAGCAGAAAGGGTTGGTGGCCGCACATTATCACCAGAATTGTCATCACACCATTACACACAGCTAGAAGAGTCGGTAGCACAGCCGGAACTTCAGCCGAAACAAGGATCCGACCCTGATACCGAACTCGACCCCGAAATCGAACCAGAAGCGGAGGCAGGGCTGCAGCCAGTGATGGATGACGACCAACCGGAACCAAGTCAATATCACTACGAGAGCGTCGCTGAGGAGGTTGACACAAGTGAAGCGGTTCAGAGACTGGGACGCAAACGAGCGCGTAGAAGTCCGCGAGGTGCATCCGCCGAACCTGATTCGACCATCGCGGACGAAGAGCCGGAAGACCCATTTCCGAAGAGACGGAAGAAACAACCGCAAGTGAGCCCAGCGAAACAGAAACAGGGGCGACCAAAAGCAGCCTCCAAAGCCCAAGACGCTGCACCCAAAGCTGGTCGTAAACGCAGAAATAAGGTCACCCCAGAAGGTTCTGGAGTCGACGACACGCTGGCTATTCCGGTGCAAAGATTTACAAATAAACAAGCTGCCGAAGGGCATGACGACGCCAATCTTCTCAATCCGGACATTCCAGATGCCAAGTCTGGCGGAATAAATACCGTCGACGTTTTGGCAGCAATGTGTGACGAAAGCATTCAAGAAGCATTGAATACCCTCAGGGAAGGTATACTAAATGCGGAAGATAGGGCATCCCAAAGAGAGCGGAAGATCCAGGCGCAGGCTTTGAAGTCTTTTCGAGAGGAATTACGAAACCGCCTTCTCCATCACGTAGGTTGTGATTTCCCATGCTTGCTCGCGGATACTAACCTACTGTAGACCACCCTGCTCGATGCACTTCACGGCTTGCGTAAGCGAGTACGCAGTGTCCAAAAAGAGAGAATAGAACTCAGAGACGAGATCATGAAAATAAAAAACGAACGGGAGGATGTGGCAATTCAGAAGGATGCTGTCAGAATTAAGCACGACAGGGTCAAAGAAGAAGCTCTGGTAAGTTCCCATGTAAGACAGACCATCTCAGCCTTATAGCTAACGGATGTCCACAGAGCCAATTGAGCTTATCCTCGCAGATGCATGACATCGATCTGGCCGTGGAGCGAGGTCGTGCGGCGCCAGAGCTCGGCCCAGCCGAAAAGAAGACGGCGGAACTGGCCAACCTGGAAATACTGATATCCAGAATTACGGACCAGGCCTGTACAAAGGGCGATGCAGGCGGGTCATTGAAGCAGATTACAGACTTCAACGCATTTCTCGAACGCGCCGCGGTGGCGTTGGAAAACAGATAGCGAGGTCTGAGGCAAATGGGTGGGACTGAGCCTCTGCCACGTCGCGTCCGTCTGATGTCAATCCGTGATGAGGGTGTCGAATAGTTGGTTCACTTACAGATTTTGGAGTTTGGGGATTGACGGCTGGTTTTGCCAGGGATACCCACGAATATCGGCAATCGGCTCACACAATTGAGGACGGGATTTTCTTGGCCAGAAAACCTGCTGGTCCACCGCGAGTGGCAGCACTGGCTACCGCAGTATCTTACGCAACATGGTGCGAACTTTGTTTCACGGTCGTCTCTCACGCGTCCCGAAAGAGGAAAAAGTAGCCATACTCACGATCGCATATTACTGTGTACTTCCCCTCCGTTACTCGGGGGCCAAGTTATGATCAAGGTCACCCTAGACCCTCCATTTCCAAATCCTGAAGCCGCCTCTAGTCTTGAGTCTTTGGCTATCTTCGGTATGGTTCTTTTTTTGACGTCACTAGCCTTATTAGGCGCAGTATACCTTGTCTTCAATTGTTTTTCGTCCCATCCCATCAACCCTGAGCATGAGTCGGGGTTGCCGTGTGTCATGGCGTCCGTGAGGTGTTAAGGTGCCCACTCCCTCCTTCAGGAGGTACGTGTTATTTCAAGTGTACATTTTGGAAACTTTGTGCGCTAACCTGGCTTCCTTTGCACCCTGCACACCCACACTCATCCACCCCCCTTTTCACCCCCTTACTGATTACCCTCCTCTGCCTCAAGAGCAGTAATTACTATATTAACTTGTATAAGGGCCTGTTAATTAATAAACCCTGGGAATATTAAATTAATAAGTTTTATAATCTCAAAGTATTCAGGGTGCTTCTTAATAGAAATATTATATTTCTCTTAGTTATTAAGAGGCCTTATTTTAAGTGCTTTATATATCTCCTTAAACTTGCCCTTATAAAACTTAAGATAAGGGGAACTACCTTTAAGCTTTAGGATTTAAACTATAAAGGAATATAGCACTATCTAGCATTCTTTCTAAGTTATTTCAAGTAGCCTGCTATTTATAAGCTAGTTAATATATTTCTTTAGCTTATCTTAATTCTAAGAGTTATAGATAGTTTCCTCTATACTAGTAGCTTATATTATATAGGTAATACCCTTTATAAATACTAGTATTCTATTTATTTCAGGGAATAAGAAAGAAGTATATAGAAATAAAGCTAATCTATAGTAGACTGCTAGATTAACTTTACTATTATATACCTTATATATTAACTTCTAAGGTTCTCAGAACCTCTACTATAAGGCTATTAAGGTTAATAATATTTTTTTACAAACATAGAAGTGTAGAAGGTAGTAGTAGCTTTCTAGGTATTATATAAAGTGTGTTATGCATAGTAGAGCACATAATATAGGTTAAATTTGTGTGAGAAAGTGTAATTACCCAAGTGGGTGGCAAAAGGCACTAGAAGGTGCCCACTCTCCGCATGTGGCGGTCGGCGGCAACTTCCATGATCCATCGCTGGTTGTTATTCCCGCCCGCAGTCTTTGCTGCACTGCTTGCTGCGTGTCCGCCCGTGTCATGGACCAGGACCTGGAGTCTCAATTCTCATCCGGAAGTACGGCACTTAAGCTCGACGGATCCTGGGTCCGTCATCAAAGTTCCCAACCCACGCAACCGCCTTACTCTACACGCCCCCCTACCCTACCCTAGACCCTGACTGGTCCAGTTGTCGACTGGACGGTGGAAAACTGGATTTGGCCTCCATTTGAGATTCATGATTGGACGCCTAGGACAGGATGGGTGCCGTTTTACTTCCGATGAAGGGGCTTCCGGGTGTCAGTTGATTTTTACGGGAGTGAGTGCAGGGGATGCGAAAGGGGGCGCGGGCGAGGCAGAGTTAGGGATCCTCGGCCACCGAATGGCTTTCTTCTGCTTTCCTGCTTCGGCTGGGCATGGGGGTTTATTGGAGGGACTGGGAGAGAGAAGTCGGGACTCGGGTTGCCTCGTTGTGCCTGTTGGACGGATGAGTACATAAGTGCGAGGGGATGTCTTCCTCCCCTTCTTCCAATGTTGCTGTTGCGTAACCCATCCACCAACCTCTCAATTCTATCCACAAGCTTCCTCTGAGGCCCGTCTGTCACCACTCTATATACCACATCTTCATCTTCAAACTACCATCAAAATGCCCGCCCCTGAGGTTCCCCAGCAGCAAGCCCCCATGGAGGTCCCCTCCGAGAACGGCATCGTCTCTCAGCAGCCCGTAAGCATCGGCCTCTCCCGAATTTCTAGAATAATGACTGACTGGAGAACTTGCGCAGTCTGCCGAGCCACAGCCCGAGATGAGCCTTCGTGGTGGTGAGGAGGCTGGCTGCGAGATCTGCTGTGGTCTCTGCGGCTGCGATGAGTCTTGCTGCTAGACGATTCCACGAGAAACCGTATGATGAGGATGGGGGGAAAATGACTTAGATGACACGATTACCCCATACTACTACTTGGCTCTGGTCAACCCCCGTGGCGTTTGGTGATACACTCCTGTCTGTAGGAGGAACGAGTGAATTTCGGGTCTATAATACCAAAATACAAAAACAAGAACATATTCAATCAGAACCATGGCTCTGAATTCGTTATGCGCTGTCAGTGTCGTTAAATGTCTTGGTCCCTCAAGCGAAGCAAAGGAGCTGTCCCTGGACTGCCAAGTGAATGCCAAGGGATCTACCCGCAAAGCTTGGCGTGCGGTGGTCTCTGGACGGCGGGAGGGCTGAGGTGCTGCAGAAGTCCCAGCCGGGCCAGAATCCTAACAGTCCCCCCCGTCGTCTACACTGCCCTGCCAGCTGCTGGCTTTGGCAGGTCAACCGACAATCTTACCGGAACCGAGGCCTGTCCAATCCATCGCACTCTGCATCATCTCTGACCTCAGGGGCCAGATAATACTGACCGCTGCTCTTCGTCATCCCCCCAGCGGTCAGATGCGAGAAGAGACGGGGCCAGTAAGCAGAACTTTGCTCCTGTGGTGCCGCGCCTCTTCATGCACTTACGTCTCGTTCGATCTCTCGCATTTCTGTGGTTGGTTCTGGACCTTTTGGGCCGAAAGGTTGCGTTCCGCTACCCGCGCGCCGCTGAAATCGGGCGAAACGCGAAACTCTACTACCATCGCGCCCAGCTTGCGTCTGCTGATTCACCAGTTGCCGTGACAGCTTGGAAAACCTGGAGCTGAATCCACTGAATTTGATTTGGTCTGGTGCTTTCTTATCAGCTCCTTCCCTGCTTTCTTTTCTCGGAGAGGCAGTTGACATGGGATGATGCTTTCTGTTGGAGGGTTTGAATCAGCTGTGTGTTCCCTGCTGAGGGAATTATGGGGTTCGCGTTTCGGCACCTCAGGTGCATTGGATGAATGAGAGTGGTCGCATTTGCCATTCGTCGTGAGGCTGATGTCAACAACTAGCTGCGACGTTTGATTTTCATTTAAAATTTTAACTCACAAGACTAGCGATGAATGAGATGTTTGCGAAAGTCGTGAGAACAGAAGATGTTTGACGTGGGTTGATTGGACCTTTGGCGGGCCTTTTCGTGCATTTCGAGATGCTCTTCTAGAAGTACAGGATATCCTACAGACATCTATCTAACTGCTTCGTCGCGGGGGCGATCTTGCAGGCCGAGTTGACAATCGCTTCTGCAATGGCAACAAAACTCTGCCATCCTATCAAGCGTTGTTTACACAGCCGTCCACGTTCCAAGGATACCTCGTCGCTTATTTTCCTCCAAACGCCCCGGAGATCCGATCCATCATCGTCGTCTTTCCCTCCGCCTTGCGCTGCTGCTTCTCTTTCTCTTGCTCGTCCCACAACTTCTGCACGTTCTTGGCGACCTCCGCCTTGGCCTGCAGATCCGCACGCAACGCAGCCTCCTCGACCGGGCGCTCCTGCTCCGGCAACTGCTCCAGCTTCTCCTTCCACGACTTTTCCAGGTCCGGCCGGGGCTGGATGGCGCCGGCGGTCTCGGAAGCGGCGGGTATCGATAGGTCGAGCTGGGGCACTGGTAGGCCCTGCTCCTTGGCCGCCTGGATGGCCTTTTCTTGCTCGAGCATGCGCTGATAGAGCGTGTCGGCGTGCATTTGTATGTCTTCTTCGACCTGGGCCGGGCGGTCGTAGACGGATTGGTAGCCTAATGCCTTGAGCAATCTCTGTGTGTGTGTGTGCACCGTCGTCAGTAAATCGTTGTGGAAAAGGCAAAGCTCGTGGCGGAGAGACCACCAACGTACCGTCTGCATGGTATAACACCTCTCGAATCTTTGCACCTGGCGCCTGCACATCTGCATCCTGTCCTCCCACGCGCCGCTCTTCATGCAGTTCACCCACTCCTCCTGCTGTATGGCGCAGTTCTCCAGCGCCGCGCGTCCGATGTTGTGCTTGCGCTGCTTGTACCCGTCCAGAACGTCCATCAGCTTCTCGTGGTCCGTCTTGCTCTCGGCCTCGACCTCGGCGTAAGGGCGGTACGTCTTCCACAAGTGCGCATATCTTCCGTCCTGGAATAGGCTCTCCTTGGGCACTTTCGGTCTTGAGGGGTCTCCATTTTGTGACGTGTGTGTTTGTGCGGATGCTTGGGTTGCTGCTGCTGCTACCGAGTTTGCTGCGTGGACGGCGGCAGCTTGCTCGGCTTCCTTGGCGGCGGCTTGTTGGACCTTTACTGGTGATTCGCGCTCGAGGAACTCGCGGAGCTTCGGGTCCAGGGATTTCAGAGGGTCGGATGAGGACGTGCTGGAGCTGAACCAGCCGTCGAACCAGCCCATTGTGAGTTTCGGCCTCCACGGAGAGGAGGATGGGTGAGTAATCGAGAGGTTTGCTGGGAGCTTGCGGTGCTCGGGCGATCGCAAAGTGAAGCTTCTTGAGAATTTCGAGATGGCAGTCCGTGATCCAATCAGATGCTCAGAAAGACAGGAAAGGTATGTGCCAATTCGTAATCGCACTGCAATCCACACTGTTAGCGAACTGCAAACCCGGCGAATCTCATTTGTTCAAATTTGGGTAGCGTGATGATACGCTCGATTCTCGTTCAGTTGACTGTCATAAGACTGTTATTAAAGTCTGGCAAAAATGATCGTGCGCTGGCATTAGGAGCGCGGCAAAAGATTTTGCCCAGCCAAGATACCAAAAAATATCACATAGGGGAAACAGTCATTCAAGTCAACAACATTATACAGCTTCACTAAGAAGATCCTCAAGGTCGTAGTGTACCCCTACGGTTGGTTCCGAAAGCGTAGAACTCCGGCATGTCACCAGTCGCAAGTCACAAATCGCAAGGGGAACAATGATGTACGTCCAATCCCTAATCATTTTTTCGTTCATTCGACCTGGGGCGCGTCGCAGTTTCCCGTTCCCGCAAAAATCACAAGCCCATCGTGTGTGCCCAACACAGCCAGAGTAACAGAACCTCTAGTTCACAACCGAATCTTGGCTGATCGAATTCATTTTGGTCTTGATTCTGCATCTATAACACACAAATCATTGTGGATGCAGTTTTCCTGATGACCTCCCGTCCGGTATGTAATGAAGAACCCACACCGCAGTCACGCCGTAAATGCCAATGAGCCGATTTAGAACTTGCTGAACTTCTTGACAGCCTTGCCAGTGCGGGGAAGGACACGCAGGACGTTGAAGCGGACCTGGAGAAGCATGTTAGTATCCGTGTCTCGAGCTCGTGCCTTCTCTCTCCATGGAGAGATCCTGGGTATTCGTGGCAACATACA
Organism: Colletotrichum neosansevieriae; assembly: GCA_036785495.1. Lineage (NCBI taxonomy): Eukaryota > Fungi > Ascomycota > Sordariomycetes > Glomerellales > Glomerellaceae > Colletotrichum > Colletotrichum neosansevieriae. The sequence goes on along the minus strand of JAVHLV010000097.1, from coordinate 87,039 downwards.
GTCTTGCTGAGAGGTCTGCACTGGCCAACGGTGACCTGGTCACCCTCCTCGACACGGAAAGCGGGGGAAACGTGGGCGGCGAGGTTCTTGTGGCGCTTCTCGTAACGGGCGTACTTGGGGATGAAGTGGAGGTATTCGCGGCGGATGATGAGGGTACGGTGCATCTTCGTGGAAACGACGGTGCCGGTAAGGATACGGCCACGGATAGAAACCTGGCCGGTGAAGGGGCACTTCTTGTCTGTGAGAAGAGCAGCGTTAGCAATCGCGTGTTACTTGATATGCCGTATGCCCATTCAGCGCGTGGTGTTGTTGTATCGTCCCAAAAAAAAGTTTCCCCCCGTCTTCCCCTCGAGACCCCCAAAACCACTTTGCGATTTCCTCGAGTGTCGCGATATTTCCGTGTCGTAAATTTGTTGTCCTGGGCGCGCGCGCCCATATCCTCCGGCAACATCATTCGTGCTCGCTCGCAAACGTACCGATGTAGCTGCCCTCAATGGCAGTCTTGGGGGTGCGGAAGCCCAGGCCGACGTCCTTGTACCATCTGCGGCCGCTCTTGCCAGGGCGAGCAGACTTCGCCTTGACCTTCTGGTTGAGGAAGATACCCTTCTGCTTCTGGAAAGCCCTCTCGGACTGGACGGTCAACTCGGTAGCCATCTTGACGTCGTGGTGCGGTCGGGTCGACTGGGCGTGGGGTGCTGTTGGGTTAGGAGAGTCGTTGTCGAGCACTTTGTCAAGGTAGACAGGTGATGAAAATCGTTCAGTTTTGCAATTGCAAGCCCTAGGTTGTGCGCGGCGCCGGAAGGTCCGTGCCCCGCTGCCCTTTCCCTCGCTTACTACCTTAAGGTACTTAACGTGCGTTTGACTCCACTCCCGAGCGTTTCCAGGTGACAGAGAGGCTGTCAGGCTCAAGTCAGCCACACTTCTTACTCAAATGTGGCTGAGGAGAGGAAAATCTTCGGCAAACTGGTTGGCCCAGCACTAATCAGCTTTGTTGACATCATTCCATGGTGACCAATTAGAGACCGGGCTAGAAGTAAACAGTGACCCATGCAGCCCACCACCCGTTCTTCAAGTGATAGGGGACTTTGGCACCTGAGCGTTCACGCCACTGCATTCGCGTTCCTCTCAAAGACGTGACATATGCATGCTCAGCTCTGCTACTTGAAAGCCTCACAGTCATCCACCACACCAGTATTCAAGATGGCTTCATTTGGCGACGCGACTATGCCTTCGACGCGGCGGGCGCGGAAGTCCATCGGTGCACCGACGTCGTTGAGGAAAGGGACCGACAAAGAGAATGCGACGATCGACGTGGGTAGCACACTTGCAGAGAGCCGTAAGAAGTCGCGAAGCAAGAGTATCGGCCCGGGCGGCCTTGATGCCCTCAAGAATGCGAGTGGCAACCGCAGAGCAGTAAGAATGCTCGTGTTGACAATGTGCACCCCCCAGCTAACAGTCGCAGTCGCTCGCCGTGCCTTCACGGCCCCCACCACGGTCGATTTTGAAGCCCACGATGCCACTTTTGCCCGAAATCCCAACATATCGCAAGCGCAATGCAGACCTTATCGACCTGGGACCTTCCACGGCCAGCACCCCGACGAACACTACCAAGGGCGAACTCCCTGGGTCCTCTGGTTCCAAGATTGCCCTGCGCACGGAGGAAGAGCAGCAGGCCGCAGCTAGAGAACGAGAGGAACGCGAGCGTCGAGATGCCCGACGCAAGTCCCTCGCCAACCGCAGGGTATCTTTTGCCGCCGAGGCCACGCTACACACTTTCCACGAGGTCGAATTCATGCAAGACTCGACAGGATCGACAGACTCGACGCGACGTGCATCCAGTGCACATGGACAAGGATCCGATCGCCCATCAACGCCCCAGGAGCAAGAAAAAGATGATGTCGTCCCACAGTCGCCCGAAAACCAACGAGAGCTGCACCAAAAGAAGCGTAGGCGCAGCTCCACTGCCAACTTGATGGAGTTCTCGGATGAAGAGGACAATACTGCGGCAACCGGCTTCAGTTCGGACTCTGAGCCCGCTGATGCTATCGAAGAGATGGATGCGGATGAGGAGGTGGAGTCAGACTCCAATAGCGATTCGGACGACGATGGCACGATGATGACGATCGATGAACATGAGGTCACTGGTGCATCGGTCATGTCTGGTCGGACCGTCAACTCAGATGACGATAATGACACCCTAGATGAGGCGCTTCGGATGGCTGAGCGTCAAGCCGGGACGCAACCACTAGGGTCTGACGACGAGGAACAGGAGGAAGAAGTAATTCCGTCCTTCGGATGGATCAAGAAGAAGCCCAGCGATGAAGCAGCTCGAGATGAGAACGCCCCCTCTGCGCCACCGGTACGGCACCCCTCCCCCGAGGAAGACGAAGAAGACGATGGCATGGATATGGACATGGACATGACTACTGCAGTCGGTGGTATTATCAAGGACAAGACCTCTCAGACTGTCCCCGACCCCAACGAGGACATGTCCATGGATGTCACACGTGCCATAGGAGGCATCCTTTCTCGAGTCAACCAGGAACAGTCTGCCGAGTCAAACCAAGAAGATCAAACTATGGAATTCACCACCGCTGTTGGTGGCATCCAAAAACAAAATCCCAACGACACCATCTTCGACGAAAATGACAACGAGGACATGTCCATGGAGTTCACCACTGCCATTGGGGGCCTTTTGCCTTCCCAAGCAAAGAGGAATACAGCCCAGAAGCGACGTAGGACAATCGCTCGCGACGAATCTGTCATGGAGGAGTCAACAATGGATATGGATATGACTGTTGGCATGGGACGCATCCTCCCCACGGCGGATAGGACCGCTCACGGTGATGCCACGATGGGCATGGATATGACTGTTGGCGTTGGCCGAATCCTGTCGTCACCAGACATGGAAGAGGACGACGCCACCGGACGTATGGACATGACCGTTGGTGTCGGCAAAATACTCGGCGCTGCAACCGAGCCGCCGGAGCAAGTTGAAGCGACGATGGGGATGGATACGACTGTCGAAGTCGGTCGAATCTTGCCCTCTGCCCAGGCGTCTAATGTCGATGATGTCACTATGGGAATGGACATGACCACAGCTGTTGGAGGCATCATCAGACCCCCGCAGTCTCCCGCGGCCAGAATAGCGGCAAAGAAGTTCATGGAGGAGGAAGTGGATAAGCCTGACACGCCCTCAAAGACAATGTCTGTCAAGCCTGCGTCACCTGCAAAGAGGTTGGCCGCCTCAGTCAAGAAGAACGCACCTGTCGAACCAGACACGGGTGATAGCCCGAGCTTCAACCCCTTCCGAGGCAAGACTTTACGCAACAGCATGCCTCGTGCTGGTAACTTCGGTGAATCGCCCGCGAGAAGTCCTTCCAGGAGTCCTGTCAGGAACACCAGGAGCACCAGGACGCCTAGTCCAGCGAAATCTGGAAACCCCCCTGAAATCGCTGCGACACCGCTTGACAGCTCGCCTGTAAAGACGCCACAGTCATCAAGGAAGCGAGGTCTTCCCTCCAAATCACCGGCCAAATCGCCTCCTAAAACAACACCTCAATCCCCTTTGAAAACCACCACACCTTCCACCGAAAAGACGACTAGCCGTCTAGATGTTTTCCAACACGATCCTGCGACTGGGACCAGGACGCCAACAGTTGTCCTCACTCCTCAGCCTCGCAAACACTCTGGTGTTGGCGTGGACAAGCCCGGCTTGGGATCTCCTCGTGTCGCTGCTCTGCTGGATCGCAGAGGATCGCTGGGAGACGCAGCTCAAGAATTTGTGCCTGGCCAAACTCGTGGAGTCACGTTCGCCAACCCACAGATCATCGAGGATGAGGTCGACAAGGACCGACAGGACGAAGGAGACAAGGAAAATGGCCGCAAGATCCTTGAGCGCGAAGCAGATGGCGAGAACGAGAAAGATGCCACGCTTAGCCTGAGAGACATGATCGACCGCCTTAGCCCAAAGAAGAAGCGGCTTCAAGGTCGCAAGAGTCTACATGTCGGGAGCGCAAAGGGTCTGCTCGGTAAGCGACCCGCTGAGCTCGATGACGAGGAAGATCGCGAAGACAATGACGGCATCAAAAGACTCAAAGGACATCAGGGAAGTCCCGTCAAGAATGTCAAACTGCAGCAGCCCCCGAGCAAGGCAGAGACTACTGGCCGGAAACTGACGCGGTCATCTCAACGGTTCTTGGAAGAGGACTCTGCACCGAAATCAACACCCACCCATTCAGAATCGCCCCTCAAGATTGGAAGCAATACCAAGTCCCCCCATGGCCAAGGTCGCTTTAGAGATCTCGACGAGGATACTGTCGCTCACCCGATTAACCTTGACGGCTCCCCCGCTCGCAACGAAGTTGAGCTGATGGATGAACAACCGGAGGAGCGAATTCACCTTCAAGACTTCCTCAATATGACGTCCATTCGCTTCATGGAGTTGACAACCACAAAGAGACGCCACACTCAAGCACCTGACATGTTCAGGGACATGGGAGGTGCAGAGGATATGTCTTTGGAGCGTTGTGTTGTCGCTGGTGCATGCACTGTACCCATGCTCGAGCTCTACCAGCATTCCTGCCGGGAGCTCAAGAAGTATATCTCCGAGGGTCGCAGGATTGTTCGTGAGATCGAATCCGAGACTTTCGAGGAGAATCCGCCGCTCTTCAGAGAGTACATGTCTGCATCGCCGGATTTCAAAAACATTCTCGACAACCAGTTCAAGAACGGCAAGACTCATGCTCGGCTCGAGAGCAAGGCTATGTGGTACGAGTGGCGCATGAAGCTTCAGGAGGGTCTGAAGGAGGGACTTATCCGGATCGCAGAAGGCATGACTGCCGATGAGAAGGTCCTTTCACAAGAACAAAAGCTTCTCTCGTCCGTCCTTCCTGCAATCGTGGCGCGGTTTGCTGAGCTGGAAAAGGAGCATGGATACCTTCAAGAGGCTGCTGATGAGCTCGCCGATTGCGATCCTGAAGAACTCGAGACTGCCAGGGCCGATTTGGTTGAGGTTGAAAATGATGTTCAGGAGAAGACTGCGCGAGTTGCCGAGCTTCGACAGCAGCTTGAAGATGCCGAGCGTGGCGTTGAGGAGTTGACGCGCGAGAAGCAGCAATGTCATGAGGATATCAAGGAGGCGGAAAAGATCCGAGAGGAATGCCGCGGCTGGTCGACGAGCGAGATTAGTGCCCTCAAAAGTTCGTACTTGGATTCACGACGCGAAGGATGAAACTAACATGGTTTACAGGCCGAGTGGATGCCCTCGAGAAGCAGCACGGCTGGGCTGTCGTTGGGGTTTCTGGCAGTCAGATCTCCATGACATATCGTCGCGAGATTGAGCTCGTCTTCGATATGTCAACTTTCCAGCCCAAGAAGAAGAACTCGAGGATTGATCTATGGTACATCGCCGACAACCGCGCCAACCACCCTATCCCGTCGTCGCCGGAAAAGGAATTTTTCCTGCAATGCATCCGGGACCACATTCGAGCCCTGCCGCAGAGCCGCACTAAAATTGCGGACCTCCTCCACATGATTCGCGCTGCGTGGGACACGGCTAATTCAACCTCGAATCATATACGGCAGCTCAACATTACCTTTCCAACTACGGTCGCCAGGAATTCCGACTCGTCTGTCGCGGTGAAGTCGACCCTTCTTATGGCACCTCTTCAAACCAAAGTGGAGATCACCCTCGAGATTCGTTGCGCAAGCAAGCCTGATGGTCTTGACTTTTCGCTCCATCCCGAGGCGGCAGTTGTGTACGGAGAGCACTTCAACACGGGCAAGATTGCAGAGTTTCTGTCCACCCACCTGGGCGATAAGGCACTTTCTCAGGATGAAGGTGGGCCGTCGTGGAGCGATGCGGTAGTGAACCTCCATGGGAGGCTGTTGGCACGGGGACGGAAGCAGTAAATGTTTGTGGATTACTGATGATGCTTTTTAATGAGTAATGGAGACGGGAGGTTTACCTTGTTTGCATACTGTCGTGTTGGTTGGCGGTGGGTGTGATTTCCATGGCGCAATGGCGGATACCCTGTGCATCGTCAAATCCAGTGTCCTAGGCATTGTTTTCTTGCAAATTTGTACTCGATCATAGTGTTTACTCCAACATTACTTCATTGAATTATTGATGGTAAATTAAGTGGTTTTGTTTGGGTCGTCTTGAGTAGCAAATCACGCCCATCTTCGTCGGTAAGTCAACTCAATGCTATTTTGTTTTTCATGCCCATGTCTTCAGAAAATCGATACAAACGTATATGGCCCTCAAGCCGAGTGGTATTGGAAAACGCTCGCTTAGGGAGGAGAGAGAGAGAGAGAGAAAGAAAGAAACGGGGAAAAAAAAGAGTTCGCTGTGGTGGGGTGCAGCGGACCGGGCCTCGGTGAACGGATTGTCTCACCGAGATCATCACGACCTCGAGGTCCCCCGGTAGAGCTTCCTGCCTTACATCCTTGACGCATGCCTTGAAAGTACAAGAAATAGGTGTTTTAGAGAACCGACGTCACCGGGCAACTCGGTTGGCCCCCATCTTAGGACCAACGGTTGATTCCCCTGAGAGTGCGCTGTAAACCGACGACTCCGTCGCTATTTCAAGAGCTTCAAAAGAGGAGCTTCAATCAACCCCTGTCTGTCTTGGTCACGTGCCCCACTTTCCCTCCTCCTGCCCGCTCCTGCCTCTTGACGTCTCTCGCCTGTCGGAGTTTCTGAAAAAAAATCTTGTCTTCCTTTTTTTCTTCGCCCACGTTGATTTCCAGTACGATACACATCTTTGCGCGCTTTTTCTACTCATTATCAACCAAGCATCTCTCTTTCGTCTATCGATACTCATACAACAATACCTTCACCACTATGTCTGAGCTCAGTACTTTCGACATTATCGACGAGAAATTCGTCGCCTTCCAGCAAAGGTACCCAGTGGTGTTCTTCTTCGCAGGACTACTCCTCTGGCGATTTTGTTGTTGGCTGATGAACGAGGGATTGTACAACTTATTCATGTACATCTCGCTCGTCATTCGGATCATTGCCGCTCTGTCAGAGGTCTCAACCCACGAGACTGACGATACCGACAAGACTGAAAAGCCCAGGACTCCCGGCACCTGGCCTGGTCTCCCCGGTGATGCTACGTCCCATTAGGATCGGGATGGCACACATGGGGAACCAGTTATGTGAGTTTGGCTACCTCGATAGTTTCGTGGATCTTGACTAACCTCTCAATCCATCAGGCAACGTACTCGGATCCGGCCGATGTACAACCAACCCCCCGAGGCTCTCCCTGAGATTGAGTCCACCGAAGCCAGGTATGAGGCCTTCATCAGCCAGATGAAGGCTGAGCACCAAGCCGAGGTTGAAGGCTATCGACGGGAGATCCAGAGACTCAAAGATGCCAAGACCCTCAAGCGGCCCTCTGGCATAGTACCCTTGAATAACCTTCCCTTCTTCCGTCGCAAGCAGGAAGCGGCGAAGAACGCCGTCAGGAAACGCACGACTGTTGCGCCTGATTCAGCCGTCGACCTCCCTTCCTCAGCTGCCCCGCCTGCTTTGAAATTCGTCGCGCCCACAGTCATCGTCTCAATTACTCCAGTGGCCACGGTTGCTGCTCGCCCTTTCTCACCGGTAGTCGGCTCTCCCGTCCCTACCGTCAGAGCTCCTCCTGTGTCTGCAGCCCCTGCCGGAAGCGTCGATGTTTCTTCTGCTCTCGCCTCTCCCGCCTCTCCCGCCTCTCCCGCCTCTCCCGCCTCTCCCGCCTCTCCCGCCTCTCCCGCCTCTCCCGCCTCTCCCGCCTCTCTTACCTCTCCTGCCTCTCCTGCCTCTCCCGCCTCTCCCGCCTCTCCCGCCTCTCTTACCTCTCCTGCCTCTCCTGCCTCTCCCGCCTCTCCCGTCCTCGCCATTCTCAGCTTCACGCCCGTCGTTGACGACGTCCAGTCCGCGGATCTCACTGGCGCGGTTTCTCCTGTCTCTGACGTTTTTCCATCACTCAGCGTATACGTGGAGGACGATAGAAATGGCGAAAAGAAGAGTGGTAAAGAAGTTGAGCAGAAGGAGGCTGAGAGGGATATGGATGGTTCGGACGAGAACAACGAGAAGCAACACAGAGATCACCAGGACTCCAAGGATACAGTCGAATACTTCAAGTACGATGCGCGCGATGACGACAGCGACGACGACAATTCCCCAGACAGAGGCTCTGGCGCTATACAGCTAGAACAGCAACATACGCCTGCTGCCCTCGATCGCCTGCCGCTGCCTGCGTCCTCCGTTGCGCCTGTCGTGTCTGCGTTGGTCGTTCGGCCCCCGATGGTGTTTCCTCCTGCGCCCACCGACCCTGCTCCTCTTGAGCAAAAGACCCCTCTCGGGTGCAAGCGCAAGAGTGACGAGGAGCACTCTCCAGTCAGGAAGGCCCTAGTGCCTGTATACGCAACCTCCGCCAGCGCCAACCACACTCCGATGGGTATTCCCGAGGATATGGAAGGTATTGAGCGTGAGTCTGGATACGTTAAGACTGAAGACAACGACGAGGAGATGCAGGAAGATGTGCTAACAACTCCCTCGACCGCAAGACTATGGGATCTCACCATCGAAGCGGATATCGACCTGTACGACGCGACCCCACCTCTCGGGGCCGTCGTAGGGGATGAGGACATGGAGATGACAGCGCTCCCTGAGCCAGCATTGGTCACCAACCAGCATGAGTTGCAGGTGGCAGTCGACCGGGAGGTGGACATGGACTCCGGTCTGAGTCAACCTCTCTTTACTGCCCCTCAACTCCCGGTGGCCCCTCCGTGTCCGTTGACTCCCATGCTAGCCCCAGCAGCACAGGTTGCGTCCCTTTCGCCCGTCTATGAGGAGGAGGATACCCAAAAGACAGAGACGGATGGTGAGCCAGGTACTGCAGTGGGGGCAGCAAACGACGTTATGGCAACACCGGTCGCATCACCCGCACCCGTGTTGTCGTCTCCCTCGTCCCCAGTACTCTCAACTCCTACTCCGACTCCCAGAGCTGTGGCCAGTCCTTCGACAACCCCGACTCCAAGAGCTGTGGTTCCTCCCTCAACAACTCCGGCGTCCGCCAAGACCATCGCCCGTCCTCCCCCTCCGGGAGTTATTCGGAGGCCGGTGCGGTCGGCGAACCCCCTGCTGGCCCCGAATCGCAGGAAGCCGAAGCCGCAAGGCCCTCGAATCAAGGATGCACCGTGTGCACTGATAGGCCCCGACGGTCGCATCGTCCGCTCCCCTGCGCCGTCGCCGTCGCCCGCTCCCGGCCCGTCGACACCTACTCCTGCGACCGCGCCTGCACCCGCCTTCGGTGGCCTTCCGCCATCCCCATCTCCCGCGGCGCCACGATTAGCAATCTTCCCCATATCTGGCCCAATGCCGGCGACGCCTACACCATCATCCCGGAGGCTGGAGCCATCGACCCCTGCCGTCAAGCGCAATAACTCGAGCTCTCATGTCGCTCCTTCCCCGCCTCATCAGGTGGAATTCCAAGGAAGGACTATTGCCTCGCTACCAGCCAGAGCCAGAAAGGAGAGATCAGCTGTTGACGAGGAAGCCCGACGGAAGGAGGCTGCGAGGATCAAGATGTTGTGGAGGCAGAGGGAAGACGAGTCCCACAGGCAGGACGTCGCGCGTGCCGCCGAGGAGGCACCCAGAGGCCGCATGCCCCCGGTCGGGGCTGTCGCGGAGGAAGTGTCCCCTATGAACGACAGCCTCCTCAGAGTAGGCTCTGACGAACTTCATGCCGAAATTCGGCACATCCTGTCGCCGCTTTTCAGAACCCTGGACCGTCCCACCCCGCAGTGTCCCGAGGGCAGGGCCATCCGGGCCTATGACCAAAACGAACTCAATTGGCGGGCAATCCGCATGTGGCGAATGTCGCTGGAGAACGAGCAACCCGATGGCACTTTTCTCACGAGAGTGCATTTCGAAGGGTTGGTGAATGTGTGGATGGAGGAATTTCTTGAACTCCTCGTCCGACTTCGCATTTTGGTCAAGGATGAGGATGAGATTGAGGAGGTGCTAGATGAGTGGAAGGGGGAAGTGCAACATGAAGGACGACATGAGAGATCCTGATTGGTCGCCAAGGAGTGAGAAAATGAGATGCGATGGGATATACAAAAAGAAATATCCCCAAAAGGAGGAGGGGAGCAAAGAGAATAGATGATTCAGCAAAGCCGGTCAACCCGGTGTTGTTCTCGCTTCTGTCTAAGTATAACTGCGGAATATATTTGTCGGAATTATCTATTCTTCACCTTTGTCCAGCCATTGGTTCCACCACCTCCCATGCGATTCTGCGTGCCTTCATTCTCTTCCACCGCCCAGGCATCATCCTCCAAGACCTCCCACTCCGGCCCGGCAACCTCACTGATGAGCTTCTTCTTGAGCTTGTCGGCCAACTTCAAGGGACTCAGCAACTTGAAGCTGCGGACGAAGTCAGAGCCCTCCGTACCACCCAGGAACGCGTGGGCTGTGCCGTGGGAGAATCGTCCCATCCAAGACGACACCTTGCCGATCTCTTCCTGCTCGGGGGGGTCGTGTTTCGCGGCGGGAGATGACGAGACTGGAGGATATATGCGACCCGTCTGAGTACTGTGCAGCTGCTGGCCGATGAGAAGGTTGTACAGATTACGACCCATGTGGCAGACATCTTCGAAGGAGTTTCGATCACCGACAGAAACCCCTTGAGTGGAGCAGGCCCAGGCGATGTCATAAGCCAACAGAGTGACCCCTTCAAGAAAAAGAGAATGACCGGCTGGGTCTTCTTTGGCGAGAAGAGGAAGCGCCTTGTCGACATAGAGGGGCCGAGGTCGGGGCACGTAATGCGGTTGGCTGTCTCGCTCGTCTGAAGTGAGGTTGGGGATGACCGAGCTCCCCGGGAACGGGACATCACCGTGTTGATACGAAGACGTGAGATTAAAAATCGTGGGGCGCGGGTAGTCCCGATGCGGCAGCGTGATCTCTGCAGGCAAGCGGATCGAAAGATAATGAGACGTCAGTGTGACGATGTGGGCCATATTGGCGAGGGAGGTGGACAGGACCTCAGGAGATGCAGCTTTACAGGTTAGTACAAGACATCTCAACTAGAAGCTCAGAAGCTCACCATTCATAGATGAAAGATCGACCACGTCGACGCCACCGATCTTGTATTCATAGCGAGACGAAGACCCTTTCTTGATTCGACGAAGGCCGTAAAGCTTTGCAGCTTCGATACACAGAAATGCTCGCGTACCGGACATATTGTCCGCGCTCCGGTTCCATTTGTACTTCGCAACAGAGATGGAGCGTTCGGTCTCATCTAGCTGTCTGGCTCTCCGTGCCTCGATGCCATCTGATACAGATGCCAAATCCGACTTACGGCGCACGAGAGCTGCCTTGCGATCAGCGATTTCCTTCTTTGCGGCAGCGATCTCATCCTTCAGCTTATCAGCCTGTGCGATGATCTGGGCGGTTCGGTCTTCAGCTTGCTTCTGATCGGAGATGAACGATTCAACAGCGAAATATTGATTAGGTGCATCAGCACTCTTGCCTTGAGAAAACAAATCGTTAATTTGTTGCTGAAGATCCTCATTCTCCATCAGAATCCGGAGGCTCTTGAGACGACCCTCATAGCAGTGGTTGCGCGCATCGACGGCGCAAAGGAAGGGTCGCTGCTGAGTGTGATGCGGTCTCTGGCAAATGTCGCAATTCATCTTGGCGGCGATCATCAGCGCGACGGAGGCGTCGAGTTGAGAAGGAATATTCACAATACAAGGGCGGCATGAATCAAGGGTCGCGGCGGTGACGACGTTGGGGATTTGAGTTTCCGACGGATACGTTGCGACTGAGACGAAGCCCAGATATTCGGCGGAAGCGGCGACCCTGAAATACACGGCTCCCGAAACCAAGTGAGTCGGTCGCGGTGTTCAGGCGACCTGACTGGGCAGGTCTTGTTTGAAGGTCGTCGAGTCACGAGGGCGAGGTCGGGTGAGAGGTGATGAAAGGAAGCCAGAAGAGGAAACACTCGAGTGCCGTTGGCTCAGTGGGACACCGGCAGGCAGCAGGGGTCCTAACGTTCGGGTATCCGTGGATCCCTGATGGTACGCGCCACAATTTCCATCGCCTCGCCACACCTGCCATAGCAATTGGCAATTCACTACGCACGACCACCTTCCGACAACAATAGGGGCCTTTCAGCGAGGCAGTCGCTGTTATTCCGGCTCTTTTCCCACTAAAACGATCTTGCATTACACCCGACCTCCACTCAACTCAACCAATAACTCTCCCGTCTGCTCAAAGCGGATTAAGGGGGCCGACAACCCATTTCCCACCGGGTTAAGCTTCTACGAACCTAGGTACGGGAGAAAGAAAGTACAAAGAACTTCGACCCTCCCCCAAAAATGGCCGACGGAACAAACGAATCGCAGAGACCTAAGCCTCTTCAGAGCACCAAGACGCCGGAGCCGCGACTGGACCAGCAGATGCCAAACGGCCACGGCAGCATGACACCAGACACTCCCGGAGCTGCTTTTCCTTCATTCGACTGGGATAACTTTGAGGCTCGCTACGAAAAGGCTCTTGCTGAGGCTGATGAGAAGGAGCGGGAGCTGTTGGAAGAGTTCGAGGGTCTTGTGAAGGTGCTGTGACCTGCATTAATCTTGTGGACACATTTGTCTGACCTCTTTTCTAGTACTTCAATGTCTGGGCATCTACATCTAGCGCTCACGACAATGAGCGCGCCGTCAAACGCCTTCGTACAAGACAGAGGTTCGTTAATATGCAGGAGCAGAATATGGCCCAGAAGCAGCAGCACAGTAAGTCCCTCCTCACAGCATTCGATCGACGGTCTTTACTTACACTGTATCAGTGACGGAGGTCCTTCGCGCATTCCAGAGTGCGCTTGCATTGCTGAGCCAGACTTGAACTTCTGATCTGAGGAATGGGGAGGCTAGGTGATGGACTGTAATGTTCTACACTATGCAGAGAAATGCAAACGCGATTCGGTAGCTGCACCTGATCGCGTTCTCTTCTCGCCCCGTTCCAGCGTGACGAGGTGAGGTCCCCACACGTGACCCAAGCTCTCGCGCGGACGCGCCTGGCCCACCCCATTTATTTGGCCTCAGTCCATCATCTTTGCATTCTTTCTTTATCTCATCCAAGGCCCGACCACCGAGATTTCGTTCCATCGCCGTCTCATGGGCATTCACTATGGCCACTGTTGATCAATCCCGGGCCCGTTTTGCCGTCCCAGCCATCGATAATGTCAGTCTAACTACACCAAACAACTATCGCGTTTCCCGTACTGATACGTCTCAGGATGAACTGATGTCTTTCTTTGAGTCGCACTTCTCCGATGCGGCTGTTCAAAACTTCAGCTCGGATTTTCTGAGCCCAGAGAAGCATGCAGAAGGACAAAGCCTGAACACTGAGCAAAACGGCGATGATGGCGACGACGACAACTACTACGAGGATGATGACGACGGCCTCGGCTACTACCCCGATGGCGTAAAGCGAACGCTCACTGATGACCAAATCGCCATGTTTCGTCATTCCGAAATTGAGGCGCTAAGGAAGGAGCAGGAGAAAGCTGCCGAGCGTCGGGTAGCCTTTTCTCAGCAAACGCCCGAAGGTGGTGAGGTGGATGATGATGTCAACCCAAATGACTTATCTTGTCAGCCGGCCAAGGGGAAGAACAAGAAAAAACGGAAGGCCGGCAAAGCCAAAAACCACGAACCTAAACCTGACCTTCGCAAACGCACCTGGGACGTTGTTGAAGCTGGTCTCGATTCACTCGATTACGACTGATTTCAGCTTCAAGGAAAAGCCGAACATCTTACTCAGCGCCCAGGCCGTTTGCTGGGAGGAACCATGGGCCGGACACACGCCTCTGGACCTCACATTCACGCCGAGCAACCTTGAAGACAGCCTGGCGGAGACTCAAGGCCGGACATGCGTCTATAGATCTACCGGCTCAGCTTGAGTGTCGCCGTTGAGAGCAGCCGACTCCGTCACTCGGGCTAGATATCACAAGGCGCCAGCAAACTCTCACCCAAAACCTGGCGAACGAAATTCAGAGGTACGTGGCAATTCTGTCTCTTTCTTTCTTTCTGTCTTTACCATATATGCAACGATGAAAACTTCGTATCGTCATCCTTAGTCGGATCCGAAGCTTCAGGCAGACGACGGCAGTCGGCTTCGGTTGACCGCCTGATCTCTGAGAGCTTGGAAATGTCGAGCAATAATCTTCTCTCTGAGCATGCATTGCATCTTTCAATTTTTGAGGGCAGGCTTGACAGCAGACGCTAACTTGTGTCTAGACAGATTGCTATGGAAGAGTTATCTGGGTGTGGGAAGTTAAGGAAGATGTTGGTTAGAACACTTGTTAGATTGGTAGAATGAAAGGGACAATTGGTGCAAGAATTCGAAGAGGACCGTGAATAGCTTTCTGGGTAGAGGGTATGGTTTGGATGGTATGACCGACAGGCTACTAGGTGTGAGACGCACCCATAAAAGTACATGGCCAAATGAATCAATCGAGGCATTGACAAGTGTTTCTGGTATTTAGGCAACGTGACGTGTTTTTCTTCTTCTTACTGTAAAAGTGATCAATAGTTTTGACTTTCCTTAACTGCCAGGGAGCTCTCACAAAGCTCTTTATTCTCGAAGGGACCTCTGACACGGTCCCGCCAAGAAAGCATGCATCTAGATTCTAGAAGCCGCGCCTGGGGATGGCAACTGAGCGCACCTGGCTGCATCGAGACTGGACGGTGGGCCGTGCACGGATCAGGCGACCTTCACCTGTCGGGCACTGCCTGGACGATAGGCGCGTAGGGACCCGCCTCGGTCGAGGACCAATCACTGAGAGGACCGCGAAGCCTGATTTTAGACATCCCACCTTGATTTACTCCCTACCCCGTTCCCTCCCACCACTCACTCCACGTCCACGCTTGACGCTTGACGCTTGCCAGGCGACCAACCTCAGCCACGCCGAGACCCCTCCTCGTCTTGCCCACCTCCGCCGACAAAATCCAACCTCACGTAACATCATCACCGTTCTTCTCAGTCCTGCGCCCGACCGCAGGCAACGGTAGCCCAACATGGCGCGGGTTTACGCAGACGTCAACCAGAATATGCCCCGCAGTTACTGGGACTACGACAGTGTGAACATCAGTAGGTTTTCCTCTTCGCAGGTTCCCGCGCCGATGCGGGAGCTCTAGCCTCGACCGAGGCCTGGAGACTCTCGCAAGAGCTACCCTTGCGAATTTTTCTCCTCGACGATCGCGAATACTGATATTTCGACCGGCAGGCTGGGGCGTGCTCGAGAACTACGAGGTTGTGAGGAAAATTGGTACGTTTTTTCCCCCTGTCGTTCCGTTGGGATTGGCCCCCGCGGCGGTGCTGCGCATGCGCAAAACTGCATGCTTTCTTCGCGCGTCGACTTTGAGGCAATGTTGGACAAGGCTGATATAGGGCTACAATGTCAAAAGGTCGCGGGAAGTACTCGGAGGTCTTCGAAGGCATCAATGTCGTCAACTACCAGAAATGCGTCATCAAGGTTCTAAAGCCTGTTAAGAAGAAGAAGATCAAGCGCGAGATCAAGATCCTGCAAAACCTGGCTGGAGGTCCTAACGTTGTGGCATTGCTGGATGTCGTAAGAGATTCGCAAGTACGTTTGGCCTCTGATCTGTTGGATCTCTTACAACTCATATCTTGAGGGCAACACTAACTTGTGCCACCTTGCAGAGCAAAACGCCGTCGCTGATCTTCGAGCATGTCAACAACACCGATTTTAGGAGCCTCTACCCCAAATTCAACGATCTCGATGTTCGGTACTACATCAACGAGCTCCTCAAGGCACTTGACTTCTGCCACAGCAAGGGCATCATGCACCGCGATGTCAAGCCTCATAACGTTATGATCGATCATGAGAACAGGAAGGCATGTGGTTTGAGTGGAGAAATGGAGGTCAGGGCTTTCGCTAACGATGGTATAGTTGCGGTTGATTGACTGGGGTTTGGCCGAGTTCTACCATCAAGGCACGGAGTACAACGTGCGCGTGGCTTCACGATACTTCAAGGGTCCCGAACTGTTGGTTGACTTCCAGGAATACGACTACAGTCTGGACATGTGGAGTTTAGGCGCCATGTTTGCGTCCATGATCTTCCGCAAGGAGCCTTTCTTCCACGGTAACAGCAACTCCGATCAACTCGTCAAGATTGCCAAGGTCCTCGGTACGGACGATCTCTTTGACTACCTTGACAAGTACGAGATCGAGCTTGATGCGCAATACGACGACATTCTGGGCAGATTCCAGAAAAAGCCGTGGCACTCTTTCGTCACTGCCGAGAACCAAAGATTTGTCTCTAATGAAGCAATCGACTTCTTGGACAAGCTTCTGAGATACGACCACCAGGTATGCTCCACCTACTTCGAAAACAGTGTGAGTGAAAGCTGATATGTTTCCAGGAACGCCTTACCGCCAAAGAGGCCCAGGCTCACCCGTACTTCAACCCCGTCCGGGACCCCGAGGTCTTCAAGCAGAACCTGGCTCAACAGAGCGCGTCTGGCGTTTCTAGCAACTGAACAGGGACCATTGTTCTGCCCAGAATGAGAACTGACACACGACTCCCGTAACACCCTGGAATTCCTTCGCACCGGGCCTGCGGTCATGAAGCAATTCATAACAAGACCTAAGTAGGATCTGCCATCGTTGACGGTCTGCCTGTCATCTAGACCAAACCCACACACCCTTTCAATACGACTTTCAAACTTATGACTGGACAACGCATGAAGCCAAACTCTTACCGCTCTCGATCCCTCACGAAGCGCAATGAATCTCATTACCGGTATCAATCAATTTTCGGGCAATGGCACAGATGGTGGTACACACAAAGAAGTAAGCAAAGGCGTAATCGTCAATGCAAGCGGGAGGATGAAAGAGGGGTCTATAGCGGCGGAGGAAAGTAAAGGGAAAGGGATAGGGGAATTTGGCATGCTAAAGGATCCGGCCCGGTATTTCACCACATGGAGGGGAAAGGCGTTTCGTGAGGTTGATGCTTCCCGTTTCGTTCCAAATGCTCCTATCTTCAGGATCCTCGCCACGGTGTTTGAGCGGATGGCTTGCATATGTGGTTTCATCATGATTTACGCCTTTTTTTCCTTTATTACAGAAGCTATCCGGTATTCGTCTACGCAGCGATTAATGAGGAAGCGTCTCTTTCGCTTCCATGTTCCCAAGGCTTGCCACGCTAACATGCATTGCTCCCTCCGAACACAGTATATGCGTTTTACCAGGTCTCATGAAACGCAAAGTCCGTGAATATGTCCAAGACGTCGTCAACAACTCTAATCGGCGATACCAAAGGCAAGACCTTCTCAAAGACAGGTAAAACAGAAGCTCTTGTCGCATTGGAACCCATCCTCCCCACACCGTCGCGTATTCCCTCCCGGCGTGCGAAAAGGCGAGCTGGAGGGGCTGACGGGCCGGGCCTTGGTAGGCGTCGCAACCAAAGCCCAAACCGATTTGCGCTTCTTCCCTCTGGTTGTCGTGCCAGCCCCGCTGCCGCCGATGGTCTGGCGACGCTGCTTCGTGGGCATGGTGATGTCGGCGTGTCGGCTCGCGAGAGGGACAGAGTCGTAGGTTGTCTTCTTGCGTTCGACAAAGGCGGTGCTGCTAGGTTTTGTGCCGCTTGCAAAGGTGTCGAGTGTGAGTCCGTCTTCGTCGTCGGGGATGAGGGAAGCTAAGGAGCGTGTTGGACTTTTTGCAGGTGAGCGTCGGGGTTTGCGTGAGCGTGGTGTGTGTGTTGGACGGGGGTTGCTTGGTCGAGGCGTGCCCTCGCGCGGAGTGCTTCGAGCGACAGTTTCTCGAGAAGGGCCTTTTCGGGCGCTGAGGGGATGAGAGATCCGTTGACCAGCCGTGCGTTTTTGTGAGCTAGACTGCCTCGTGCTGTATCCCGGTGTCGACTGAGGCGTTCTTGGACTGTAGTCGGGAGGGCGCTCTGGGAAATGCGCTGGAGAAGCTAAGGCTTCTTCTGGCTGGTTCTGGATAGACGGTTCTGGCGACATGAGGTACCGAGTAGCTGGATATCTTCTGCTGGGTCGAGCGGATTGGTGCCTTCTGATAGTTATGTCTCCGGAGGTAGAGAGCGGAGTTTTTGGGTCCAGGTTTAGACGACCCAGGGGAGATGTTGCGCCCCTCTGGTCTTGTGCGTCAATTTGTCTGTGCCGAGGCGGGGGGGTTTGTGGTGTAGCATTTGGTCTCTGAGATGTCGGCAACTCAATGTCCTTGGCCTCCGAGCTATGGTTGGACTTCGGCTTTGGCTCTTCCTCCAGTCCCGACTCAGACGAATCGGATTCGTCGGCGTCATCCAAGATGATGACTTCAAAGCCACCATCTTCCTCTCGCTTTTTGGGCTCTAGCGGGGGCAACTCCACCGGCGTTGCTATGAGCGATCTGGGACTTGATGCCAGAATTTCTGCTGGTGCATCCGCCGCACCCTGGTCTAAATACTTCCCCTCCGAGTGCTGATCTTCAGGTTCTTCGACAGGTCGACTCTTGATAGTCGAGTTGTCCTCAGTGATTTCCCACAGATAACTCCCCCATTGCAGGCCAGTAGGGTTTTCGGACATCTCCTCAACTTCCGGCGCTTCTCCGACGTCGATCTCCATCGGAGTACGAAGCCAGTCATCGTCTTCCTGCTCATGGATGCTCATGGGCGGCGTTTCCTGGCATCTCTTCGGCAATTCAAACTCTGACGAGAAAGCCCCGTTACTGACAGGAGCAGGAGAAGCCGATTTGCTACTTGGGCTGGCGGGCCGCTCGCGTTTTTCGCGCGTGAATCGCTCTTGTAGCATTTCGTCTTCAGCGACTGAAAAGTCATCATCCTTTGCATAGCTCGTGAACATCTCTTTGGAAACCTCCAGGATCTGTGGGGACGGCTCGTTCGTGGCTGTTGAGGCTTCTGATTGGACCTCGCTGTTTAATTCAGGCATGATTGCTTCGCCGATGGTCAGAGGAGCCGTGGCAATCGACGCATCCTCAAGAGTCGCACTTTCGGTCTGTTCTCGGGTTGGCGGGGTTTCTTTCGTCAAGCCAGGAGTATCGGCATCCTCGAAATCTTCAGATTCGTTGCGGTATCCTGGTCGAGGGGGCTCTGAGGTCAACTCAATCGTCACCTTGCATTTTTTCACTTCCTCTGCCTCTCTCTCTGTGACGAAGTCAACCTCGACGGACGTGTCTGCTGCGGACACTCCGCGGGCATTGTTCTGGCTCTGTGCCGGTGTTTCGGGCGTTGTCTTGGGCCTTCCCACCGACCATACCTTTTTTTGCTGAATTTGCGAATGATGCATCACTGCTTTTGTTGTGGTAGAATTTTCGACGGAACTTGGCTCTGCAGGCGCCTCGTGGCTTTGTGCGTTTTCTACTGATGGTAACGGCTTTTCTTGAATATTCTCCCCGTCCAAATTTTGGTTGTCGACGATCTCCTTCTTTTGGACTCGAACTGGTCGTTCCGCGATTGAGACGCCGAGAATATCATCCTCATCTTCGTCATTATCACCCTGAGCCGCAAACGCTCGCAAGAGCTTCATCGATGCGGGCCTTGTTGACCTCGTGTACTCGGCTCTCGCGCGAGAGAACGTAGCCATGTCGATACGAGGGGGCTCCATGATCATTCTGTCGTATTCATCGTCCGGCCTCGATGACCACACAGACCGAGAGCTGGTAGGGAAGCGATATCTCGCATTGCAAAAATTCGACATCAGGCTCTCAGTCAGTGATTTTTGTTGTATTTCAGGGGCGTCCCAGACCGGATCTATGGTCTCTGACCTTGAACCCCAGATGTTTATCGATAAGTTAGAGCTGCTGGACTCGGGCCTGCGCGGCGTTGCAAAGCTGGACGATAGCTGTCCTGGACCGAAACTCGCTGTGTTTGGCATGATCTGCGAAAGGCTGGAAGGCCGCTGCATTTCCACACTTTCTCTGTGCGTCGTATTCGTCGAGTTTGTCGTACCGTTCTTCTTGCCGCGCAGAATCCTCTCTTCGTCTGACTGATCAGCTTGCTCATCCTCATCCTCCTTGTCGCCGTCCTCGGACCCGAAGGCTTCTTCCAAAAGCATGCCTTCGTCTTCATCGTCGTCCTCAGGAATCCCAGTATCCTTCTCATGGCGCATTTTCTCCAAATGTCCATTGCTCGTGATCACTCTGCCCGTGGCGAGATCAATTTCGTCAGTAATTTCCGTAAAGTCCCTCCCGTACTTCTCGAAGATATGTTCCCAGGTGGACTTCAGCTTATGAGCAGCAAAGGCTCGAGAAGTTTCGAGTTGAACACCGGGATCTCGCATCTGAGATACATCTTCCGGTTCATAGTTGAGCTCGTCGTCTCCGTCGTCGTCGTCATTAAGAGGCTGGGCCACTGGCGACCGGCCCGTCCTTGGTCGTTTCGCCGGGGGTCCCATGGTTGTTTGCGGGCATATATTAAAAGAACACAAGGCAGCAGATTAATTTTCCATTACGTGTAACAAAAATAACCAGAAGCCGCCAATGGATCGAATTGTCGTCCGCAGACGATGATGATGAGATGGCTTAGTCCACTTTGAAGTGGTTGGCCGTGAGATGAAGAACGCAGTTCAACGCGGCGCACGAGCCCTCAAAGCTTTCGCGTAAAATGGAGGGCACAGACCAGGAGGGGCTTCTTGCCGTTGCTAGGGAGTACCTGCTTTACCGGCGTGACTGTGGCTGCTGCGGACTCTAAATGATTAGCGTAACATTCAAGCCAGCAGCCCCTAGAACCGACCAGGAAGTCGCTAAACCGTCCACCACCAAGCGACAGTCAGCTGGGCAGCCATCCACTGAGCCTTTTGAATCCACCTGCACCTTGATGCTCAATTACATCACCAGACCTCCAACTCCTGTCGCTCGTTTCCTCTTCCCTTCAACCAAAGCCGAGCAAGCATGTGGGCGACCTCATAATGTATTGCCAAAAGTGTCGCACACCGCTTAAACTCGATAGCTCCCTCGAGGATCTGAATCCCGCGGCCTACGACCTCCTCGTCGGTCGGTGACATCCGTTGATCTGTTGCGTAAAGCACTGCTAACCGAAGCAGCCTCTTCGTCGCAAACATCACCTAAGAAGACGCACTCTTCACGACTTGCAAATCCCCAGGACAGCCAGAGAAGGGCGCTCTACGACAAGGTCTCTCAAAATGCGGCTTCCGCGACCTTTAAGCGTCATGGGAGCGGCCCGTCGACCTCGGCGCAAAGAGACTCGACCATGTCCTTCATTTATCTGACAGAATCTCAAGTCGCGCAACCCGTGCTCTCGAGACCCGAACCCCCACCAATGAACCCGAAATCGAGGAAAAGCGGAAAGAGCGGAACAAAGGGCCAAGACGAGGCGCCGAGTAAAGCTCACGAGCGAGAGCGTATCAACAAGCTATTCGAAATCTTGTCCGCCCGGTCCGATATCGACCACCCTATATGCGTCGAGTGCACCGATATGCTGGTAGAGGGCCTGCAGAAGAGGCTAGAGGGTGCGGCAAGGGAGCGTGATGCCTATGTAGGGTTTCTGAAACAGGTGCAGAGCGACAAGCCAAGCGCGGAGGACTTCAAGGCCCAGGAAGAGGCGCTAAGTCAAGCAAAGGAAGCTGAGGCGGCGGCAATGTCAGAACTCTTGCGCTTGGAGAAAGACAAAGCAAGTGTCGACGCGGAAATTGTTGCATTAGAGGAGGAAGCTACGCAGCTCGACCGAGAGGAGGAGCAATTTTGGCGCGAACGGAATGCTTTTGCTCTAAAACTCGCCGACTTCCAGAATGAGCGCGATAGCATCAACTCAAAGTTCGACAACGATGCCCAGTTACTGGAGAGATTGCAGCGATCTAATGTTTACAACGACACCTTCTGCATCAGCCACGACGGGACTTTTGCGACCATCAACGGGCTGAGACTCGGTAGAACTTCCAGCAAGCCTGTGGACTGGCCAGAGATCAACGCTGCGTGGGGACACGCCCTTTTATTGCTCGTCACTGTGGCAGATAAGTTGGGCTACAAGTTTGATGGCTTTGAGCCGCAGCCGATGGGAAGCACCTCCAAAATTATTCGTTATGAACTACCATCTCCGGCCGCTAGCCGTCTAGGCTCGCATCGAAACGCGCCACCACCAGCACCGAAGAAGCATGTCCTAGAGCTCTTCTCAAATGGAGATCTGCCTTTAGGACTGACGTTCATGCACCGAAAGTTTGACAACGCCATGGTTGCTTTCCTCGAGCTTGTGCGACAGCTTGGCGCCTTTGTGCACAGGCAGACTTCAGCAGACGGCCACCCACTCAGTCTTCCGTACAAGATTGAGGGTGACAAGATTAACGACGTCAGCATCAAGCTAGGCATGACACAGGATGATGGCTGGACGAAGGCCTGCAAGCTTACGCTCACATGTTGTAAGTTCCTCCTGGCACACGCTAGCAACGTGAACACGACAGCAAGAAACGCAAACAACTAGGCAACTTGTCGCCAACCTTCTCTACGGCATTTGGGAAACGGTTACTTGGAGTTTGGACGGTTAGGACTGGAAATAGTAGCGTTTGAGGATTCTGGCGTTCCAGGAAACTTATTAAGTCAGGCTTATCTGCAGACGAACCGCATTCATGTACGAAAGAAATCAGCGATCAATACAGGAGTTAGGCTCTCTTCTGCAAGCTCTAGAGCCAAGAATCTGGAAATCAGTGGGTTTCCGCACGCATACCAGTGGCAGTGCAGTAAGCCGTAGGTACCCTGATGTCAAAGAATAAGTAATTACAATGAATTGTTGCAGTCTCAGTCACCATGGGTGCTGCCAGAGCGTCTCATCCGGATCATCACTCGAGTTCCACGTGATGACGCTAGTTTCAATGCTGCAGTCTCACTGTGCTTACTACATTTCAGTAAGCCCCGAATTCGAATTTTGTTTGCCGATTAGCAGGCAGCAGAATGCCTCACGAACCACATTCCGCGTGGCTGCCTTACCGTCTTACACCACAAGCCAGCCGCCTTTATGCAAGCTCAGAACAAATGCACGATCAACGACCAATCATCCCAATGGGATTGAAGCATTATTCTCGAGGAGGGGTGCTTCCCGCCCCATTTTCATTGCCAATGAAATCGGAAGATGCAGTAGAGTAATTGGTATTCAGCCTACAATCAGCCTACTATAGTACGCTCAAGTGAGCCGCATCAGGCCGCAAGAAGTCATAAGCGGCCCCCGTCTTCCTTCTCTTTGTCTCTGTTTCTTACCTTTAATTCTTCTTCTTTTTCAGCCCATAACAAATTTTGCTCAGAGTCCTGCTCTGACAAAGATACCGCCCAGAATGATCGGTCGAGGTGATAGGGTGAGCAACATCCAAACATGTATGCCCACTGTCGCTCACATGGCAAAGACCATCGACGACGAGACCGGCTCGACGGTGAGCTTTGAAGAGGTCGCTTTCAGGCGTGTTGCGCCCCCGAGCGACGACAAGTCTCCGGATCTTCAACAAGGCCCTGAAGAGAAATCAACTCCAGACGTCTTGTATGTGTTGCAGTATACTGGGCTAGGCGGCAAGATCATCAACAGTAAGTGTACTCAGCATAACCACGACAGTGGGCTCCCCGTTGACCCAACTGCCCAGGCCGCGAGAGCGACACGCCTTTCAACGAAATCCCTGACTATGGCGCCGGGGCAGGCGAAGGCGCATCTCAACGTGCCACAGGGCCTGTTCTTGAGATAGTTACAAAGGTTTCGTCCCATATCAGGAG
Source organism: Colletotrichum neosansevieriae (assembly GCA_036785495.1). Taxonomy (NCBI): domain Eukaryota; kingdom Fungi; phylum Ascomycota; class Sordariomycetes; order Glomerellales; family Glomerellaceae; genus Colletotrichum; species Colletotrichum neosansevieriae. The sequence goes on along the minus strand of JAVHLV010000097.1, from coordinate 63,301 downwards.
CAGATCTCCGAGGCGCCGTCGCCTTCCTCCACCGCCACCCATGTGCAAATACGATGACGACGATGAATTCTTTTCTAGCTCTCAGGACAGCGGAGACGATGAGATGTATCGTAGATCAACAAGGGTGGAACGTACTCGGATGATCATTCATTCTCAATACCTCATCAACGCGCTGAGGGCAATTGTGGCTTACTGTCCCGAACTCGACCTCCTCGGCGACACTGTCAGGATCGAAGCTCCCTATCATGCTGTCGTGCACCACCGCGAAGCCCTAGCCAGGTACAAGTTTCATCAACCGGCGCACCACTCATCCGAGTACGCTAGCGTGACGGCGGAGCACATTGATATCCTCTTGAACTTCATCGAGCAAACCCTTGGCGAATCAATCCACAAGGAGGAAGAGCGGTATGCCCGCAGCATCCCCGTCGCGACATTTGATAACTACTGGATGGCTCTAAAGCCCGGAGAGGTTATCTACGTAAACAGTGAAGAGGTTTGGCAGCCGCACATCGTCAGCTCTTTGAGCCAGGAGTCAACTTCCGACGGAATCAGGCATCGGTGGCTGGTCTCTTGTTGGCTGCTCGAGCTAGGCAATAGCAAGATCGTACGGAAGATGTTTCAGTACAGACTGCCATCGTGGACTGGCGAGCAGGTCATACACTCGCTGGACGTCATGCCGGCGAGATTCTTCCCTGATGCCCCGGACCAGATGTTGCAGAAGCAGATCAAGTTGGGCAAACTCTACTGGGAGCTCCTTCAGAGACCAACGTACATGGAATACGACGGCCTGCTGGTGCAGAACACGAGCTCTCGGCTGGGAACAGGATATCGCGAGCCTTCAGGCTATGTAAGTTGACCACGCCCTTGTTCGCGAACTGGACAACTCAATTAACGGTTAGTCAGATGACCGGTCGCGTCATTTGCGATGCTGACGGTTATCCCCGTTTCTCTATGCGCTCCCCGGAGAATCAAGACCGCCATTCGCGCAATGGGCCTCGCATGCCTCCGATGCCTTTCAACCAAGGACCTCCCCCAGCGCTGGATCACCTCCCCCACTTCCTCCCGCGTTGCGCCTGCCAGGTATGCAACGACGCAAACATGGAAGAAGAGCCGGGTACCTTTGCTGTTTTCCACAAGGTCAACCCGAAGAAGTCCAACGCTCCTGACAGTGACTTGTTCTACATCGCCTGCACCAAGGTAATTCCTGCCTTTCTTCTCGGCGAGCGCCGGTGGGGCCACCTGAACCTAGAGTGCTTGAAGCCAGTCGTCACGGACCGAGAAGCCTTCAAGTACCTCGTCCTAGATGACGAGATCAAGATGACGGTCAAGGCACTTATCGGCAAGTTTGCCGCTAGTGATTCAGGCAGGGTATCACCCTGGGGCAACGACTTTGTCAAAAACAAGGGCGAGGGTAGAATCTTCCTGCTCCACGGCGCCCCAGGAGTCGGCAAGACTTGCACAGCTGAATGCGTGGCCGAGTTGACCAACCGGCCTCTCATCTCTCTGACTTCCGGCGATCTCAGCGTCCACTCGGACAACGTGGAGAACAATCTTTCCTATTTCCTTGAGCTCGGCCAGCGATTTGGCGCGCTCGTTCTCCTCGACGAGGCAGACGTCTACCTCGAACGCCGCCGCGCCAAGGATATCGCCCGCAACGGTCTCGTCTCCGTGTTCTTGCGAGCTCTCGAGTACTACCGCGGCGTCCTCTTCCTGACGACGAACCGTGTCCAAGCCTTCGATGCCGCATTCACCTCTCGCATTCACGTGGCTTTGCACTACAAGAACCTGAGCGACACCGACCGCGAGCGCATCTGGGCGAATAACTTCGATCGCCTGGACAGGGACTCTCACGGTCGGGTCAGGGTCTCTGTTGCTACCCGAGACTATGCTTACGAGTCGAGGGAGGTGAAGTCTCTGCGTTGGAACGGACGAGAGATCCGGAATGCGCTCCAGACCGCTCTCGCGCTCGCCGAGAGCGATGCTGCCGATGACGGGAGTGACAAGATCACTGTCGCTGACAAGCATCTCAGAGCTGTTGTGAAGATGAGTCGCGGTTTCAGAGACTACCTGCGCAGCGGCAGTGTATACGACGGGGAAAGTGAGCTTGATCTCGAGGAGGACGATGAGGAGATTTACTCGGACTAAGCAGTCCTGATACGGGCCAGATCTTTGCAAGACGTAGCTTCCTTTTGTCGTGGTTTTAGTTACAGGTGTTTGATTACAGATGGCAGTTTTCTGTACTTGCTTTGACCATGAGCAATGAGTGTGAGTGAGATTGGACCGCGGTATATGAGATGAATTGATAATTACGCCGGAGAAACTATCGACATACTTATATGGGAATCTTATCAAATTGAAACACTACCACCGTCAAATGAACATGCAAAATGAATTGTCGAGTGGCTGTCTTACAATTATTAAACCAAATACAGATATCAAAGAGCCACATTATTTATACACAATCTTCCCGCTCACAGAGCATTCAATAATACAGATACGCCAACCCCAAAGCAAGAATCGGCAAACTCGTCAAAAAGTGTGCTTTCGCCTTTGACCTCCCAATCTCGACTGCCTTCCTCGAGCTCTCCGCGCTCTTCACGTACTCCCAGATGACGAAAGCACCGCTCATGCCCACCGCGCTACCCAGCGTCAGCACCAGCCCGACACACCGCCGCACCGCAGTCGCAGCCGCCGGCGACGAGCGGCAGACGTCGGAGAACTGGCCGTAGAGGATGAGCGCTATGATGCTCGTCGACATGTGCAGGTTGCGGGCGCCCTTGACCTTGATGAGCGCGTGGTGAAAGGCGTCGAATTGGGCGGGCGACACGGAGGCCCGGGACGGCGGGATGAGACCAAAGTTGGCGGCGCCGGTCTCGGGCTGGGTGAGGTTGAGGAGGCCGTCGCCCGCGCCGAGAAGCGAGAGGAGTCCCGTGAAGACGGGAAGCGCGGCCGGTTTCCAAAAGGTGTGGAAGGCCCCGGAGGGGCTGGTGGCGGCCATTTTCTTTTTTTTTCTGAAGCGGGGTCTCTTTTGTCTGTGAAGAGCGTTTGTTTTCTGGTCTTGGATGATGGCTCAGGTGAAGCAGTCCGGATATCCAGTGCCGGTAGCGCGGCTGCGTGACTCCGATGCTGGGTTGATGACGATGGACGAAGCTCGGGCAATGTTGTTGTTGTTGTTACCTGAACGTTGAACCAGCCAGCTCCCCTCCTTTTCCGCATGTCCCCGAAGCCAATCACGTGGAGACAATAAACATGGAACCGAGACTACTTCAAGCCACCAAAGGTGCTTTGACGAATGACGTTTTCTGGTTCAAGACAAGTATGTCGGGCGCCATCTTACCACCGCTTGTGCGAAATGCACACTAAGAAGCCACGTGATCAATATTGCGGCTCCAACAACAGATTCTAGTTAATAATGCTTGATCGATTTTGTCAAAGTGAGGAACACCCGAAAAAGAAGTGTCCATTACTCTCAAGTTCGTGGCGTCTTCAGCTGGGAATGTCGACGTTCGCCATTGAAACTGGAATTCGGACATCAACAGTTCTACCGGTGTTGTTGTCACTACCTATTCTGTTGCCCTACCGGTTTTCTGAGCTGAATTATGATTTAGGAAAAAGCGCCTTCCAAGGTTTCAATTTGAAGTATTCGGTATCGACCACTTGTATCCCATCGCGGGTGAAGACGTACGTGAGGGGGGCACAGCAGTCATCGCCATCCTCAAGGCGTCAGCTTCACAGACCCATGTCTCCCTCCCCCACTTACCAACCTGACCGAACGAAAGTCCCTTTTCTACGAACTCCAAGTTCCAAAGCTGCCATCATTTGATCCCAGGGCAATCTGATCTGTGCCGATCCGCGAGACTTTTAACCATCTTTTTTTTTTACATTACCAAGGTGACTTTTCATCCCCATAAGACCAGGCGATGGGCGACCAATCCGAGAAGAGCGGCATCCCGCAATTGGCCATCTCCATCATCCCAGTCCAACCCGACGACATCGCTGCTCTAGTCAGAATCCACACCGCCGCCTTCAAAGCGGACCAATTCTCCAATCTCATGCTTCTCGGCCGCGACGAGAATGCGCATGAAAACATGATGCAGGAAGCAATCCAGCAATGGATCACGGATCCAAAGGCCAAGCTCATGCGAGCTGTCAACGCCGACGGACGAGTTTTGGGGTGGTCGTGTTGGGTGCTCAAAGAGGCGAGACCTACTACCACCACCACCACTGGCGCCCGCGACTCGAAAGATTCGTCAGCGAAGGATGCGGAAGCCTCAGGTGGGCCGAGAAAAGAGAACACAGACACGGCAAAGGCAAAGGCAAAAGACCCGACTCGAGTCCTCGGAGGTCTCATGTACCAGGACAGGGTTTCGATGGAAGATGAGCATATGAAGGGGAAGAAGACGTACATGGTGCTTCAGGCTTTGGTTACGGACCCGTCGTATCAACGACGCGGAATCGCTTCCAGATTGGTTGAGACAGGGCTCCAAGAAGTTGACGCGGCCGGTCTCGGGTGCTGGACTCACGCTTCACCTTCGAGCTACACTGTGTACGAAAGGGCTGGGTTTCGAGAGGTCGGAAGGAATGATTACGATCTAGATGAGTGGGCGCCGGGTGGCAAGGGAGGGAACAGGGGCTGGGGAAGATACACGTTCAGACATATGGTCCGCCTAGCGAGAGAGTCAAAGTAGAGATGCCCCTTAGTGAAGTTGAAAATAGCTGTGCGAGTACGATGGATGGCAATGTCTTTTTTAGATATGCACTGGAGGCGTGCGCATATGAGGGTGGACCCCAAAACAAGCATTGATATTCAGGTTCAGAAGCCTTGGAAATGTACCGTCGTTTTTTTTGCCGAATGGTATCTGACGAAGTTACTCAGGCTCGGCATCGGTAATTAGCTCAACTCACAATTTAGTGTCACATTTGAACTTTTGACATAATCTTTGAGTCTTTTGTATTCCAGTCAAGGCTTTCTATAGCTGGCTTTTGTGCCACTTTTGTACCAGTCAAACGGATTAAAACAATACTCCAACGGAAATACAATGGGACAGGACTCGCGCAGACGGGAACATGCGTCTCTCTAGCGGTGCACGGGTGCAAAACCCTCCCAGAATAAGCAACTGCAGCAGTCACGGCCGGGAATCTAACTGAAAATGATGTTCTTCAACTTCTCCTTCTCTCCACTCTCCTCGCACATACCGCGGAAGACACCGTCTTCCTTGTCCCAAAGCTCCTTAGGGGACCCATACTCGGCGACGGATCCATCGCTGAGCACCAGAATACGGTCGAAATCAGCAATTGTGCTGAGCCGATGCGCGATAACAATTAATGTGGAGTCATTAAACTCTTCGCGGATGGAACGCTGGATGAGGGCATCGGTATTCATGTCGACGGCAGAAGTAGCCTCGTCGAGAACCATAACCTTGGGGCGAGAGACGATGGCACGGGCCAAACAGAGAAGCTGACGTTGACCTTGCGAGAGATTGCCGCCACCCTCAGAGATGGCAGAGTTGAGGTTACGGAACACGTTGACGTTCTTGGCTCCGTTGAGAGAGGGTGTTGCGCTGCTTGACGGGTCGCCGGGGGTTGATGGCGATGAGTCAATGAGGTGCACACGCTGAAGAGAATCGCGGAGCTCGACATCTGTCTGATTGTCGAAGGGGTCAAGGTTGGAGCGGACAGTGCCAGAGAACAGAACGGGGTCCTAGTGATATGTTAGTTCAAAGAAGTGGAATGCTTCTGGCAGAACTTACCTGAGGAATGATGGCCAGTCGGGATCGCAGGTCGTGTAGTCTAATCTTGGAGATGTCGAGCCCGTCGATAAAAATGCTTCCCGACTTAGCCTCCAAGAAGCGGAATAATGCCAGGGTCAGTGAAGACTTTCCAGCTCCAGTGCGACCGACGACACCAATTCTCTCATTCTGTTTGACGCTGAAAGTGAGACCTTTCAGAACGGGGGATAGGTCCTCGGCGTAGCTGACAACAAGGTCTTTGACCTCAACACGACCCTCAGTAGGCCAAGTGGCAGGGGGCTCGACACCACCCTGATTCTCAGTTTTGAGGTCCGAGTACTCGACCACACGCTCAGCCGCGTTCATGTCAAGCTCAATATTCGCGTAGTGTCTAATGGACCAGACAATGGCCTGCGAGAACTCGAGGGCGAAAGAGAGGGTGAAGCCGGCAAGAGAGGCGCTCATGTAAGGGCTTCCCAAGACCACCAGGCCAACGGCAGTGGAGAACAAGGCGCCAATGAGTGACATGCGCCAGCCCATCCAACGGTTGAACAGCCAGAGGTACCAAGATGCCATTCCATAGTCATCCAATCTCGTGTACATGGCGTCCACGTAGGTCTGGGCCTTATCAGCTCCGCGAATGGTCATCATACCAGTCAAAGTCGAGCCGAAGAGATCAAAAATTGGGGATTTGACGGTACTCTCAAGTCGCTTCGCAGGTCTAGCACCGGCGAGGTAGCGTCTGCCAATCCAGATGGCGATAGAAAGAAGCACGACGGCCAACGGGATGATCATCGGAGAGACGGAGAAAGCTGTGACACAGATACCGATGACACTGAGGATCGCGCCGAAAACGCCTGAGAGGTCCATGCCAAGCCTGTTGTCGATGACGTTGAAGTCGGCAGTAAATCGGTTCAGAATACGACCAGTGGGGACGGTGTCGAGCCATCGGAGTGGGGTCCTGAGAACAGTTCTAGTGATGCCCTTGAACATGCTTTGACTGGCTTTGTAGCTCATGCAGAAGAAGTAGAAGAAACGACCAGTACCAAGAATCGCGGAAAGCGCAGAGATTCCGACGTAGATACCGAGGTAGTAGTAGAAGTCATCGTTCTCGTTCTGAATGCTGACGAGCCCCGATGGTTTGTGCGGGGGCGCATGAAGCGAGCTATCCTGGAGGGTATAGGCGTAGGCATGCTGGTGGACAGTCGCGAGAGTATTCAAGGTTTGCTCTTCGTAATGACCGGTCCAAAGGCGCAACCACCAGGAGCGGCCAATAACGATTCCCTGGTAGAGGGTAAACAGAAAGGCGCCGAAACCCCACCAAGGCCAACCACCACTCTGGCTTAGGTATGCGGCGTAAACATGTTTCTTGATGGCACCTTGCTCACGAGCCTCGTCTTCGACGAATTGACGGGTTGCCTTTGACGGCACCTTCTTAAGAAGTCCGCCATCGCCATTGAGTTCCGCGACTTCGGGAGCCTCGACATCAGACGCTTCTTCCGAGTTTACGGCTGTAGCGGCTTCCTCATCAGCGATTTCCTGCGAAGACTGTTCGTGACTCTTGATCAATTGCAGCGTTCCATCTTCGTCGAGATCGGACTTGAAGCCAGAGTGCTGAACGGTACCATCTCCAAGCTCGACAATGAACTTGGTCTTGGGCTCGACTAGAGCGACGTGGTGAGTGACCAGGATGCGGGTTCGTCTCTTGCAGAGTTCGCCAGTCAGGCACTTCTCGTAGATGTGACGGCCGACATGGGCGTCGACAGCGCTGAAGATGTCGTCCAAAACAAGAATGCCGGCGCGAGAGTAAATAGCTCTGGCCAAGGTGAGTCGCCACTTCTGGCCACCGCTCAGATTGATACCGTTGGCTCCCAACTCGGTCTTATCTCCGTCTGAGAGCATCTCCAGATCCTTCCTCAAAGCGCAAGCGTCGATGGTCTGGTTGTATCGCTCCTCGTCAAAAGGGAGCCCAAAGAGGATGTTCTTCTTCAAAGTGGCGTTCTCGATCCAGGGAATCTGGCCGACAAAAGAAATACCACTTGGGATGATCCAGTTATCACGGTTGGCCTTATCATCATGACGCTCCGCCAAGGAGGGAGGCTTCGGGGCATAAATCGAACCGGAGAGGACATCGGACTCGCCCAGAATGGCTGCGAGGATCAGACTCTTGCCAGTACCGGTTTTGCCAGAGATCACAGACAGCTCGCCTGCGGGGAATGTGACATCGACGTTTCGGAGAATGAACCGGTCCTCGTCTTTGGTCTCGTCGTCAACGGGCCACGCGATAGATGCGTTTTCGAAGGCGACGTCCGGGCCTTCCTTGACAGTTGGCGTCTTCTCCGGTCCGTTCAGGTAATCCTGCATTCTTTTGATGGAAACATTGGCGTCGATGACATCTGTTATAAGCTCCGGGATAACAGCCAATGTAACTTCGAGGTTCTTGAATACACCGATACTGACGAACGCAACCGAGGGAATCAAGTTGCCGTTGATCAAGGCGTAGACAGCCAAGGAAACGGCGGCGAGTGCAATCGGGCTCGTAATCCACATGCCAAAGAGTACGGTGTCGCCCTTGAACACCTGCCAGATGGCACCGAGTTCCTTCTCACGCATATCCAGGATACGCTTCTCCCACTGAGGTTCCAGTGCGGAGAACTTGATTTGGCGCATACCCACAAGGGCTTCATTCACAACGGCGAGCTTTTGGTCTCGGATCTTCATCAACTTATCCTGCGCCCTCGAATAAACCTTGGCATAGGTGAAGTTGATGGGAAGGAGAACAGCCCAGGCCAGCAGTCCAGCGCCGAGAGGTTCCCATCCGAGCAAGTAGACCAGGAACCAGATAGCAACTGCCAGCTTCGCCGTACTACTAGGGAAGAGGAACTGGAAGGCGGCGAAATCAGAAACGCGCTTCGCGTCCACACCAATCAGGTTGATAATAGCTTGCCGAGACTTGAGGACAGAGTCGTCTTCACCTTCGACGTCTTCGTCCTTTTTCTCATCGCCGGCCCCGTTTGCCTTGCCGTCCTTGGATTCATTTTCCGCCTTGGAAGCTGCCTTCACGTTCTTGCGGCGCATAGACTTTTCGAAAATCAAAGCCGAAAGAGCACCTCTCAGAGGAATGCACAATTCCGCCCAGGAGAGCCAAAACATACAAGCCTCAACCCATGCGTCAGCCAGAATAGCGAGTCCGAGCCAGAAGACCAAAATCCAAACGTCGGCCGAAAGCTGCTCGCCGGGCCGTCTCCTTTCCAAAGCGGTGAGGATTTGCAGAGTGACGAAGGAAGGAGCCATGCTCAAAAACGACTTAGTAAGAGCAATAGTCCATTGGACGGCCAGAGGAACACGGAAAGCCCAGACAATAGACCACCATAGATTGGAGTCTGGCTTGAAGTTGTACTTCTTCCACGTAGCAGAAGAATCTCCAGATCGAGTCCAATGGTCTGGCTTGGGAAGGTCGTCTACCTCGAGGTCGCCCTTCTTGGTGGCATTGTCGAGCAAGTCGCCGCACCATCCCCATGTGTAGCGGGTGTAGGCGTTGACAGTGGCTAGGCGGTCAACGACCTTTCCTTCGAAAAATACGTCTGGTCTCCGAGGAAGGAAGATACCAGTGATAGTGATGGCAACGGCGGCGACCAGACCACCAATCTTGAGGCCGAAGGACACGGGGTTATTCTTCAGCAGGTGATCCAAGACCTCGGTATCTTGTAAAACCTGAACAGCCGAGAAAACCAAGCCGGAAAACCAGATCAGCAAGCCGAGGTTGTAGGCGTGGACCGAGTCATTAGATGCGGCCAGAGAGACAGCTTGCAAGGCCAACAAGGCCCAGATTGCAGTTGACAGCCATTCTGCTATGAACAGCTTGTCGTAATGACCAGTGTGAAGTGAAAGCGTAGCAAGGGTGGAGTTGGCTACCGAAAGAGCGAGACCAGCGAATGCGAATAAGTTGATGAAAGTCTTGGGCCAGCGATTGGAAAAGGCGGCAGATGCCTCGGGAGTGCTTTTTCCATCTTTGTCCTCGTAAAAATGATTTACAGGTTTGCGGGAGCGAAGCTGGAAGCGTGTGAGGGCCGGAACTGAAGTGAGCGCGACGAGGCCCAAGGCAGCTCCGACCTCAATTAGCAGTGTCGTCTCATCTTGCATGGTGACTCCGCGAGGAGGTTTGCTGTCGCGGAATTTCTGTCGAGGCGAGTCGTCGTAAAGACGGAGAGGTCGAGATAAGCCTGGTCCAGTGTTCGTTGTTGGAGGAAAGGGTTTTCTGGAGGTGGCGGTGCTTATTAAAAGGCCGACCCGGTCGATTGCGCAAAGGCAGGATGGAAACGGGCAAGGTCCACAATGAAGTCGGGTTGGTTTGTCAGCGCTTGCCGGCGAAGAGCGACGTCGAATTCGGCGAGGCAAGGCAAGGGCCCCCGTTTCTTGAAGCTAAGGTGACCCCCGGAAAGAGCTCCACGACGTTTCGCAGCGATGTTGGGTTCGCTCTTGGGTTCTCACCGGACGGCGGGCCGCAGGTGGAAACGCACACGAGTTACCTGCACGTTTCACCGTCTTCAGATCGGAAATGCCAAAGACTGGACGGGACGGGTTTTGACGTCGATGAGATGAATTGAGAGCGCTCGCGGAGTTCCAAGACCGGGGAGGTGGTCCCGTCGCTGGGTTCGGTTTGGTGGGCGCGCCGAGACGGAGCCGGTGACGTCGCGGCAAGCTTCGTTTCGTTACGTCTGTTGCGCACCTTTCGGAATCCCGACGACGTCGCCTTTTGCCTCTTGACTTGCAGTCCGGGACGGGACGACCAAGCTTTCGGTCAGGTCAAGCGGCGACGGAAGACTGGGGAAGGAAAAGATGCGGCGAATGGGAAAAAGTAGCTAAGCCAAGCCGCCATCCAGATCAGTCTACTTCAAGTCCAGATCCCAGAGCGAGCAATGGCCAGAGGGGTATGTCGACGAACAGAGGCGCCTGAGCCCTGAGGTTTAAGATGGGTAAGGTAGAGAAAAGGAAGGACTCAGAAATCAATTAGTGCAAGAGGAGCCGCTTACCACCAATTCATTATAAGTGTAACGGCGAATGCCATTGGTAATCAGAAAGAGACGGGAGTCACTGGGTATAGCGCGCAGCTATCACGGATTCGCGCTCGTGAGGGTACTTTTTTTTTTTCCCTTCTTCTCTCGACCTGCCACACCCCCGTCCTCCGCCGTCCCATGCCAACTCCATATCTGCCTCTTGCTGACTAGGATCGCTGCTGCATTGGATCCCATCCTCGTCCCGCCGTTTGACGCTTGTTGTCTGCATTACACCCCCCACCCGTCCTGTAGAGCCTGAAGTCCTGGGATCCCAAAGACACGCAATTCGGATCGCGCGCTTCACCTTGCCGCGCCATAGCAGCTTGATACCTAGCTGATGCTGGTGTTATCACAGACTTGTGACGTTGTGGCCTGGACGACCCAGGCAGTCGCATGCCACGATGAGTGGCTTCCAGGTAGTTGGAGGTAGTTGGCGTTCACGGTTCAACAAGGGCGTCCTTGATCACCGTCACCACCAAGGCCGCTCCCGAAGCTGTGGTTGGTCCGCGGCCGCCGGTTGACTCATCGGCGGAAAGAAATACCTAGTCCTACATAGGCCGGTAAAATTCACACAGAAGCAGTGAATGGATTATGGAGGGTGGCAGGTGGGTTCAGGCTTGGCAGAAGTTCCTCTGGACCCTGGAGACATGGGGCATCTTCGGGACACAAACGCCGGGGATTATGGGTGTCGTTCATGAAGGGCGGCGGGGTTTTTCTCGTGGGCGCGCTTGGAACGTTGGAACGTTGGAAGTTGGAACGACGGAGCAGCTGTCGCCTGCATGTTAGTGCATTAGCGCTGATGCGATCATCCTGCACTAACATAGTGCTAATGCTACCTGCAACTTTTCCTCCACCCTCCACCACCTCCGGCGTGAGCTGCCCCCCTCTCGACCCATCCGCTTCCGACTTGCCGGGAGGCAATCTGGCTTGAACGTATCGATCATCGGTGCTGCTGCTTGCCCGTCCTGCAGCGCGTCTCTTGCGGCATATCCATGGCAATGGCCAATACCAGGCAGAGCCGATGGCGTGTATAGACTTGGAAGCCAGCCGTGAGGCGAGGGCCCAGACCTAGATCTAGGCCTTCCAGATTTGCGAAGAACTGATCTTGAGACGAGAAAAAATTAAAAAAGGACCCATGTCTGGAATAGGCAGGTAAGAAGATGGTTATCCGATCCCAGACTGGAGGCTCCTAATTTGCGGGACGTGGTCCCTCTGGACCAGCCTCAAACCTGTGCCGCAGGCACATCACCAAGAACTTAAGAAGGGCGGTCAGACTACCTAAGGTAGCAAATCGCGGCTGGTGGATCTTCGCCCGGCCGGCTTGGGGTCGTCGTCGAGTCGTGTGATGAGTCCGGCCGTCGCTGACGCTCGACATGCCGTTCTCTCTCTCTCGGGGTTGGTAATAGCTCATCACTGATGCAAGATTAGTATGAACGCCTGACTTAGTTGGGAGTACAACTGGCAAGCCTGTCTGTATATCGCCTCAAACCGTCGAGTCCGAACCTTCCCAAGGAACACGATCCACGGGTTGTAGAAATAAGTGAACGCTGCCCTCCATTGAGATGGCTGGAAACGACGGCACCATCTCTAATCAATTAGGCAGCGGCTGACACACCATCTCGGTTCGAGCACCGCATGCACGTTTGAGGCACCGTTATGTGGTTTGTCTGTTATCGGTTCATTGCTGTCTATCCTTACCCGCCTTTGAAGAGGTCAAATCTCACTCTGCTTCATGGGCGCCGCGTGTAGCAATGCCAACCGTCAACGACCTCATGGTTAAGCGATGCGGCCCAGGGACACTCGGCCGTTCTGGGATCTCAACCTTGGATTTTGTGTTCGGATTTGGATGAGACGTGACCAACACCGTGTCGAGAGTTTATTTGCTCGCTCATGACGATAGGCACTTTCTCGTTCCATATCACGAATCGCTGCCTAAGACAGACTCATTTTCCAGAGCCCCAGAGAAGTTATCGAACCAGAAGCTGCCGGGAGTCTCGATTCAATTTGCAACGCCCGCCATCACAGCATCCAAGCAACTCGAAACTCAAAATAGAGGGTCATCCGACTCATCGACGGGCAGCACGACTTCGGTGAGTAGTAACACAGTTACATGTAATTTTTCCTCTGTGGCTCGTAGGCGGACAGCAGCAGCGGCAAATCTGGCTTACGCCATCAGCTATTGAGGACGATGCCCGCCGAACCAACGCAAAAGCAGGCGAGCAAGTCATCCATGGAGTAACCAAGCAATTTGCAGTGCGGCAACGAGGTGCCGACGTAGTGTAACAGCCGCAGATGAGGCTCCTCGAGCCCTAGGATTGGCTTGTGACGGATGCATCGTGTCGCCTTGTTCACCGCCAACGTCAGGAAAGTCAAGGCGAGCAAAGATTGTGTGATTCTCTGTTGTCCACCTGAGACTTTGGCCTCGTTACAGCGGGGTGTGACTGTGTCATTGAAATTGGTCTCAAACATTGAACAGGATTCACCACTAAGACTAGTAAGAGTCATGGCGGAGATTACGGTATCAAGGCAAGCAATTAGGAAGGTACAGACAGCATTTGAGTTGACTCAATGGGCGGATGAAGGTTAGCTCTCAACGCTGATACATGAACCGATGCCCGCGGATGAGTGACGGAGCCGAAGGTGTACGCCCGGCCGTCGTCGTCCGTTCTTACTTATCTGCAAGCCCGGTAGCCCACTAACATCCGAAGAGACCAGGTGCGAAGATTTTGCCCCAAAAGGACGCCGCCCACGGTTCTTGCGAAGTGCCCTGGGCATAGTGAAACAAGGCTGGTCAGATTCCATGAACCAGCCTGGGCCGGGCCGTAGCCGGGCCTGCTTGAGACTGATGCTGCAGATTTCGGTCAATACCACTACTATAAACGTACTTGCATGCCGAGGATGAAGCGATGCTCGGTGAACTCCGTTGGATCTTCCGATTTGATTTTTGTTTTGCCATGTCTGTGAATTAGGTTGGTTGTCCTTATGGAAATGCACATCTTCTTGGAGGGGCAGAGTGAAGGCTCGTAAAGCCATGGGTAAGAGTGGATATCGCGTGCCAGAACGCCAGTAATTTGCATTAGCCAGGCCACCATTGGCGCGGGGGGCCGGTCAGCCCTGTGGCAGCCGTCCATGGCTGTGGATGAGATTGAGGCTCCTTTGACCGGTTGCGATCCCTTATGTTCTTCTGAGTTGGGTCAGATCGGTGTTGAGGTTGATGCGACAGCCTGAATCTGCGTCAAAGGCAGAAACAAACCTCACTTGAAAGAGTAGCAAACCTCCCTTGAGAAACATTAGGACGGCTTGGAGGAAACAATGCGGCAAATCCTGCCGAACACGGTTACGCCAAGCCTGAAGCTAAAGGTATTGAGCAAGAAATCACACAAAGGACGTGCAAACCGTCCGATGTGATGGAACGTCCCAAATAAAAAGAAAACCCAGCAGCTCCTGTCCTTATCTCGAGCAAGTTGGGAAAAGGGCGTATTCCGTTTCGACGTGTTGCGCCCACTGCCTCAAGCTCGCCCAGAGTTGCGTCGATCATTTTTGTAAAGGCCGGTAATTATGTGTCGACCCAGTCTTGTTTGCCCTTGTTTTTCCAACTCCTAACGTAAGGTGAGAAAAAGGCCTAACACAGCATTTCTGACTGGAGGATTCGAGTAGGCTACCTAGCCTATTGTCTGTAACGGGTTCGAAGGGCATGATTATGCAGCCTGCAGGTGACAGATGAGAGACAAGAAATCAAATTACCCACCTTAGTGAAATGTTGATTGCGGATACTCAGTGCAGGAGAGACGCAGACCATCAGATTGGCCTGGTAAGGAAGGGCTCCAGCCAATGGTACGAAGCTCGGTGAGCGGAATAGTGGGCTGGCCGTGACCCGTCCGAGCTAAGGTATTCAATTGGCCAAGGGCAGCTTCACGTCCACCGCCTTCCCTGTTCTGGGCACTGTTGTGTTGTCGGTGCTGGGCGCTGCAACAAGGCCTGGCCACACAACACCTGCGGATGCAAAGTAAGGTAAGGTACCTACTCTACTCAGGTCGCGCGCCTCAGCGAGATGCATTGAATCGTCTGAGCTCCTGCCAAACCACAGAGGTAGGGACAGTCCACTGCCCCAAACCAGAGAGAACCAAACTCCACCCTGCGCGGGAACGACCTTTCATCCATTATTAGTTCCTCGTGGCAATTCCCCGTCCAACTTAATTCCCAGTCAAAAGTTTTCCCCTTCCTTCCTTTTCTTCTCTGATGCTCTTTCTGCCTCCTTTGTTCCATACTACTTCCTCCTCGACCGACATACGTCGTACTGATATAAACCTGCCTACCTAGTCCAACACCAACCAACGAATCGACCAGCCTCCTGCAGCTGCACGTACGCGAACCTGCCTGTCGAGCCTGCCAGAGCTACTGCTGTTGCTGCTGCTAGCCTGATTCCGTCTCCTCCACTCAACCCCAAGCTGCCGATGCTAAGCAACCAAGCTAAAACCTCCGCCTACTCGCCCCCCATCCATCCAGCCACGAACACTGCCAATTCACCAACGCGAAGCTTCCCGACTCGAATCGTCCATTCAAGCTCTCGTCAACACGGGCCCCTCCGCGGCGATATCCCATCCGACCACACGTGCATCCCCGCTGCGAACACATCGTACGAGTCGATTGTGACCACACTACCTCTCAATCCCCCACATGTCTGTCAAATAGCCGCCCACGCGAGCAGTCACGATGAAGAGCACGCCTCTGATCATCAATTGGCATGATCAGAATGCCCCCGTCTACTCGGCCCAGTTCGAGCCCCAGGGCAAGGGGCGGTTAGCTACGGCTGGAGGAGACAACAACGTTAGAGTACGTCGGTTCTTGTTAACCGCTGGCCATGCCACCGAGCTCCCAGGTGGCCTCGCGAGACTAACAATATTTGCAGCTCTGGAAGGTCGAGAGCGATGGGGAGGACAGGAAGGTTGAGTACTTGTCTACCCTGAGCAAGCATACGCAAGCCGTCAATGTTGTTCGTTGGGCACCCAAAGGTGCGAACTTTGCATACACCCGATCTCTCGTCCGTCAGCTGACCATGTCTCCAACAGGTGAGGTTCTTGCCTCCGCTGGCGACGATGGCAATGTGATCCTCTGGGTTATGTCCGAACACAGCGGCCCTGCCTTTGGCAACGAGGGCCTCGAAGATAAAGAAACATGGCGGACGAAGCACATGTGCCGATCGAGCGGCTCCGAGATCTACGACCTCGCCTGGTCCCCCGACAGCTCCTACTTCATCATTGGTAGTATGGACAACATAGCCCGCATTTACAATGCTACTACAGGTGAGTTCGAGGGGACGAAATTTGACGACGTTGTTTCTGACCAGGCTAGGCACCCTCGTACGCCAGATCGCCGAACACAGTCATTACGTTCAAGGCGTTGCGTGGGATCCCCTCAACGAGTACATCGCGACCCAGTCGTCTGATCGGTCCGTCCACATATATTCCTTGAAAACGAAAGACGGCCAGCACACTCTCAGTGGTACCCACGACGATAAGCCTTCCAAAATAGCGAGCCACAACAAAAGCGATCTGCCACCTCGCCGCATATCATCTAGCAGTCCTGCACCGCCCGACTTCACTGGTAGGACCCATCTCACAGTTGAACAGGCTGTTGGCTCCCCGATTCCGTCCGCTCCTGGGACCCCAACGTCCATCGCCCTCCCAATGAACCCCCCAAGCGTCATTAGCCATAGCAGGCGGTCGTCTTTCTCTTCAAGACGCTCGCCGTCTCCAGCCCCGTCCATGCCTCTTCCAGCTGTCATGCCGATAGAACCTTCGCCAAGCACGAAACCGCATCCATCGGGCAGTCTTGGCATGAAGAATTCGATTCTCTACGCCAACGAGACTCTCTCTTCTTTCTTCCGCCGTCTGACTTTCACGCCAGACGGCAGCCTTCTACTCACTCCTGCTGGTCAATATCAGACTCAGCATACGACGGAGGGCAGCTCCAAGCCCACATTTGAGGTTACTAACACGGTGTACATCTATACCAGAGGTGGCATCAACAAGGCCCCTATCGCGCATTTGCCGGGGCACAAAAAGCCTTCAGTTGTAGTAAAGTGTTCGCCTGTCTTCTACACACTGCGGACTTCACCTCCCGTCACTAAACACATTACTATTGATACCTCGTCCGCAGAGGAGCCCATCCCAGCGCTGCCAGAGCCAGTAGCCAAGCCATCACCCGCTACTTCGGTCATGGAGCCTCCGCCGCCGCCGACTTCGAACCCTGAGTCATCCTCAACTCCGACAAGCAAACCCGAAATGGGTGCTTCAACTCCTGGTCCCAAGGCAGCCTTTGCCTTGCCATACAGAATGATTTACGCAGTCGCCACGCAGGACTCCGTGCTTCTGTATGATTCTCAGCAGCAGACTCCAATTTGTATCGTCAGCAACCTACATTGTGCCACATTTACTGATCTCGCATGGTAAGTCACCATTGCGGATGATTGCTACAGTTCTAACTCGTTTAGGTCGAGTGACGGATTGACTCTTTTGGTATCTTCCTCGGACGGTTTCTGCTCAACCCTCTCATTCTCCCCAGGCGAGCTTGGCCAGATTTACCAAGGAGATTTACCTACGTCCAAAAACCCGGCGGTTCCTGGCACTACACCAGGACCCGCCTCATCGAGCCAGGGCACTTCCATCCCTACCCCGTCTTCAGTTTTTGCCCCTCCGTCTCCGTATCGTAACGGGTCGGGTCATCATCACCGAAACTCGACGAGTTCTTTTACTGCTCCATCTCCGCCTCCCGCCGGCTTCGTCAGTCAAAGATCGCAATCGCCTGCGAGGTCGAACTCTACCTCATCCGTGGCGACTCAGTCATCGCAGGTGGTCACTAATCCCAACCTCATTGTCGGCAGCGTCCCCGGCATTGCGGTTGCCAACTCTACCAAAATCACGGGCGTACCCATTACAACGCCGCCCGAAACGCCACGTCCTAATGCCGCCAACCCTGCGAGTGCTTCAACGGCAGCCGGGACGACCTCCGCGAACCCAGCCACTGGGACGAAGCGCGAGGCGAGCGAGAGTGAGAAGGAGGAGGGCAGCGGGCCGAAAAAGAGACGAATCGCACCGACGCTGATTGAGCAGAAGCCGTAGTTAGCATTCTGTTACTGAATGTGTGTGGACCTCGTGTACAATGAAACATTGAACAAAAGCGCTGCTTGGATGGAGAAGATGAATTTGAGGCAAATGCTGCGAGCTTTGATGACGGTTGAGGAAAGCCTACGAGGCAGAAGTAACGGATACTCGCGGAGATTACATTCGCGAACGGAGTTGTTCGCATGGCATGGCGTTGCTAGGGTATAACAAGGACTCCGCAGTCTCAGGTCCCCTTGTTCATTGGTATGGAGTGCGTTGATGATAGATTTCCTGATCGAGTACATTTTCCGAAGTCGGCGAATTGTAGCAAGCGCTATGACTAAGCCGGCTCAGTCAAGGGGACACCTCAATTAAATGCCGTCACCATGAGTCTCTGAGGTACAGGGAATTGAGGGAGGCAAGAAAAGTGAAGCGAAAGAAACGTAGGTGACATGTAAAAATAAGACGGTGCTCATCTGAACCACCAGCACAATTGGGAATTGAGTGTTCAAGGTCCATGCCCCGAACCCAAAATGTCCCTCGTACATCACTACCAACCCACATTCAATACGCACCGGAACATGGCTACTAAGAGACCTGGAAGCCCGGATCTCATCCCAAACCCCTTTATCAAGAAGCGAAATCTCGAATGGTCCCTCGAGGTACCCCAGCCAGAGTCAACCATCCAGGAAAACCACTTGGCCACCTCAGACAACACCCAACCACCAGCAACCACCGCCCGCCCTGGTCTCTCCGCGGCCCTCGAATCAGGCGCCGTAAGGCACCTTGACCCGGCGTCGCACTTCTTCGCGCACCTGGAACGTCACGTCCTCTCACCCTACCCGACTCGCGCGGCGCATCTGGAACCACCCGCCTTCAGGGCTCTGTTCGAACGCCACGCGGGGAGCCGTGAGGGTGCGCATTTCGTGGTGCACCAGCACGACCACCCCATCGCGGGCACCCACTACGATCTCAGGTTGCAGATTAACGAATCGAGCAGCGTTAGCTGGGCGGTCATGTACGGGTTGCCCGGGGACGCGAACTCGAAGAGGCTGAACCGGAACGCGACAGAGACGAGGGTTCATTGTTTGTGAAATCATGTCGTCGAGACGGGGAGCTGGCATACGGGGAGTTTGCTCATTTGGGATTGCGGTCGCTATGAGGTCTTGGAGGCGAGGGGGAGGGGAGATCCGGTTGTTGATCCGGATTCGGGGGGTGAGGATGATGATGATGATGATGACGATGATGACGATGGGGGTGAGGAGGGGGGAGGGGATGTGACGGAGCAGCAGAAGTTGGCTAGGGCTTTTGGGCTAAGGAAGATTCGAGTGAGGTTGCATGGGAGCAAGCTTCCCACGAGGTATGTTTTGAACTTGAGGTTGACGAAGGGGGAGGATGTGGAGGGGAGGAGAAAGAGTGCTGCTGCGCTTGGGAGGCCCGCGAGGAAGAGGAGGAGGAGGAGTAGAGCCGGTGGTGTGAAGAGTGCTGTTATTGAGACTAGCTCCGAAGAGGAGCAGGAGGAGAATGATGATGTGGTCCCTGGTGCTGTGGATGGAGGTGCAGAGATGGGGATTACGGATGTGGAGAGGGAGTTGAGGGAGTTAGAGGATGAGGAGGTCAGAATGACGAATGCATACAAGGGGGCGGAGAATACTGTTGGGAGTATTCATCAGCGGAGATGGTATCTTTCGCTTGATCGGGAGGCGAGCGGGTTTGCGAAGGGCAAGGGGGGCTGGGCGATGAGGAAACGTGATGGTGACCTGGGGGCAGATGATAGGAGCGGGAGGCTGAATTTCCCGTTCTATGTTAGGGGCCCGGAGGTCGAGAGGAGTGTTGTTACAGGAAGGCTTGGGGACGAGGTTTTGAGGGATGAGAATGTTGTTGGGTTTGTGAAAAGGAAGGGGTGGAAACCTGTTTTGAACTAAGTTATAATTGAGTGAGTGTGATTTTTATCTAACGTAATTACGATGAGTTAGATGATGGCACAAGCACTTTCGGAGCGAGAACGATTTGGCCAGAGTCATAGAATCAAACAATCCCTCGCTACTGAATGCCTATCTTGGAGTGCCCCTGATACTGCATCATATACGCAAAAGTCCGGTGCCCCATCATCCGCCCATATTTTCCCGCCAGCCTCCATCGCACATTCTGACTTGGACAGTCATCTTTTAATTGTATGAGCACCCTCATCGCACTCCGCCGAGCCCACTTCCCGACCAAGCCAGGCGAGGGTATTTGCGGCGCTGTAGAGCGCGTCGAGGATCAGAGGACTGACAACAACTATCGCGAAAGACCTTGGAATGAAATCGCGTTGCGGTCTGTGGGTGTTCCCGCAGAGGCTCGAGGGGGGGGGGAGCAGGCGCCACCGGAGGGCTGTCGTTGATGCCAAGGCCGGAGCCGGAACCGCGGTACCCGGACTCGGGCATGGGCCAGGCACCCCACCCACGGCGTAAGGAGAACTAGCGGCCCCGTTGTTCAGCCGGTGATCTAGTTCGAGGAGTTTGACCTGCGGAATGGCGAAGTCGTCGGCTGTCGGAGC
Source organism: Colletotrichum neosansevieriae (assembly GCA_036785495.1). Lineage (NCBI taxonomy): Eukaryota > Fungi > Ascomycota > Sordariomycetes > Glomerellales > Glomerellaceae > Colletotrichum > Colletotrichum neosansevieriae. Next base: position 42,873 of record JAVHLV010000097.1, on the reverse strand, counting down.
TTGCTGTTGCTGTTGCTGTTGCTGTTCGGCATAGTCGCAGCGGCGCTCGAGCTTTTTCTTCGAACATGTATCAGTCGCTTGGGATCAGTCGGAGGTGATGCATGGTATTGGCTCATGGAATTCAAAAGGAGCGGAATTTTTTGAACCGACAGTACCAGCCTCACGTGGTGCCATTTCATACGGATTTTCACCTATTTTCTTTCTCGGATATGGCTATATTTTTCTTGTACACTTACTGCGATTTGTGAGTTGTCTTCTTCTGACAAGTTTCCACATACAAATTGAACTAGAAATATCTGCAGCGTTGTAGCTCGTAGTTGAATAAGCCCGGGGCAGTTCGAGCCCAAGTGTCTCCCGTCGGCTACCAGTGAACTCATCGCATGTTGCCCATCATCATCAAACACTGCCACTCACGACAAACAATCAGAATCGTCCACGATATTCTACGGTGGAGTGCCGCCCGATGTCACGAGCGGGTCGCATCGCAATCGCCCACGTACCTGAACAGGGCAACAGCTGAAGACATAAACCCCGCCGTGTGAAGGTTTAAATAGGGACGATTCATGGGACCGGCGGACAATCTCATCAACCGACTTCGGCCCGCCCCAGGAAAACATGACGCTGTCCCGGGATGGACCCCTGTGCGAGCTGTGCTTAGCCCCAAACCACCCGACGACCTGACGTGACCCGATCGAAATGTTGTTTCCAACCATGTAAACAAGAGAGGGTCGGCCGAGAAGTGTGAGTAATTGACCACACCTCACGACGTTCCTTTCCCCATCCTCCTCCTCTATCGTCGCTCTCGTTATTCGGCACCGCCGATGTCGCGTTCCTCTCCGTAATTTCCTTCTTGTTAGTACCAGAAAGCAGTGCATGTCATGACCGACTCCCCGAACCGCCCCGGAAGCATCCGGGTCCTCCGCACTCGCGGCGGCGGGGGCCCCTCGCGAAACTCCTCCGCCCGATCCTCCGCCGCCTGGGACGACTACTCCTACCTCCACCCCGCCAACTACAACCATCACAGCCTACGTTCCGCCGAATCGCGCTTCTCTCTCAACGAGCAGTTCGCCGCTACCCGCCGCGAGTACGAGTTCGGCGACGACGACGCCTCGTCTATCCTCGAGCGCCTGACGCTCGCCTCCGAAATGGACACGGCCGGCGGGGACGAGAGCACCATCGCCGCGGGCGACGCGGTGCCGCAAGAGGCCGACGGTGTAGAGGGCGATTACTACGACCTGATGTGTCTGGCGAAGGACCCCACGCTCACACCTGATCAAGTGCGCAAAGCGTACCATCGGCTGCTGTTATATTTGCACAAGGACGGATTACCGGAGAATCTGCACGCTGTTGCGCAGCCGTGGTTTAACCTTGTACAAAGGGGCTTCGAGACGCTGATTGACCCGCATCGGAGGGCGCTGTATGATGCGAGCCAGCTGCGGGATTTGACGCAGGAGATCGAGCTTCCGGTGGATGACGATTATCGATACGCATACGACTTGTCATTAAAGGAGCAGTTGAGGCAAAGAGCAGCGGATGTGGTGCAGACGTCGTCGGATTTGGGTATTCGATTCGATGCGTCCAAGGCAGTGAGACAGTCCTCTACGGTGACGCCGTTAGACTTCACGTTGAGTCACTCCGTGACCGTTGGATTGCCTGTGCTGGGTCGATTCATCGATCGGTCGGTTGGCTCAGGGCGGCGTGTGCCTTCAGCATCGAAGCGAGTGCCCTCTATTGCAGTCAACGAGGTAACGGAATCCGAGCAAAGGAGGGGGCTGATGATGTATCTGCCTCCGCCGCAAGTCACCCTGACAGGGTCGGTGTACGGTATCGTGGAGGAGATTTATCGTGTTCCGTTGCCGCTACTCGCGGATCGCTACCAGCCTCTCCTCCCCTTGACGATACCTCGTAAACGAATCATACAATTAGCAGAGCAGCGGCCGTGTCCTCTCATTAGTCTCAAGTTTCGTCAGGATATAATCCACAGAAACGCTGAGGACCGCATGGCCAAAACGACCGTGGAGGTGGAGAGCGAAGTACTTCCCGAATCTTCATTGACTGCGAGGCTATCCCATCCCGTACACCTACCAAACAGCCCGAATCCAATCATCTTTGAGGGAAGCGCCCGCTCAGGACGCCCCTGGTTCCGTGAGCCTCCACGCGTTGCAGTCGGGCTGAACCGTTGGCTCGGCGCCGGAACCGCCTATGCCTTCGCAGACAGCGGCGATTGGAGCATGTGGCCCGGCGAAACGATCAAGCTGCTCTCCGACTTCTCTCAAGTCAGCAAAACCCAGCTGCTTACCGAGTTTCCCATGAAGACGTCCGCGAGTGTCGAGATCGGATACACGACTGCCCCTGAACGAGTACCCTCTGCAGGCCACGAGGATACTCCGAGAGGCGAATGCGGCATCCGCGGCTTAGATTATGAGAACAGCGTCAGCAGTGACGGGTCGTGGACCGTCTCGACGTCGCTTACAGCAAACGCCGCGGCAGGTTACCTACGCTACGGCCGCGACCTGCCTATCCCCGGCTCAAAGTCCACGAGATTGGAAGTCGAGCTGTGCTCCAACACCCTCCTCGACCGCTACGTGGCCGTGCGAAATCTCTGGAACATCGGCCGCTTCTCCAAGCTCGGCCTTGAGTTCGGCGTCAGCCTGCACAGCTTACACCTCTCGCTCTACTGGTCTCGTCTCAGTCAGCGCCTCAGCGTCCCGCTGCTTCTGTCGCCTCGTGCCGAGTACAGCCCTGCGGTCTTCTTTTACGCAAGCGCCGTGCCGCTCCTTGCTTTCGCGGCGAAGCAATTCCTTGCGAAAACCACGCGTGCTGCGCCGGCGCAGATTGACCTCCAGGCCTATATCGCTAGGAAGCGTGCTGCAGCGGACGACATTGCTTCTCTGCTCGCTGGATCTGTCGAGGCAAGGCAGCGCATTGAGAGAAAGCGCGGTGGGCTTGTCATCTTGAGCGCCAAGTTTGGAGTAAAAGAGGGGGCGGACTGGGCGGTGGAGGAGGTTGCAGATGTCACATTGGCTGTGGCGGCGTTAGTTGAGGATGGCAAGCTGAGAATTCCCGCCGGGGTGCGAAAGGGCTCGATGTTGGGATTCTGGGACCCAGCACCTTTAAGACGCAAGGCGCTACACGTAAGATATCTGTGGAGGGGTAAGGAAGGAACGGTGGAGGTCATGGGGCGGGACGAACTGGTTCTCCCGCCTTCGAAGAGAGATGTTTCATGATGATGTGTCACGGGACTGTATGAAATTTGCATCCACGGAGTATGTAAAGTTGCATTTGGAGGTGTTCTCGTCTTTATATATATCCAGTACCGGCTTCATGACTGAACAAACTAGGGAAACAGAATAGCTACCAGGTGGCTGAAGACAAGTTTGATGAAAGTCTCTTGATGACGAAATGCATCACCGATGGTTTGACTACAAGGCAATATTTCTCCTACAGCCAATCTATTGACTGTAAGCAGCTGCCGTCTCCATACCGAAGATTTCTTGAGAAGACTCGTGGAAAGTGGTTGATTTGAGGCCTAGGTGAAGGCCCATTGCAAGCAAGTATCCCAAGACTACGCATACCCCAGGATCTCTGCAATGACATGGCAACACGAATCTTCTTAGGGGTTTTCTTCCCACGAACAGAAGAAGCGAGGAATCAGGATGATTACAAGCTTGAAGTGAAACCAGCAATTTACTTTGACCCAGTTCTCGGCCGAAAACAAACGTCGTCTGAATTTGCCGACTGGTATCTGCTTCAACTAGATGACTTATCACGAAATGTGAGGATCAAAGCCAGATTGTGCGGGTACATCCAATTCCGGTGGCTATCTGATATTCCCGACTACGATCCCGAAAGCCACAATTCCGCTTGCGGTAGCGACATCAAAGACATGAGGCGGATCGGTCTTGAGCATCATGTGGACGATTACTAGACTGTTTGGCGCAGCTCATTGACCCCGGAATTCAGTCTCTGAACAGCTAAATCAGGTCACGAAGTCTGCTTCAAGCTTCTTTGCCGTGGCCTCAAAAAGAAGCTCTGTCTTTCGCAAGATGCTTAAGCACTAGACGAGTTTACCATAACAGTTCGGAAATATCATTCTTGATTTACCCGCAGTCATCGGGAGCAGAACACCCCATATGCCCGGCGAAGTCAACGCACAGGTCTTCCTCTATGGACCAAAGGATCCCAGGCTGGTGCAAGTCATTCCAAATCTCCTTCCGACCATCTGAGCCATCTTGCTAAAAGAACCCAACCCAAACAGGTTTCTCCGTCGATCGAACTCCCTGCTGCCAATGAAGTCCAGATCGCGATGAGGGCTACGACGTTATGCGGATCTGACCTCCACTATGACACACATTTCAAGAATGGAGACATTCAGATCAAGGAAGTCTGTGTGCATGGGAGGTATAACGTATGTGAGAAGATGCGGCTTCGCGATCGGCAAAGCCATTGTGTTTCGGTCACACAGACTTGCGATATGCTGAGTTCATCGGGCTTCTTCATCCCCTACGTCAAAGCGAGTGGCGGGGTTTTCCTAGACCTCAGTATTCACGATGTTGACCTTTGCCTCTGGTTCCTCGGAGGCGGTGCGGTCAAGAGCGTCTCGGCTGCCGCTAGTGGCGTGTGTGCGGTTCACCCGGAGCTCTCTGAGCTTGGTGATGTTGAAAACGGTGTCGGGATTGTGGAATTCTGGGACGGCAAGATTGCTCAGTTCTTCGTTTCGCGAATCATGGCGACAGGTCAGCATGACATGCCTGAGATTGTGGGCACAACGGGGAAAAGTGTGGTTAATGGACACCCAAGCAACTCACTCGTGGAAATGCATGAGGTTGGAGGCATTCGACGGGGACTGTCAACAGACTACTACGGCCGCTTTGAGCAAGCCGTGATCCGTACAAATGAAGATAGACACTCTAGACCCAGATGACAAGGTTGAGAGATATGAGGGATGCTACGACATCGTCGGCACAGGCAGTAGAGATCGCGGTGGCGTTACGCGATAGTCTTACATCTGGATCAAAAGTTCATTTCGACGAGACAGGCTGTCGTAAGTCTTGATCGCACCAATGAATAGCATCTCAACCCAGATAATCAATGAAGCAATATTAAATACTTGCAACGAACTTCCCAATTGAGATTACGGGTATGAATTGATCGTTCTGGCCCGCATACTCGCTGATGACCACGGAATCCGAAGGTTGGTGGTTAGTCGTACTGCCGTGCAAATATGCTAGCTAGGTGAAAGTCTCACATGGACATTCTTCAGCACGAAAGGCATTGGTGGCTCCTCCTGACGGGCTGTACTTAAGATATGTAACTGCATTTTGTCGGTTTGATGAGCTTGATTGAGTGGTTCACAACAGAGACGAAGGTTGCTTCCGTTGGTTTGCCAGCAACCCCTGAAGCTTCCCTCTAGTGCTTACCAACCTCGTTACGGGGTAGTGCTACCGGGGCATTGGCATATCAAAGTGCGAAATCAGAGAAGACAGTCGTCATGGGGCTTGATTGACTGATTGCCAAGTCCATTCAACCATTGATGATCGCCGGAGTGAATGCACAACTCGCATCAACTTGCATCGATTTTCGTACTGCCAAGTCCATTCAACTATTGATTATCATTAGAGTGAATGCACAACCTGCAGCAAATGCCACAAAGGACGGGCGCCAGTTGACATCCGATTGCAACCCTGTCCCATCTAGCCAGTACCGGACGAATTACAGTCGACACATCTGTATCATATCGCCTGCAGACCGTGCTGAAGCTTGGGCATCAGCAGTTCGGGCCTCCATAGGGAGCTGCAATAGAACGTGCCGCTGACGTCTCCGCCGAGTCACTCGACATGCTTCGTATATCGTATATCTATGCATCGCAGCTTGATAATCTTCAAAACCCGTACGTGTTCGCGAAAGGGGAAACGATTATTGCAAACCCAACTGTGCAGAACGCTCGCAAAGAACCGATTCGACATAGGAAAACTCTCATGATGGTGAACTTGACACTTCTCTCTTTCGAGGCTTCAACTTCACAGTTGGCCTTCCTGGTCTTAGGAACATTTGCAGGATGGTACATGACTGCTGCCTTTCTTTCATGGCATCGTCTACGGCACATCCCTGGACCGGTTTTGGGCTCGATCTCTTACTTCTGGCTTGTGCGCATTGCCGGCAGCGGCAGACAGGAAGAGCTGTATCGGACCATCAACACTCAATACGACAGCCGCCTCGTCCGTGTTGGGCCCAACGAGCTCCTGACAGATGATGCCGAGCTTCTCCGTCGCATTAATGCCGTACGGAGCGACTATGGCAAAGACAACTGGTACTTTTCCAGCCGCTTCAACCCATACCAGGAGACAATGATCACGACGGTGGACAGGGTAATGCACGACAAAATGAAGAACAAGACAGCCGCCGCATACGCTGGACGCGAGGTGGATCTATTGGAGCCAAGTGTTAACGAGCAAATCACCAAGGCCGTCAAACTCCTGAAGGAAAGATACGCCGACTCAGATCGTCTGGTAGATATGGCCCTCCTGCCCGCTTATCTCACAATGGATGTCATTACAAGCGCAGCATTTGGCAAACCGTTCGGACATCTTGATTCCGACGCTGATGTCTTCGGGTTCATCGCCCAAATGAGAGACAACTGGCCAATCTTAGCTGTCACGCTAGATGCACCATGGATTCGCAGCGTTCGATTCTCAAAGTGGTTCCTAAGGCTGCTTGGACCAAGGCCAACAGATTTGCATGGTATGGTAAGTTGAAGCACCTAGCAGTAAGATTTCGATATTATTTAGCAATGCGGAAGCGAAACCTGATCTCCCACCCTCTGTCATTCGGAATCTGTAGCTGACTGAAACTCGACATGAATAAAGGGCCAAATGATGGGGTGAGTCTTCGGTGACTGATGCAAGTTTTGAGCCTCACGCTAAGTTCCGCATCACAATTAGAGTTGCAGAGAAACACGTTGGCGAGAGGTTCAACTCAGCCTCAGAGCCCCAAAAGGACATGCTGGTACGTCGCATGGATTCATCCCCAACTCCTAGTAGGCCTTCTGTTCATGTTGCTTTCTAGGGTTCATGGATCAAAAACGGCATGACAAAAGAGGAATGCGAAGCGGAAGGCCTTTTTGCGTTGGCTGCTGGCTCAGACACTACCGCCTCGGTGATCCGCATCACCATGCTGCACTTGATGACCAATGTCCGTGTTTATCTCAAGTTCAAGGACACCATTCGCCAGGCCGTCAAGTCTGGAGTCTCAACTCCTATCACAGCTGATGAAGGTGTCAAAATTCCCTTTCTCCGGGTGAGTCAAAACTGTCAGTCTTCTTCGCGGTGCCGCAATAACACGCTATGAAACTTTCAGGCCTTGATTTATGAGGGAATCCGCATCCGGGCACCTGCAACAGGGCTTTATCCCAAGACTGTTCCACCGCAAGGTGACACCATTGACGGCAAATTCATCCCTGGTGGCACCGCCATTGGTATAAATGCACCTGGGATGCTCAGATCCCGTTCTATATTTGGCCCAGATGCAGACCTCTTTCGACCGGAGAGATTCTTAGAGGTTGATGACCAAACTAGAGCGCAACTGGAGCGCGAGGTGGAAATGGCGTTTGGCTACGGACGGTACATGTGCGCCGGGAAGCCAGTCGCCTTCATGGAACTGTACAAAACATTCTTCGAGGTAAGTTGCCAACCATGTCAGGCGAAGTTAGAACAAAGTCTGACGTTGGAGTAGCTGATGCGCAACTTCGACTTTGAACTTGCTAATCCAGTCAAGCCTTGGGACTCTTATAGCTATAATGTTTTCGTCGAAGAAAATATGTGGGTGAAGGTAACTGTGGCGGAAATCAAGTAAACTCTCGTGCGCCTGTCTCGTCAAGAAGACGAAGCTTCTCAATCTAGCTATAATTTGATTTTGCTGCACGCAAGCCTCAGAACCTAGGTGCACCAAACAAGAGCTCCAAACCCATCCAGCCCAAGTTTAGATCGAAATTGATGTCGAGTTATAATTTTACGGAAGACGGCGTACCTACAGGCAAATACGCCGCCACGCATGATGCAAGCCCCAAAATTTGACCGGGATTCATACCCCGGCCGATTAACTCATCGTCTGAATTCTATAGCAGGGCACCGTTACGAGAAGACTTACCTCGTATCCCAGAGCTCTGGGCCAGCAACATCTTCTGCTACAATCAATACGACTTTCTCAAGAAGCTCTCAGAGGGCAAGTCGTGGACATTCTCTGAGATTCGTCCCGATGGCATCGTGGGCTTTGCACCCACTGTCAACCCTATGAACATGGCCCAAGGGATCGGTCTCTACCTGAGCGTCTATCGAGCTGTGAACGGCGCTGGCGCAACAGTGCCTTCCCCCGGCCATGATCATGGCTACCAATCAACACAATCCGACACGTTCCAAGATATCCTCTCACAAATGGAGATCTACGCTGCCCTAAACTCGGATAAGTGCGGTAATGGTGGCGTCTCCAACATCGCCGATGGAAGAACGGTGTCATGGTCATAAGTGTGGCCGGGACTGTGCGCGCATTTTGGACTCGTGGGTCAGGGCCCTGTGGCCAGACCGATCAAGATGGAGGATTTTGTCAAGGGGGCATCAGGAAGCGTGGACAGCACTAGCCAAAGAACACGGGTTGGATGAGAAGCTTATCGACCTGCAAGGTTAGGGCCACACTCACTTTATGCTAGTCGTAGTCGACTTCGACTTCGATCGGCAGTATGGCCGACCTGTCACGGTCTCGCGAGGTTGGATTTTCCTAGGAAATTGACACCGTGCAGGGTTATGTTCGGTCTTGGGAGCGAATGCGTGCTGCTAAGCTGCTTCCTCCTCTGTAGGTAGATGTCAATGCTGAACTTACATAAACCAATCACTCTTTAAATTGGGCAAATCTGAAAAACACGCTCGTTGTGGCTTCCAATCTTTGGCATATACTTAAGTGAATTACTGCGCTTTTGACTTTCTAATAAGCAGAAGAGGTCGTCGGAGTGATAGTACTAATAATGGTTCGCCAGACGCTCGACACACACAATGGTAACGCTGGTAGGGAACTCTGGAAGTAAGCTAACTGCAAACTGACCTCATAAGGCCTCGTTTTTGAAAGGGCTGTCATCCGCTCATGCTTAGTGCTAACTTCAGTTTGATTCGCCTGTGGTAAAAAGGTATGGTGACCACAAAACGCCTCAATGTTCTACTCGACTCAGACACAGTCCACAGTTCATTTTCCTTCACCGAGTAATCGCTACGGAATCTGTTTTGTATAACTATTGGTATGATGAGAAGAATGCAGCTCGAATAGAAGACCAAAGAATTCGAGCCGTAAGCGACTTGCGACTGCTTCTTCTAAAGAGTAAATCCATCAGGACTGGTGACGACGTTAGCCAATACTTCATTAGTAGCCCTACACACTCTTCTCAGCACTATAAAAAAAATCACAAGTCTAGTCACGTAATTACAGAAATAATGTTGTTATCCCACTGGCAGGCGTGTCATGGTTGCCCCTTGAGCGGCCCAAATGCCAGCCTATTCGCCAGATTATACATGGGTCTGTGGCACATGAATGAAAATATCACGTGGCACATGGCGAGCGAAGTTCCGCACTTAACAATCTTTCATTGAGTTGAGAATCAAGGGTAAAATTGCTGTGGCAATAACAAGCGATATTGTCGAGTCCTTCCGCTTTTGGAGGCCTTCATATCCATGTCCTCCTGGTCCATGCGAACATGATGCACCCGTTGGCATCATATAAGCGAACAATAACCAAACTGTAGAATCGATGCGGTATGAGAAGAAAGTGTGGTGTCCAATGTGGATGTCGGTAATTAAGGCTCCAGCGCCAATTATTTGCGGAAGCGTTTTCTCCGGGGCTGTGATCCTAGAAATCTCAATCCGCATCGAGTGGTGCAAGGAAACTCATGATCTCCAAAGAACAAGGGTGCTTGATTGGGGGATTTCTGATTTAACAGCTCCTTGATAGTGGGAAAATTGACAGCACTTGGTTTTTTGTTTACTCGTGACTTACTCGGGACTTACTCGGGACGCTGATTAGCCTTGAGTTTAGGTGAATTATAGTCATTTCTGGGGATCTAGAAAACTATAAAATGTGTGTTAAGTCCAAGTCCGGAGAGAGGTGGTTATTTCGTATCGGGAGATCGGCAGCTTCAGATCAGAGCTCTTAATGGCACCGTTCAGCATTGTTTCTGTCGCGTTCTTCGCCGCTTCGAGCGGCGTTGCGGCCCGCGACATTTTTGTGTCCCCGACTGGTACCGGCACCGGCACCGGCAGTCAGACGGCTCCGTACGGTTCCATTCAATCGGCCGTCAACGCCGCCGCCGCTGGTGATACAATCTATCTCCGCCAAGGTACCTATGCGCCTGCTGCAAACGTTCAAGTTGGCAAAAGTGGAACCGCAACATGGCGCGCCCATGTCTGTACGTCCGTACCAGAATGAAAAGGTCATCGTTGACGGCGAAAACATGCCTGGGGAAGTACACAATTCTGCCATGAGCGGCATAGCCGTGGTCGCTGACATCTCCTGTAGAACCCCAAAAGCGCTAGACGAGTCACTTCCAAACTCTGAGCGAGCCATATTTCACATCCAGAATGCTAGCTAATGGGTATTCCGTGATTTAGAGTAAGTTCTTTGTCTCCCTCCTTCGTGCAAGCACTAATCACTAAACAGGTTAATAAACAGTCTATATGGTATCTACGCCCGCAACGCATCGCACAACTACTATGATAGCCTGTCAACACATGATAACTACGAGACTGGTTTCCAGCTTGAAGACGCCTCCTCTAATAACACCGTGCTCAACCTCGACTCTTACCGCAACCGCGACCCTCGAAAGAACGGCGAGAGCGCTGATGGCTTCGCCTGCAAGTCTGGCTCTGGCGAAGACAATATGCTTCGCAATGCGCGTCTCTGGGACAATGTTGATGACGGCCTCGATCTGTTCATGTTTGCCTCTCCCGTCACCCTAGAGGAGGTTTACTCGCGGGGCAACGGTTACAACCGATGGGGCTTTAGCCCTTTCGAGGGTGACGGCAACGGCTTCAAGCTCGGCATCACGGACAAACCGCCGGCCAACCACGTTATTCGCAATTCTATCGCCTTTGGCAATTTCAAGAAGGGCTTCATCGATAACGGTAACCCGGGGTCTTTGACTTTCGAGCGCAACACGGCATGGAACAACGGCGATACAGGCTTTGTCATGCGAAGCTCCTCGTCTAAGATGACAGGCAACATCGTCGCAGTTAACGTCGGCAGTGTGCAAGTCAGCCTTGCCAGCTCCGTCACTGCTTCTGTTAACTCATGGAACTCTGGCAGCCGGCCCAACAGCTCGTTCGTCAGTGTCAATACTTCTATTCTGAAGGGACCTCGAGGTTCAAATAAGAAGGTGCAAGGCAGCAATTTTCTGATATCGGCGTCAGGCCAAGCTATTGGCGCAACGACCTTGCAAGAGGTGTAAGCAAGCTCTGGAAGGAAAAGCTTGGTTAGATCTAAGATTCGCTAGTGCAGATGTTGTATTTTGCTGTAGTGAGGTCTTAGAGTACAAATGCACTAAGGTATAATATAATAGCAAGAAGTCTGCAAGCCTTAGATGGTTCATTCTCTAGAGCGTTTCACCAGGCATAGCGCATCTAAGACGAGACCTTTTCCTTATTTCTTCGATTTCAGAAATAGCTTAAGCTACCTTATAGTGGAACCAGTTTAAAAACAACTGTAATTATGAAGAGCGGAGCTCTGCAATAAATGATGAATGATGAATGGAACTGCCTGTGATAGGTAAATAAATATATCTCTTAATAAGTCTCTGGGGTGATATATCTAGTGAGACTAAATATATAGGTAGGGGTTACTATAGGAAGGAGGTCTACTCTGGTAGGAGACCTACTCTATATTATATAATAGCTCCTAGTCTGAAAAAAGCAATATCCTTATTATAACTTAAAAAAAAAGAGAAAGAAAATAAAAGGAAATAAGTAAAGAAATAATTATAATTCTATATCTATTATAGTATTTATTATAGTATTATATCTTATATAATTCTATACTAAGTCCTTATCTCTATTCTATTTTATTTCCTACTATTAAATATCTATATTATATATTAAAGGTTAGTTATTATTCTAGGTGTCCTAGTTATTCTATATATATAATATAGAGTTAGTAGTAAAGGTAGATTAGTCTTTATTAGTTAAGTATATATTATTAGATCCTAGTTATAGGTTTTTATCTTTATCTTATAAGTTATTATTCTATTAGTCTTATTAATATTCTAGGGATAGAGATATATAGCTAATTACTTTAGCTTTAGGGACTATAGTGCTAGTAGCACTATATTATATAGCTAGGAGCTTATAGTTAGACTATATACTCTTTAAGGCTAATTATATTATATTAATTTAGGCCTTTAAGTATAAGTGAGATTTTAATTTCTTATTAGAGTTTATAATAGGGGTATAAGGTTTAGGGTATCTGTTATCTATAATTTATATATATATATAATATATTTCTATAGTTATATAGATAGAATATTTATTATTAGTAGTGTTATTTTTATGAGGTTTGCTAGTTATAGTTATTATAGGGTTTTAGTGTTTAATATTAAAGGTAGACTTTATTAAAAGGGGTAGATAGTAGAAGAAATTATAATAAGGTTCTTTGCACAGTCTATAGTTATATAGATATATAGAGGGCTTCCTCTTTATCTAACCTTATATTTACTTACTTATCTATTTCTTAGTTTCCTCTCTATAGTTAGTGTTAATATATCTATTATAGTTATAATATATATAGAGGAGTATATATTCTAGATCCTTAAAAGGTTAAGTAATATTAATATATTAATAGTTAAAGTGCTAGTTCTAATAGTTAATAATAAGGTTAGATATTATAAAGTTTGCTTATAGTGCTGTGTTATTAACTTTCTTAGCTTAGTTCTTAGTGTTAAGAATTGTAATTATTATGCCTCTTATATAAGTAGTAATAACTACTATATAAGGGGTGTTATTAAGGAAGCTAAGTAAGTCTGAGCAAACTATATTAAAGATAATAATATTAGCCTCTACTAATATAGAGTTATTAACTATTCTAAATTAGATATTATCTTTAATAAATTAATTTATAGTAATTCTTTTCTATTTTTATCTATAAGCTATTAATTAGCTAGAGTATTCTATAATAATTATTAAATTACCCTATTTAGTATTATCTAAAGTAGATAGAAAACCTTTTATAAATAAGGTAAGAATAAGTTAGATAATATAGTTTTAGTTAGTAATATTAGCTTTTAAAGTGCTAATATATTATTTATTACCTTTAACTATATTTATAATAAAACTGTTTGCTATAGGATTATTAAGGTAGAATAGCTTTTTGCTAAGATATCTAAAGAAGTTTACTATATCTATATTAAAATAAATAATATTTATCTTTCCTTTATATAGGTTTTTTATAGCCTATTTAGTGATTCTGTTCTAGTTTTATTAGTTAATAAGAAAGGTAGTAAATAGGGCTCTAGCAGTTTCTATATAGAAAAGGAATAATATAAGGCATTATAGAGAGAAGGAAGCCTTATAGCTATAAGTATTATATACTTTTAATATAGATCTAAATTAGACTATATCCCCTATAGTGATAATAAGCTTTAGGTTATAGTGGGTAAGTATTATCTACTATTATGCTTCTAGTATATAACCTATCTTATTTATAAAAATAGTAAATAGTAACTATATAGTGTTATTATTCTTATTATATATAGATATATAATTAGTAACTATATATAGAGTTATAATAATAAAGTAAATTTATAGGAGTATTATAGTAATTAGTATATCTATATTACTAATAGCTTAGATATATTCTTCTAGAGTCTATTTAGGCTTAGATTAGAGTTCTATAAGGATGTTAAACTTAATATCTTTATTTTCTTTTGCTTTCTCTATTATAAATAGATACTATATTACTAAGAAATCTAGATTAGTAAGTGGGTGTTTATAATCTTTATAGTTATCTGCTATATTAATAAAGTGAGTGATTATAGATATAGTACTATTTAGTCTAATCTAGAGTTTATCTAGGTTATACTATCTATAACCTATAATAGCTACTATTATAATATAGTAAGTATAAAGATAATAGATACCTTTAGGATTATAGAGAGTATATTTAAGTTTAGTAATAGTATTATTATAGAGTTTATTAAAATATAGTAACTAGATTACTTTAAGAGAAGTGTTATAGCTTAATATAGAGGCTATATTAAGTATAGTTAATATTTTTCCTAAGCCTGGGCTACTACTAAAAGTGAGAAGTTAAGCTAGGTAATAGTATAATATTATAGTGAGAATATTATAGAGGGGTTAGAGCTTTAGCTATATAAGTTTTAGTAGATCTTAGTAGATATTATAGTAGTATATAGTAGTGAATTTTAATATAAAGTGCTAAATTATATTATAATATAAACCTTCTAGTGCTATAGATATTTTAGAAATTACTACTATCTTAGCTTTAATAGTATCTTAGAGAATCTAGGTATAGAAGATTATTAATATTTACTAATATAGGGAGTTACTATTAAATACTATATAGATTATCTATTCTAAGGTAGTAGACTTATAAAGGGATTTAATTATATTAGGATATATTAGGAATTTAATAGGGGGTGCTTCTATAGATAATAGCTAGCCTTATTTATATAAAATATAAATACTAAGGTAGATAGTATCTATAGGTCTGTTTAGGAGTAGTAAGACTTAAGTTACTAAGCAGAAAGGTAGATAGTTATATATAGGTATAGTAAGGTTAATATCTTTAAATATTTATAGAAGAATATTAAGCTATTTATTTTTATCTATATAAATAGGGAAGAAATAAGGTAGGAGGCTAATAGCTATAAGTATATATATATTTTAGGAAGTTATATTTTTAGGCAGGTTATTAGTAAGCTTAGGTAGTAGCTAATTAGGAAGAGTAGTGATAATATTAGCTACTATATCTATATTCTAGTTAGACTTAGCTTCTTTATAAATATACTCTTATACTCTATATAAGAAAATATTATATTTAGTAGATAGTTCTAGTATTCTAGTAATAAGATAGTTAAGGGTATATTATATAGAGGTATTAGTATTAGATTTATTTAGGAGGAGGTTCTATAGTATAGGAGGTGATATATTAGGGAGGATAACTTTAAATAATATACTAATATTAAGTATAGAAAGGCTCTTAATAGTTAGATCTAGTATAACTATACTAAGGTATTATTAGATAGTGCTATTAGGTTAGATACTATATTTATTCTTATCTAATAGCTATACTAATTATAGATCTAGAAAGAGTACTACTTTATAAAAGGTATATATTTCTAACTTAGCTATACTGCTATTATTAACTTTAAATTTCTTATAGTTAGATATCTATAAGGCTATTATATATAAGGTATCTATAAGGAAGACTAGTTATAATAGTATTAGGAGTAAGGGTTTTTTAGTGCTAACTTAAATAGTTCTCTAGTTAAGCTAATAGGGGTTACTAGGGTCTTTAAAGTAGTGAGATAAGGTATTCTAGATATATATTAAGTTATTAATTATATTCTTAATATTATTAAATAAGATAGAGAGAAATTAAGAGATACTTACTTAGTTAGGGGGGAGTATTATTAAAAGTTTTATATCTATATCTTCTATAAGGATATTCTTTTACTACTAATTAAGATATATTTATGCTAGCTTATTATTAGTAGTTAGGTATATTATAGCTAACTAAGTCTATCTATAGTCTACTATAAGTATAATAGTAATATAATTATAGAGTTTCTGAACCTCTAGTATTAATAATAATAATATAGTGTTATTTTAATTAATAGCTTTAATAATAGATATAGAAGTCAGAGTATAGATAGGGATCTTAATTTTTATAAAGCAGAAATATTTACCTTTTACTTTATAGTAGTATGAAAGTTAAAGTTTTCTAGAGAGAGTAAGTAACTTAATAATAGTGAGGAGAGTATAGATACTACTTAGGTCTAAACCTACTTTAATAAGTATAGATAGAAGGTATTTTATAATAAGCTTATTAGTTCTAAGTAAGTATATAAGCTTTAAGGATTTAAGAGATATATCTTAAGCTTTTAATATAACTTATTATATATTAAGTAAGAGTATACTGATTTTAGAGATATTAACTATAGTATATTTATAATATTTCTTATTAATAGTGTTAACTAAGAGGTTATTAATTATATTAGTAATATTAAGTGCTTCTAGTGGGGTAGTAAATTTAGGGATTTTTCCCTTATAATAATTAATATTAATATAGATATAAGGAGGCAATTCTTTATTATATTTAGGCTTATTTCTCTAGAAATTAATAGGATTTATATTATTATATATAATATCCTTATTATTAAAGTTCTAGTTAGTGGATATATTTCTCTATCTATTATTAACCTATAGTATATTATTATCCTAGATAGTAGCAGTATTTACCTAACTATTCTTAACCTAGGGGGTATTTTAGTTATTAATAGTATTATACTGATTCTTAGGAGTTTAAGCTTAGTAAGTCTCCTCTATATACTAATCTTTAGTTATAGAGGGTTAAGTAGTGTTATTAGTATAGATAGAGGGGCTTTAGTAATTAAATAGGTTTAAGGAGTTTCTAGTAACTATTAACTATAATTATTAATATTTAGCTATAGGTATATACTTATTTAGAGAGGGTAGTTAAGTATAGTTAGTAGATTTTTACTAGAGAAATTTATTTAGGCTATATTAAAGCTAATTAGTAATAATTAGATAATAAATAGTAAAGATATTAGTGGAGTTTTATAAATAAGGAGATTAGGGAATTTTTAACTTATAAGTTTAGGGATATAATAGGTTACTACTAGAAGTAGTAGGTTACTTAGAGTCTATTATATCTAGATATATTAAAGGCTAATAATATTAAAAATTTAAAGAGGTGTTAGTGAGGTTTTTATTAAAGTTAAGAGTGTGAGTAGTTATTAGTAATAATAATAATTTAGAAAGAATAATAATTTAGGAGGAGTTAAGGATTTTTTATTAATTAGGTAGTATTTAGAAAAAAGTTATAGGTAAGGAGGAAAAAAGGGAAAAAACAAAAATAAAGGTGAGTATTAATAAGAGGAAGGCATAAAGGCAGGAAGTTAGTAAAAGTGGGTTTATAACAGTTAGCTTAATAGAGAAAGGAGGTAAAAAAATTTTTTTAGTAATTAATAAGGTAAAGATTAAAACCTAGTTATCTATAGCTAATAAATTAAGGTAGAGAGTATATATTATATAAAATATAAGAGGTAATAATACTTATATAGATATAAACTCTTAATAAAAAGGTGCTTTATCCTATTATATCTATGCCTTATATAAATAATGCTCTATTATATATTACAATTTATAGTACTTATATACTAGGTTAGAGATATCTTATTTAATAATATTAGTGAGGTGCTAGGTGGGCTTAGAGTAGCCTAACTATTTAATATAATAGTAAAGTTTTCTATTATAGATATTATAAGTAAGGATTTTCTTAATAATAAATTTCTCTTTATTACTTTATTATAAGGGATCTAGAGGCTAGCTTAGTTAGTTAAAGGGATCTTTTTAGACTAGTTTAAGATATTTAATAGATATTTTAGGGTGCTATTTAAGCTATAATAGTAAATAGATATAGTATTTTAATAGGTTAATAATCTTTTTAATCTTAAATAGTTCTTTATAAGTATAAGAGAATTTAGTCTAGCTATTAAGATAGTATTCTAGAAGTCCTTTTTTTAAAAGTTTAATATAGACTATATTATCTATTACTAACTATAGAGGTAGATAGTGATTATTATTATAGTAGGTCTTTATCTTTATTAAGGAGATCTAGCAGGCCTTCTATACTTCTTAGTGAATTTTATATTATTAAGATCTAAAATCTATAGCTAGTTAATTTATTAAAGATAAAAAGAACTTAGCTATTTTACTAAAGAGGACTTTATAGAAAATATACTTTATAGTAGCTAAGACTAATATATTAAGATAGACTAGGATATAAAGCAGGATATTTTTCTAATTAGAATAGTTAAGCTAGAAACTAATTAAAGCTTAAAATATATAGATAATTATTTAAATAGTCTTTTTAACTTATCTATTAGCTTAATAATAGTATACTATAGAGACTTTAAGTTAGATATTAATAATAGTATATAAGAATATCTATAAGGCTAAGACTAGCTTAGGGTTAATATTAAAAATAAAGATATTAAATAAGCTCTAATTTAAGTAGATATTATAGATATATAAAGTAGCCTATTATTCTATAGTCTAATTTATATAATTAATAAGTTTTTTAGTAAACTTAGAGGTTTTATCTATAAAAAAGAGTATAGTATTATAGCCTTATTTTAATATAGATAGTGCTATAATAAAGTTAAGATAGATTATGGAGAGAGAGATATAAGGTACTTTAATTAGGGTGAGATTACTATAGGAGGCATTTTAATTAGATTTAGCTTTATAGTATTCTAGATAATAGATAATATATAATTATAGTTCTTAATATATACTCCAGAAAAAACAGATTTATTATAAAAAATTATATACTTATCCTATACTAATATATACTCTATTATTATAGGCGGCTTTATAGATATTAGGTATAACTGCTTAAGGTATATAAAGGTATAAATTATCCTTATTTTAGAGGTAGAGAAGCTTTTAATTATTAAGCAAGAAGCTATGCAGGCGGTTTTAGTTAGTTTAGATTATATTATTATAAATTTAATAAAAGGTAGAGTCTATTAGCAGCATTTAGAGAATCCTAAAGCAAAATTTATTAATTATTATTAATTCTATAGTAATTGTGTCTGCTTCCACTATATTAGGGGGGTTCTATGTTGTATTATTAGGTTATGGCTTATTATATTACTGTTATAGTTAAGCGTCTTAGCATATTATAATCTAAACTTTGCGTGATAGTTAGGTTCTGTTAGGTAACTATATCTGTTAGTTAGGATTAGTTAGGTTCTAGACAGTGTTAGGGTTAGGAGGCTCTAGATTATTATTAGCTTTATTATTATTATTATCAATAAGTGATATATAGGGTAATAGAGTGGAAATTAGCAGTCTTAATAAGGTATTAGTATTAATATACTTATAGCTAGAATAATATTAAATTATAATATAGTCTATCTATTTAGTAAGTATAAGCTTTTAGTTAACTAAATAATAACAGCCTTTTAGCTTATCTAAACTAACTATTTAGAATATATTCCTAACTACTATATAGTCTGAAAGCATATAGATTATACTATTATTAAGGTAGTATTCCAGTTTATATAGTAACCAGACTAGGGTAAGGGTCTTAATTTCTATAATAGTATAGTTTGCTTCAGCTTATAATAATATATATAATAAAAAGAGAATAGGCTGCATTTTGCTATCAGGTTATTCCTAATATAAAGCTATACTAAAGCCCTTATAACTACTATTAATATAAAGGATAAATAGTTTAGAGTAGTCTGAAAAAGCATAATCTACTATATTAGCAAGTTTGTGTTTAATATAGTCCCAGGCCTTAGTAGTATTACTCTATATATATTAATATTAGTTATTCTCCTTATAACATTATATTTTCCTTACTTTAGATATATTATCTATAATTAGGAGTAGAGGGGATAGCTAATATTATACTATAAAAGTATTATATTATAGATTCTTAGGAGGTAAATTACAGAATCCTATTATCTTAATCTTTATTAATAGATTAATAATTTATATATACTTAAAGATAAATTTATAATAATAATCTATAAGGTTTAAGCTACTTTTTAAATCTTATAGGTTAGTTAGTATTAAGAGTGCTAAAATAGCTTCTATTTTCTAATAAGTAGTGCCTAGCTCTAATTATAAGATCTAGTATTTAAGTGCTTTTAGTTCTAGCTAGGTAAAGTAGTATTTAGACAGAGAGAGATAGTAACTAGACTTTTAAAGAAGTATTAGTGAGAGATATAAGTATATTAAATATTCTTCCTTAGTTTATAAATAGATAATAATATTATTAATATATATAAGTATAAACTGCTAGAGATAAAGTCTAAATAGGTATTCTATATAATACTAAAAAAAGGCTAGAGATAAGATAAGGCTTATAATAGTAATTATAAAATATTTATAGCTATAGTGAGAGGTAATAAATACTATTTTCTACTTATCTTTAGGTATAATTAGTTAATTAAAGAATTCTTTAGTAATATTAACTACTAAGAAGATATTACTACTAGATAAGAAGTTAAGGATCTTATTCTATTAGGGAAGTAGGTAAGTATCTAACTTTATTTTAGTGTTAACTTAATAAAGGTTAACAATAATATATAGTTTGCTATTTTGCTAGATAATAAATACTAAAGTAGCTACTAAGCAAGGTTCTCCTAAAAGTACCTTTTTAATAATATTAGCTTTTAGTAAGAAGTCTAAAATAGTATCTATCTCTATCTTATCTTATTAAGATAAGAAGTATAGATATTAATATAGATTAGTAATATTAACATTATCCTTAAATAAGATAGATATATTAATACTATTATTAAATCTACTTATACTAAGAGTAAATAATAAGTAGAAATTATTAATAAGCTACTAGACTTAATATTTATACTCTTATTCCTAATAGTTAGATATATCTATAGTAATATCTAGGAGATTATTATTATATTCCTATAGTATATAAAATAGATATCTATTAGAATATTTTAGGTTAAGAGGTTTATTATCCAGGCTATCTAGGCTTAATAAATCTATAAGAGAAATAGCTAAAGATATATTAATAATAAAGAAATCTACTAATAAGGTAACTTTAATATATTATAATAAGCTTAAGCATTATCCTTTATATATTATTATTAAAACTAATCTAAAATTTAAAAAAGGAAAAATATAGTTCTAGCTAGTAGTAATAGTATATAATAGTAACCTATATAATAGGTACTATAGGTTAGAGAAGGAGCAGGGTTATAGAGTATAGCTATAAGGTATAACTAGTAGTGCTTAGTATTAAATTAGTATATTAAAACTATAACCTAGAGAAAGAATATAGTTCTATTCTATATATACTTATACTTATTAATATTATAATAGTTAATATAGTATAGTTAAGGTAATAGAAATAGAATTACTATTATCTATAATTAGGTAGTTATTCTTATATAGGTTACCCTAATAGATATAAAGAGTGTGTTTATATAAGAAATATCCTCTAAGAATAAATTTATAAAATATAGAATTAGTAATATATATTAGTTTATTAACCTTAAAAATAAAACTATCTTATCCTTATAGAATAATAGGAATAGTAGCTATAGAGGAAATTAAAGGTTCTCTCTAGCTAATATCTCTAAGTTAGAAAGATTTATAGAGTTTAATATTAACATCTAAATAATACTTATTTATAAACTTTTATTTAATTAGTAATAGAGCTAAGTAAGTGTTTAGTAAAGTAGTATATCTAAGGCTTAATAGGGTATAAATAACTATATTTAGATAGGAGTAAGAGTTAAATTAATAGGATATTCTGTTAACTATAAGGAATATATAAGTCTTAGTATAAGTATAAGAGGGAACTTAGATTATATATTTAATATCTAACTAATCTAAGGTTTTATTAATTATAAGTAGAATACTTAGTGTGATCTATTTATCCTCTACCTATAGAATATTATTTTCTAGAGAAGATTCTAAATTAGGAATAATAGAAAGTAAGATAGTATATTTTCTATATTAATCTATATCTATCTTAGTTATAGATAATATTAAAGGTTTAATATTAAGAAATAAATTTAATATAGATAGAGGAGTTTATATATTATTATTAATAGTAGTATAATAGTTTAGTATTATAATATAGAATATTATAGGTAACTTCTAGTTATATTTAGTCTTAATATAAGATATCTTTATAGTAAGGATATTTTTATAGTAAAGTACTAGTAAGGTATATTCTATAATTAATAATTACTAATAGAGTTTAAAAACTCTAAATTAGAGAAAGAGTTATAGAAATTATAGTTATTATTATAGTAAGGATTATAGTAAGGTAATAAAGATATAGATAGTAATTAATTATAAAAACCTTTAGTAATAATATAGACTTTAATAGATTATAGAAACCTATTACTATTAGGTTAGTATCTTTAATATAGAGGGTAGTTAGTATCCTACTTATATTAATAATTATTAATCTATTCTTATTAATTATTATAAATAGAGTCTAGAGTTAGTATACTAAGTTAACTAAACTTATCCTTTAGTAGTTTATCTTTATTATAATAGTTCTAAGAGTTATTCTATTTATTATAATATTTCTAATATATATTCTAGTTATTATATTAGGAGTAGAAGTTATTATATTATTAGTTATAAGGTTTGTGATTATATACTAAGTATCTATCTTAGTTTTATTTCTAGTAGCAATCCTAGTTATAATTATTATAGTATTAATTATAACCTTATTTCTA
The DNA here is from genome assembly GCA_036785495.1 of Colletotrichum neosansevieriae. Classification (NCBI taxonomy): domain Eukaryota; kingdom Fungi; phylum Ascomycota; class Sordariomycetes; order Glomerellales; family Glomerellaceae; genus Colletotrichum; species Colletotrichum neosansevieriae. Next base: position 20,345 of record JAVHLV010000097.1, on the reverse strand, counting down.
GAAGTGGTTATTATAGTATTAAGTATGGAAGTCCTAATAATCTCCTTATAGGTAGTTATTATAATTATAATATTAATAATTATCTACTATATTAAGCTTTTTTTAAATCTGTTCTTAAAGTTTATAGTTTTATTTCTAGCTTGCTTATATAGTATATTCTTTAGCAAAAATCTAAGATTTAAGGTTTTATAGAGTGTTATAACTACTAAGGTAGATAAAAGCTATAAAGTCTAGGTCTATCCCTAGAATAAGATATTAATATTAGCTATCTTTATTATATTTACCTGCTTTATTATATAATCTAATCTTCTTATTAATATAGGTCTATAATAGTAATATATCTTTATTAGTAAAGATATGCTTAAGCTAATTAGCTTTAATAAGTATAGCTTTATAATTCTTCTAGAAATATTCTAAGAGCAATATTTTCTATAAGTTAAGGTTAGAGGTTATTTTAATATACTAATAGTAAGGGAGTAAGTTAAACTATTTACTACTATCTGTCTTTTTTATTAAGATACTATATCTAAGTATATAAGTAACTATATTAGCTTTATATAGTGCTATAAGGTAGTTAATCTTACTAATATATAAAGATATTAATATTTTAGTGCTGTTATATATAAATATCTTAGGCTTAAGCTTCTCCTTATTAATATAAGATTTATATATATATAGCTATTAATAATTATAAGAATAACTAAAAAGGCTATTCTTATAGGCCTGGAAAGAAGATAAATATCTATTGCTATAATAATTAACTAGCTGTTATAATATCTATAGAGTGGAGGGATAATAGAAAGAGATCTCTAGTTAAGTAGAAAGTTATTAAGAGTAGCTTTATATAGAAAAGGGTATTTAAGGAAAGAACTAAGGAAAGGTAATAAGTATAGAGTTCTAAAAGGTTTTTACTTATCTAGGCTAATACCTAAAAGTTATAGATAGCTATCTCTATAGGTTAGCAGTATTAATAAGTTATTATATATTAAAAGATAAAGGTTAAGAGTTAGCTCTCTCCTTACCTTTATAGTATTTAGGGGGTAATACCTCTACTTTAAATTATAACTCTTTCTTAGCTACCTCTAGGCTTTTTATAACTTAGTTAACTATCTATAGTAGTCTATTAGGATAAGAAGCTAGAATTACTAAGAAGCTATTATTAAGATTATATTAAGCTAAGTTCTTAATATTTTCCTAATAGGAGAGTGATAATCTATATAATATACTAATAGCTATATTAACTTATTTATCTATAATATATTATTTCTATTATAAGTATTATTTATTATTCTATAAATCTATAAGAATATATAAAATGCTAGTATTTAGTAAGAATTAATATCTAGTAATAGGGAATACTAAGCTAGCAGCTAGTTAGAACTAGTATATAGCTAGGCTGCTATATAATTAGGTAGGTTTTTCTAGAATATATAGACTAGATCTAGAACCTAATATAATACTATAATTAAGATTGCTTACTATTATACTAGTCTTATTTATATATCTAATATATAGTTTAGGAAAATTAAATAGCTATATAGGTTATTTAAGAGGTAGTTTAAAGGTAGTAATAAGTACTAAGTTATTAAATAATAAAGAAGGAAAGCTAAGTGTTAATATATCTTATTCTTAATCTGCTTAAGGGGAGTATATTAATAGAGTTATAAAGTTATATAACTATTATTTAATATCTAAAGGGATATCTAATAGTAATAAGGGGGGTAAAACTAAAAGTAATAAGCTAATATCTTCTAGGTATACTCTAATAATATAAGTAGTTTGTTCCTCTACTATCTTATTCTAAGTTATAGATAAGGGAGATATAGGAGGTAGTAATAATTATATAAGTATGCTTATAACTTTATCCTCTGCTAATAGTAAGGTTATTATTATTAGAGATATAGATTATATAGGAAGTTAGATAATAGAAAGAGGGTGAGGTTAGATTAGAGGTTAAAAGAGAAAAGCTAGTAGCTTAGATAGGGGTTTAAATAGTAGATATTAATTAGTTAATAGTGCTAATTTAGTAAGAAGTAACTAGATCCTTTTATTAAGGTAGTATACCTATTTAGAAAGTTTAGGAAGGGCTAAGCTTAGTTATCCCTCTTTTCTAACTATTAGAGGTAGTTATATAGTTAGTTTTAGTATAGTTACTACCTTTAACTATTAGTTAGGTCTTTAGTTTTATAAGTATAGGCTATAAGGGTCTAAATCTGATAATTAACGGAAAGCTATATCTATTAATAGTAGCTAATATAAGGTTATTTTTAGAGATCCTATAGGTTCTAATATATAATCTAGTATAGAAGTTATATTTAAAGTAACTAAAGTAGTCTATATAGTTACTAAATTAGAAGCAGTAATTAATAATCTATCTTATAAAATAGTAATAACTATAGATAATATATTATTAATTATTAAGACTAATACTCTATATATTAGTACTATAGATAGGTATATAGTATTTATTAGCTAGTTTATTAATATAATATTTAATATAGAGCTTAAGTTACTTATTATTATTATATTAGCTACTATAGCTGCTTTCTTAGATATAAAGTAACTTTTAGAGTCTTAAGGCTTAGTATTTCCTCTTAAATAGGCTATAATATATATATATAGAAAGGATATTATTTATTTATATTATAATAGACTTAAGGTTAAATCTCCTTAAGTAGCAGGAATTCTAGATATATCTTAATAGGAGTAACTAGGTAGAAAGGAAATATAGGAGTAATAGTATTAAAAACCTTACTTATAGTATATCTAGGATCTAAAGATCCTATTTAAAGGCATTATTATTACTATAGTTAGAGGGATAAAGATAAGATTTTTAGACTTTATAATTATATTTAAGGTTAAAATAGAGTTTTAATTAAATTAGAAAGCAAAGAGGGGTTATACTACTATATAAAGAGCAGAGCTCTATAATAAATAATAAATAATAAATAGAACTGCTTATAATAGGCAAATAAATATATCTCTTAATAAGTTTCTGGGGTGATATATCTGGTGAGACTAAATATATAGGCAGGGGTTGCTGTAGGAAGGAGGTCTACCCTGGTGGGAGACCCACTCCACGTCATGTGACAGTAATGGTGTCGACAACGACAGCTCAACCGAAGGCTGTTATCGAAACACGGTATGAGAGACAGTATCCCTCGAGCGCACTTAAACACGCGCGGGTAAACAAGCAATCTGTTGTTGGACCTTTAGGTACGTCTTCCGATATACCAGTATGGTCTTTTTTTCAATCTTCGGTCTTTTTAAGTACCGATTGACCTTAATGGCACTTATTTACTCTGAGACTCACAGGGTGTCATAACTAATTGCATTAAGTTGAATATGAGTATCAAAAAGATAAGCTTAATTCAGAGTCTAAATTAAATGGCAGAGGGTATTTACGCCAGATCGTTCCAATTTTCTGTACTGAAGTCGGGCTAATATAAACCTTGCAGGTCGTCGTAAAATGAGGCCTCCAGGAACTGCAGATCAAGCACTGGCTGAGCTAACAGTTCTTCCAAAGACGGCTCTGTAAGAGCCATACCAGTGGTTCTATGAGCTGGTAGCAGACGCGCGGGTCCAAATTGTGTAGACGTCGCAGTGCCTGAAAGCCTAGCCAGGTCATCGTTGAAACCACCGGGCTGTTCAGGGAATCCTGGCCCGAAACCCATTCTTTTCGCATACACTTTCTCGAGTTCGGCCTTCATCACGTCAACGTGGTGACAGTACTCCTGCGCCGCAAAGTTCCCAGCGTCCCGCAACTGAGAAAGGAACCTTGCCGATTCCTCGAAAGCCTCCCTATCGCTTCTGCTTTCGGGCCCGTCGAGTAGGCTAGAAGCTGCGAGGATTGTAAGCGCAGAAAAGAGATACTGCGTGTAGAAGTAATCAAAAGTGGCGAAAGAGCCATCAATCCATGAGTCGGTAAGGAGGCGGATGGAGTGACGCGCGCAGCGGATGCAAGCCTCAGAAAGTGTGATTGCGCTCACGGGTACCTGGGATTCGGTCACAATAGATGATGAAGGCCAGGACGCTACCTGAATCCGCAGGATATGCAGCAAGATTGGACGGGTGGCCAAGATAGCACACTTGGGCCTGTTAGATACAAAGTCATGCTCGTTACACGGTGGAGACAGAGATTTACCTGATTGAAAGAGAGATGGAGTGAGATCGGTTTGGGGCCAATTTCCCGATTGTCGATTTTCAAGTGAGATGGCAAGTCCTCAACCCAAGCTCGAAGATCTTTGAGAGCTTGTTGCACTCTGGTAGATAAAGTGGCTTCCCCCTGGTTCCGTTGCCCATATATAGAGCGGACGGTCTTGGTGACAAGAGCCGCCAGTCGTAAGCTGGCGATGTGATAAGCGGTGTCATCGAAATCATCAGCAAAAGTTTGACCGACGACTGGCTCCGATGGAAGATCCACTCCGATGTCATTGTCCTGTATGGCGCTCGGATGGCCAAGCTTAGACGCCCATATGCGATCAAAGACGTAAGTAGTCCAGAAGAGTCGCTTCCTGTGCTCTCGCAAGTCTGGATCACGGAGTTGAGATTCCGGTATATTGAGGTGTAGGCCCATCACGATAGCCATTCGCATCGCGGTTCCTGACATGACGAAAGCACTGTACCGGCGATTCAGGGCAAGGGAATAGAATGACTGGAGCAGTTAGAATCCACGAGACCTTGTCTAATCTGTTGACGTACAAGAAGGAGCATAATCTCAATAGAATCTGTACCAGGCCGCTCGTCGAGCACACCAAGTATCCTAGAAGCTTTCGCGAAGTAAGGCATGCCAGGAAAGTCCTTCTCAGATGGGATGGATCGCGTCGAATACAGTTCACCAATCGCGAACAACGCCCAGAGTTTTGATCTGAGCATAAGATCCCCCCATGACGGATTATGAACACTTTGTTCTAGATTCTCCATGATGGAACTGGGGCGCACCACATAGTAGCGTCGGCTAACGTACTTGAGCGCGACCTCAACAAGAAATCGGGACCTGGATGGGGTGGGCCACGTGATGTCCGACTTGACAAGTGTCATGAGCTCTCTGTCCGGGGCGTAGTTCAGCCTGAGTATATGTTTTGGCTGGGGTGCATTTGGATCTGAGATGACTTGTCGAAAACGAGTTGAGAACGCGGCATCTGCAACTTCACCGATGAGGATCGGCGTGCGGAACACGTTGGCATTGATAAACCACGGTCTCACTTCGAGGTTCGCGGCCTCGGAGGGCTCCTCATTGTCACTCATTCCTCGCCCAGAAGACGGCGTGTTCACCCTGTTGCCGATGTGGCTGATATTGGCTTGGGTTACGACATCTTCTGCTGTTGTGGAGCTGGGGGCACTTTGTGCATTCTGACTTTTGAGACGACGAATTTCATCAAGAAGCCCATCAATATAGCTATTTGATTTATCAGCTTACTTCGAAGAAAAATAGTATATACAGCTTTTCGCAGAAACGGGCTTCAAGATATTACCTTTGCCTGACTTTCACTTGTCTATTGCGTCGCGGGTAACTGCACTCGGAGCCTTTTCCTGCGTGCCGACAATTTTGGCAAGGTTGCTCTCCTGAACATTTCACCTTTCTGGAATGGCATCGGCGGCATCTAGGAGGAAGGTTAGTTGGAAGAGAGAACCATAACTTTCCGGTGGATGTGAGCTCACGCGGTGGACTTGACTGGTGGCAGGGGCCCGTCAGTCAATGGACTTCTGCCCCCAACATCGGTGGGCAGCGTTCTATTGCATGCTGCCATCAGTGATTGAAAAGGACATTCGACAGAATGCCGACGAAGATGATGAGCCTCTGAATCAATTCAACATGATTCTGTGAATTTCACAGTTGTCGTTGTGCTTCGGTAAAATCGTTTCGCGTCTGGATGTGTCAGAGAGAATCGCTTGTCACCGGTGACGGCGAAATAACAAGACGCCGATAGGCGGTCCGGCAAGATTAGGTTAGTCAGAGTCGGTCTTCCTCCCCGGGTCTTCGGCAGCGGCCCGTGCTTGTGTCTCCGGTTTCGTCGGCTAATTGATGAATTTGCCGAGATGAGTCATCCGGTTTAATGCCAATTGATACCCAAGTGACGGTTAGGACAAAGTTATTCAGGCAGCATCACAATTTATATATCATCTCGATCATTCTTCCACGTCCCCAAGTTCACGAACACCTAAAACGAAGTTGTTACAAAAATTTCAGTAATGTTTTTCATAGCTTGGGGAGTACTCACTCATCCATACTCACTTCACCAACTTCTTCAACAAGTTGATTTTCTCTCTTCTGATCGACGGCTTGTTAGTACTGGTATGACCACACATGCCAGGTGTTCCGCAAGCTGCGGCCAATACCAGCGCCACGTACCATTGATACATCGTCCAGAACCTGTTTTTCTCTCTGAGCCGATCTACGTCCTACTACGTTCCGGGGTCGAAGCTGCACCTGACGATAGATTTCCCGACAGATGTCTTGTATCGCCTGCGGGAAACTGTTAAGCAGATACCAACATCTTCCTCGATGATGGTTCCTAATATCTTGCCTCGCCTCGCCCCAGGACTGGGGCGGAGGGACACCTTGCTCCATCGCCTGCCGCATTGCCGTTTGCCATACGGCATCGCGATGCACAACTGGCTTGGGAATTTTCGGAGCAGACTGAATCTTCATCAAAGACCAACGTGAAAGAGCCTGGCGGCATTCCAGCAGGCTCGAGTGCTGGCAGACTGTCGGAATGGAGAGACAACCCGCCCTTTGTTCGCAGACTTCGACTGCCATACTGTCGTCCACATGCTGACCCGTCGCACTGTCCTAAGATGGCTCTTCGCCGCATGACCCCGGCGACCCAAGACTGCCGAGCGGATCGGAGTCCTCCCGAAAGAGCTCCAAAAATTGTATAATTTTTGGGTAACGCTTCGAGAAAGTGTCGTAGATGTCGTCGTGAAATTATCTTTCTGCCATACCCATGTCCGTCGTCAAGGTACGTTAGTACCATAGACGCGCATATCCAGTGCAGATTTAAGCTTAATGTTGAGGGTTTCCATCAAGACCCCAAGCGTCGAGCATCCAATCGCTTCTTATCTGACTAGACCGTTGAAAAAGTAAAGGCGTTAAAAGCGAGAATGACGCCTCTCATTTCCTTGGCGACAAGCTTGCATGTGAACACATAAGATCAAGATCCAATGGCCTGCCGTCACAGCGTTTCAACTTGTTGTTGTCGGGGTTCAGAATTTAGCCACAATGGACACTGGCATAATGCATGTAGATGAGATATCGCAGTTCGCGAGGAGAGATTAAGAGATCCGCCATTGTTCGAGATATGTCAGTCGATTGCCGGAATTCGTGGTAGTTTGTAGTAGCTTAAGTAGACGTACATTAATTTGTCCCACTCCAACCTTCCTCACCCAAGTACACCTGAAATCTTGCCGCAAATGGTCTAACCGTTGCATGTTTTACGTACCTCGATAGAGTCCACACCAAGCATCTGACTCACTTTCAGCTGACGTCTCTGAAACTTCACTTCGGAGTGCCACTGCTCTAATCCTTCTTTCTTTGCGTACTTTTCGGGGGCGCCTTTGTTAAACTGGGGACTTCAACAGGCGTGAAAGCGTAGAAGAACTCCTATCGGGCTTACTGCTTCGCCGGTTTCTAGGAGCCACCATATCCCAATTACAGGACGTCTGGTATTAGCTTACAGCCAGAGATGGGAATCCTAGAAACATTGCTGTGAGGAAGCCGATCACTAGCCGCCACAATTACCTGTCAAGGCGTTCTTACGTCTCTCCAACAGAGATTAGAGTGGTTTCTTCGGTGTGAAACTGCCATGGTCCTCTCGAGAGAAAGCAGAACGAATTCGTCTCTCTCCCATGCCTCTGGTGGATAAAGATCAGCGGTTATGGATATCTGCCAGGGCTATCAGCTGGCTCGCCGTATCAGCGCATCTTGGACCTTGACTTTGTCTCTTTTGTACTTGCTCCGTGTCAGATGCTCCTGAACCGACGTCAAAGGTCACTGCAATCTGGTCCCGGAGATCAGAGGGTTGTGTGGCTGGGAGGGGTCACGAGTATCTCGCCGCCACTTTTACAGGGGAACCCATTCCGACATGCAGCGGGTCTCTTGAGCCAGCTACGTAGCATCATCGGGTGCGACAGCCGCTTCAGTCGTGTCTTTTCACACTAGGGCCACGACCCTTACTGTTGGGGTCAAGGTAGGGAGCTTCACCGATACAGACAGCTCGTAGCTCAGCCAAGTATGTGGTAATGGTCCTGTCCTCGAGAAAGGCGAGGCGGTCGGCAAGAATGGTGACAACCTACGAATCATCTAGAGACTATCTCCCGCGCACAGTCTGCACAGAGCCCAAGCGGGATGATGAGATTAGCGCTGCTTCGAGAATTGCCTATCGGATGAGGCATCGCTGTGGTAAGGGGGCGATATGCTGAGGCCAGTTTTGTTCCTACTCATAAGACCTCGTCAATTGGGCGTGGCGTGTTGGCGGTGATTGAAATCGTGGTGCATACCAGCCGCGAAAGTCTCGCCGCTCGAACTAGAAATAACAGCGCCAAAGCAACCTTCGACCTTACAATTCCGTCGGCCAGAAACAGTACCAGACGTAAACATCCTGAACAAGCGTCTTCTTATTTGCCACTTAGGCTTAAGCCGTCTCCGGCCGGGTATCAAATTTATCCATCATCTCACTTTCTACCTCCCAGCTGTCCACGCTTCATGCCCGCCTGGCTCAACAGTTCAACATTCCGCGTCAGATCAAAGTCCCCTCTAGCCTCAAACCAAAACAACATCTCCGGTTCCGGCCCTGTCCGCTTCGGCACCTGCTGCTGCTCCTGTTGCACGTGCTGCGACTGGCCGCCCATCAACACATCCTCATCCCCGTCGCCCTCGTCGTCTTCACTCTCCTCATCGTCCTCTAGGCCCCTCTTCAACCCTGTCCTCACATCCTCGATCCCCTTCGCGCGTTCTTCGTCGGTATACACGTCCCCCGCCTCCTCAAGAACGTACTTCTGCACCCGCTCTACAGTCCACGCGCGCACCTCACGCCAGACCTCCTCCAGCATCACCTCACCATCCGTCTTGACGTTCCCATCGCCGCCTCCACGGAGCTCCCGCGTCGTCTCGCGACCGCGCTCGACCCACTCTTCTACGCCCGGCTCAAGCTTTTTGCGGAGAAGCTGAAGGAGGATGTTCTCGTGGACTCGGCCCGGGTACGCGACGTCCGGGAAGACGTGCAGGTGTTGGAAGACGTGGGTGTTTTCGGTTAGGGTGTCAAGGAGGGTTTGAAGGTTGCGGAGGAGGATCTGGGATTGTGCCTGAAGTGAGGATCTATTTTGGTTCGCTTGTCAGTTTCTGAATACATAGGAAGGTACGTTTGGGAGGGGGTGTTCATAAAGGTTGGGCGAGGCCCCGATTGCGACTTACGGAGGAGGTAGTGGATTGCTCTTGAGCACGTCCACCTTGAGACCCTGGATACTGTTTGACAGCTGGAAGAGACGCTGACGAGTCTGCTCGATGGCTTTGAATTCTTCGGCGGAGATGCCGAGCGCGTTCGGCTTATCCATGATCTCTGTTGCGGTCGTAGACGTCGGAGGAGGGTAGGCTCGTGTCTGGCTTTTCCAGTCGCTAATGTGTTTTTGAATTCCTGCTCGATGCCGTAACTTTTCTCCTGCGCTGCATCTCAGGATTGATATATTTCAAGTTGTGTCGCCCTAGAAAGTGCGGTTTGCGACAGCTCAAGACCACCCTAGATCGTGTGGAGGTGAAGTTGCAAAAACGAGTTGCGGTTCCAAGAAGCTCAAGAAACGGCGGGGATGGGAGTGGATCTATTAGCTCTGTTTTGGGACTAGGCGGCGACTTCCCTGCTGCAGCGACAGGGATCCCTGGTAGAGGAGTGCTACGTGCCACCGGGATCTCCTCATCGCAGCTCTGGCCATTAAGACGCTGCTTTTGCACTTCAACTCATCGCAGGCTTCATCTCTTGACCTTAGGTGATCAGATGAATATGGTCGATCTGTCGCTTCCCCGCATTCATGACATTGGGCATGCCGAAGCGAAACAAGCCTCGGCTCCACGTAAACTCAATGGCATGTTCATTTCGGCTGACACCGGCTCGCCGAGGCTGAAGGCGTTGCGGATGTGTTTCCTAATATTCGTTTCAATTTGCTACAATTCAATTTCTTACGGAGCGCCAATGTCCTATGAGACTTCTTGTCAGGTATGATGTACAGAAGAGCACGATTTGTGTGGTATCTTCGCTCCTAAGCCAATATGAAAATCAGAAGAATTCAATGCTTGGCTGGCTCCTGTTAAATGTCCAAACGCCCTCCCTGGAATGCATTTTATATGGTCATCATTGTCATTTCAGTCACCATTTTGTCGCCTGTTGCCTACTGGCCGTGAGATCCAGCTTGATCGACGAGTATTCGCTTCCCAACTACAGCTCTGTCGATTTCACGGCCGTGCTTGTCGACAGGCGGATATCGAGCGCGGCGCTCGAGGTCATCGAGGGGGATTTGGGAGCGGATGTACCTTTTCGGATGGTTAGCCAGAGTCCCGAAGTTCGATAACATGAGACTGCAACTTACTTCATTCTACCATCGTCGTCAGGATTGTAGTCCCAGCTGGTGAAGGCGCCCTTGGTGAGAGCCGCCCACACCAAACGACGCTTGCGCTGAGACTGCAGGACTTCCTCTGTGATGGCGTCGAAATCCCACTTGCGCTTCGTCTCAGCTGTGTACTCCTCCAGCTTGGCCTTGGCTTCCGCCTCGATCGCCTTCGTGGCCTTGCTGGAGGCCAAGTTGACGAGCTCCAACGGATCATGCTCGAGGTTGAAGAGCTGCGTGCCGTCCGCTGGGCAGTGAATGAATTTCCAAGGCCCCTCACGAATCATCATGAGTGGACTGACAGTGCCTTCACCCGTGTACTCCGCGTAGACCTTATCATGTCCCTGCCTGCCCTCTAAGTGAGGAAGCAAGGACACGCCATCCATAGGCAGGCCAGGTGCCGGCTTCGTGCCGACTAAGTCGCACAACGTGGGTAGAATGTCGAGGGTCGAAACATTCTTGGTAACGCGGTGGGGTTCAAATTGCTTGGGATGGTGAACGAACAGAGGCACGCGGACGGATGATTCGAAGTAGCTCATCTTGTACCACAGGCCGCGTTCACCAAGCATGTCGCCGTGGTCACCGCTGAAGACGATGATGGTATCGTCTTCAAGACCGCACTTCTTCAGCACAGACAAAAGTCTTCCGACGCAGTCATCTACATAACTGACGGCACCGTAGTAAGCGCGTCGCGCCCTCTTGATCTGTTCGTCGGTGAAGTCGTAGTCCCAGAGATCGCAGACCTTCATGAGACGCTTGCTGTGAGGATCCTGCTCCTCCTTGGGAATGCGGACCTTGGGGAGAGCGATGTCGACGTCCTCATATAAATCCCAGTACTTGTCCTCGATAGTGTACGGGTCATGAGGGTGGGTCAAAGACACAGTCAGAGCGAAGGGCCGCTTGTCAGGGCCTTCGCGAACATGGTCGTAGAGAAACTGGGTAGACCGATACATGACCTCCTCATCGTAGTCCAACTGGTTGCTTCGCACGCAGGTACCAGCTTGGAGGATCGAGCTGGAATTATGGTACCATTCAAGCCGGGTGTCGGGCTCGTCCCAGTTGACTACCCATCCGAAGTCGCCAGGGTAGATGTCGCTGGTGAGACGGGTCTCGTAGCCGTGCAATTGGTCTCCAATGAAATGCATCTTGCCGGCGAGCGCTGTCTGGTAGCCCTTTAGACGCAGGTAATGCGCGTAGGTGGGAATCTCACTGGAGATTTGAGAGGCATTATCGTAGGCGCCGATCTTCATGGGTAGGAGTCCTGTGATCAGACTCATACGCGAAGGCGCGCAGAGTGGTGAAGGGCAGTAGGCTGAATCGAACTGAACGGACTGAGCCGCGAGGGCATCGAGGTTGGGGGTTTTGATTTGAGAGTCCGGGTTGTACATCTTGAGTTGAGGCGCGGCCAGCTGGTCGGCCATTATGAAGAGGATGTTGGGCTGCTTGGACGGTGCTGCGCCATTGCCAATGCCATTGGCAGACTTGCCATTAGGCTGCGCTAGAGGCGAGGAGGGGAGCGAGTTGAGGTCGGGAGCCATTGTGCTCACAGACGCCAACGAGAGAATAGAATAAGCGTTCTTGATTTGAAACTGCCTTTGACTGCGTCGTTGATGTGCCTAGCTGGAAAATACCAACGAGCAGACAGGTGTGTGGTTGGAGGGAAAGGCGGTCAACTTGGTGACAAAGGCGTGGTGGGCGGCGGATGGATGGGTGGTCAATGATGATAGGAATGAGTAAACGTTTGTATGTAAGTGACCAAGGCAGGGGCGAAGGCAAACGGAAAGGTAAAGCACAACAAGCCGAACCTTGGAGATGATGAGACCAAAGGAGGGAGAGTCATTTCACGGCGTATGTGGGAAAGGGCAACCATTTAAAAAATGGCTGTTGCTTGGCTCTAGGGAAGGGCGCGCGAAGAAAGATGGACCAGTCAGTCCCGTCCCTCCGCTCGAGATTCATTCCCGGGGCCCTGGAGCCTTATAGGAAAGAGCAGCGGGACTGACTGGGCGTGGAGAGGAAGGCAAGGAAGGAGCACGCAGAGCGCCAAACGGGGCATCACCATGCACACACAGTATCTATGCACATATGCGAGTAGAGGGGTATTAGAAGAGTAGGGCTGATAAGGATACCCCGGAAAATGCTGTTCTTCCTCTTCCCACGTCGCATCGCCTGAACTGGCCCGCCAGCTTGGTGGAGCCTATCCGACTCATGCAATGTCACGGGGGTGCAGCTGACCTGTGTTCAGCGCATGCCCAGGAAAGATGCGCACCTACCCAGGCTCACCTGGAGCAGCCGGAGCCCAACACCGCTTGCCAGATTTCGAGCCCTTCCGATGTCCACGGTGTACGAGTTTACCTACCTAGGTAGTAAGGCAGGGGAAGGGGGGACAAGTAAGAGCCCACACACAACCTCGCTCTTAATACACTCCCAAGGTATCTCCCACTAAAAAAACAACATGGCCTGCCCTGTCTGGTTCTTCGAGTTTCTTCCTGCTTCGTAATGGCTCTTCGAGCCGCTACACAATATACGCTGGTCCTCTGCTCGGTCCCCAATCCAGGCAAGTCGTCGCATGTGTCAAAGATGGCGCATTTTGATCAAACTATTGCGAATTGTCCCAAGCGGAGCATACATCAGCCAGTCACGCAGTCCCCAAGGCCCGGAACTACAACACAAGGTCGACTCGCAGCGGCTGTCCTTCTTATTGGCATCTCTTGTGTCATAAAGAAGCAACTTCTGCCCGCACGATTGCGACTGATCATCAGGTTATCGGCAATATTCTCCGCCATCCCGCTAGTCGACGTGTTCTTCGCCTCCATGATGATCTCCGAGGCGATGGCGATAGATGGCGGTGTGAACAACTTGCTACCCACTCACGGAAAAGCAGCCAAAGTATAACCCGAGAAGAAGAGAAAAAAACGGTCGGCTAGACCTTCTAGAAGAACAAGCATGGGGCTTGCCTGTCTCGTGCCTCTTCTCATCATCAGCCATCTTGGCACACCCCGGACACTGCCACCGACCCGGCCGACGTTATGCTTCAAGCGAGGAATTACGGACACCCGCTGATGGATTACACAAGCACTTGAAGCTGCATCTTCCCTGCTACTGGGACCCCTGGATCTCGACCACTAAACCGCAATCGCCCACCCGCATCTGGGCATTTACCCAAACACCAGTGCCCAACCTGCATAAGCGTCACTCAAACCCATGTCAGGCTTTGCTCCGATTTGCTGGCACGACTGGACAGATGTGCTTGACGTTCCATGAGGTTGCGACAAGAATTCTCCCTCTTGACGACGATCCAGACTCTGTGAGGTCTGTAAGAGGATGAGGGGTTGCGTTCGTGTGCTACGAGCTGCGTGCACGCGATCAAATTCACGGAGGACTCCGTTTCTACCTCAACCACATCTCCACAGATAACGGCTCAAAACACGACAAGCGAACAACCCGGCTTAATGGGTCTCGAGATGAGATGTCACGGCCATCCAGTAAGCATCGACATGAATGTCAGGGGTGCCTCCATTTCGGATCTTCGGGGACTGGGACGCCCCCAAAATTCCCCATTATACGCATGTAGGGCACAAACCAAGACCGTGGTTACGAATTGCAGCGAACGGGGCTCTCTCCAGACTTCAGGTGGGCAAAGATGGGCGGGCCATCGGATCAGCAACCGATGCAACGCCTTGTTCTTGTGTCCAGATGCCGTCTCCGGATCTCACCATGCCCCTGAAAATTTACCGCGGAGGGAATTTCGGAATACAGGAACGCACCATTTTGCAGCCGATCCCTCAACTCCAAGTCCCAGATTTCAACCACGGAGAGCATTGGAAAATGTTGTGATGGCACCCACCTCCGACTACAGTGTATGAGCCGCCTCGGACCCCGTACTTGCGGGGTCACCGTCGCGGCTTCCCGGTCACGCCATCGGAGTCTTTTCTCTCGTCTTTGGGACTTTTTCCCTCCCAAGCCGCACCATCTCGTTCAGGCTGTGAATCATCCAGCCGTCAACCAATCCTTCAATGATTGCGCCTCTCACCGCTAGCGCTACGCACGCGCCAACACGCATAGCTGCCTCTGCATCGCACTGTATGCTGTACGCCGTATTCGATATCTGAATAGGTACCCTTTCAAGCTGTCGGGGCATGTGGTACTGGCGTCCGTCCATCCCGTCAGCCATACCGCAATCACATCATCGCGCTCCAGTATTGCTTCATCAGCAAAACTACGAAAACTGACTCAAATCACATTCTATTTGTTTCATCATCGCAAATAATCGCCCATTACGCTGGAGGAACGCCTCCACAGAGCTCCATCTTTTCGAGCTTCCATCAAGGGGCACGAAGGTCAACGATATCCAGCGATCCGTCAGAGTATTACCTGCGTTTTCCATCTTCCCACCCCGGCCGGCGTGCCCCTTGCCCCTTGCCATGAGCCGTGTCATGGTTTATCTTCGTTTTCGGCTGAGTCGTGTCCCCTTTCTCGTCCGCCTGCATTGCGCTGATGATCATCTGATGGTCATCATTCTCTCACCACTCTTTAAATGCATACATGGCGTCGGGCACCGTCATTGAGGAGCTAGCCGGCCGCATCAGCTAACAAAGGTGTAGCAGTCTCACCGGTTGCTAACTGATCGGCTGCCACACACTGACAAGCAGTTGCCAGTGTGTTGCCGCGTCCGAACATCCCGCAACGCGCATATCACGCCAAGCTCACACGCATACGCTACCCGCCGCCCTCCAAAGCCCGACGCTGCATCCTGCGACCTGATTCACCCACTTGTCGAGACAGATCAGGGGTCCCCCAAGCCCACCACACGCCTACGAACCCAACCTTCCCTCGTCGAGAAGGCTGACAGATTATGCAAGAATCCAACACATTAATCTACAGCGAAACAACTAACACCGTCCCCCAGACCATGCATCAGCCCTCGACGAGACAAGACCAGCTGCTCCCCTAGAACATCACGCCCCTCCTTGCCATCATATCCGCTTCCCCTCTCCCCTCCATCAATCGTCACAGCCGCCCTTGTCAACCATAACCCATCGAGAGCATCCCAACAAATGATGCCCTCACCTGAACTCCCAGAGAGCCTCAATCCCAGCCTCACCAATAGTATCTCATAACACCTCCCCCGGATTTCCGTTTTCTTTGGACTCGTCTCATGCCCACGTCGTAGCCGGGTCAACATACCTACGCATGACCAGATTCCTCGCGTTTCGCCGTCGAACCAGTCTTGGCAGCCCAAATCCCCACTTACCCAGACCACGCGATCTAGACTACCCCCCTTTCCCCAACGTCCACAAACCTACGAGGCTGGCTTCTTGATCACGAACCACTCATTTTCAAACACATTGTACACGTTTTCTTCAAGCTCGCGCCCCCCTCCCTCGGAAGTAGATCACCGGCTACGGCCGGCAGTCGGCGCCGGGAGCCGCACAGGTAGGAGGGGTAAAAGCTGCGAATAGCGCAAAAACAGGGGAAAATGAGGTAAAGGAAGTCCGTGTCGCCGCGCGCGCGCACGCAAAGTGAGTCCGCATTAGCTATCTATCGCACGTATCACAGCCACTCATCGTCAAACACATTGTTCACGTTTACGCATCGGCCACACACATATCACATGCATAAAGATATTCAACAACGCGGGTTAACGTTCAAAAAGGTATCAACTAGTTCCAGTTATCCGCCCCCTTCCCCGCAGCGGCTGGGAGAGAGTGCGACGTATGCATCCAACCCAGCTCAACCCCTCCCTCCTCCAATAGCCCTTCCATCTCCACGCTTTCTTTCTCTCCCCCCAGGTTGCAGGCAATTCATCTAGTCCATTCCAAGATGGGTTCTTTGCAGCAACGCGCAGCGAGAGAAGGCCTGCATTGGAAGGCACATGCGCGCGTGTTGTGTGTTCCTCATGTATACTCCTACAAGCAATGTCGCCCAGTTGATTCAAGTCTTTTCTGTTTTACCCCGCAATGCCATCCGGAATGGAGGGGGAAAAAAAGAGGATGTAAGAGGAAAGATGAACAAAAAATGTAGAAAGAACCGAGAAAGAACCGCCCTCGCCTTGCTTTGCCAGTCAACCCAATATGCGGCCCCAAGTAACATCCGTCGTCTCAATGCATCGCGCCTCCCGAGGTTGGAGGGTAAGAGAAAAAAGATCCGCACGCCTTCTCAATGCCCAAATCATCCCGTCAAGCCATGTCTCATTGCCGTTTGTGTCCGTTGTGTGTATGTGTGGGCATTGGGTGTGTATCCTGCTGCTGCTCATGCACCCGTTTATTGCGTGCGGTAGAACTTCTTATACAGAAGATGCAGCAACAGGTTGACATTCAGCTTGAGGCTGCCCTCGAAGAGGTTCATGAACTGATGGGCCTCGAATTGAGCCTGCAGCAGACCCTCAATAGGCACGGAAGCACTGGCCCCCGGCATCTGGATGTGGCCACGAGAACCCTCGAGGTTGAAGATGCCGACCTCATCGCAAGAGATGGTGAGGTTGACCCTCTCCCAGTCGGTGACGCCACTCCACCCAACGAGCACGCCTTTCTCCGCCAGAGCCCGAGCGCTATATTTGTAACTGCCAAATTTGGGGACCCGCCCGCTGCGTTCCAGTTCGCGCTGGTGGTTGTACTGTTTGGTGAACGGAAGCAGGAAGCGTTTCTTTCTGTTCATGATGAAATTTGGTCAGCCGATGGCGACACACTTGGACCGTGCTTATAGTGTGGGAAGGTGGGTGCGGGTGGGGGACGTCCATCCGGGGCCGCAGATGGGAAAAGGAGATGTGAAGGAAAAACGGATGACTTACCCTTTATTCTTTTGTAACGTCGTCATGGCGGACTCGATGTAGTCGTCGTAGCTCTTGCGTTGTTGCTCGAGATACTTGGCCTTCTCGTGGAGGTTGGCAAGAGTCATCCTGACGCCCTCAAGTTCGCGCTGGCGTTGTACACGTCTTCGACTCTTGGTTCTGATGTCGAGGGCGATGGCATTGAGAATGTCCTGGTAGTAGTTGTGCTTGGAAATCCTGCCCATGTGCTCCAATCGCATGATATTCTCCAAGGCAGTCCGCTTCAGCTCGTAGTAGGACATGCGTGTGACGTCCACCATGTGGGCATCCGAGTACGCGCCCTTGGTATTGACGTCGCTCGAAAAGTCATCGCGTAGGACAGAATGCCACCTGTGTTCATCCTCGGCCGAGATCGGCTTGACGAGGATCTCCAGGAGGTTGGCGCCAGTCTGTACACGAATAATATACAGTATGCATCGCTTCGTCTCCATGAAGAGCGCCTTAACCTCTGCGTCTGGATCTTCGATGTCGTGTAGCTTCGGTGTCAAGTACATTTGGATGTCGGAGGATCCCGCCGCAAGCATCTCGTTCTCGTTGTTCTTAGCGCTACCGAGATCCTGTAAGATTTCACGAACGATGTCGTCTCGGTTGGGACATATTGACGGCAACTCTCCTGCGACTAGGTTGTGGATGGCAAAGATGTCGGTCATCTTGATGTAGAGAGTGGGCTTGTGTTTGGAGTACAGGTCATTGAACTCGTCAATATCAAAATTTTGCTCGGCGTCGGGCACAGAGATGAGCTCGTGGGTAATCTGGGCGAGGCGCTCACACGACTCGGCGACAAATGCGTTCAGCGGTTGCAGATAGATGTTCTCGCCGCCGAACGGTCTGCTAGAAGCGATCTGACCGAGAACCTTGGCGACCTCACTCAGGTTGCGCTTCTGCAAAGGGCTCAACTGCTTCTCTATGACACCAACGTTCTCCGGAGAGGTGACTGCTGGTTGAAGGTAGAATCGCCAAATCCAGTTGGTCACGACCTGGAGGTGGTGGTGGTGGGGATCTTTCTTGAAATGCTGGCAGAGCGTCTCAAACATTTGTCGGCAAAGGAAGCGGAGGCCATACGGCATCTTGGGTAGAAGATCCTCCAAGGCCAGCAAGTACTGGTCACAAATCTCCCGGAGATCGCGCAGGTGGTCGATAAAGAGATCTCTGGTTTCGGCGTCCTTGATGGCGACCTCACGGGGAACGTCCAGAGGACGCCTGCTGGGTCGGCCGGTTCGCAGTTCTTCGTTATTGATGGCTGCTCTGTAGATCTGGAGAGGGTCACTCTCAAGATCGAGTTCGGGGTCCTCCACAATGTTGTCGCGGACGATGGGGCCAAGAACTTCTCGAAGGTATTTGCGGTCACGAGGAGAGCGGGTGTAGTTGGAGAGAACCTTGGTCCAGAAGTAGTTGCCGCGGAGATAATCCGTCAAGGTCCTGGCGCCTTCAATCTCCTCTCTCATTGCCCTGGCGAGAAGCTTAAGAAGATAGTACTCCTCGCGTCGCTTCTGAGCATAACCAAAAATGCCCATAACAAGATGCTCAATTCTCTTGCATTCCTTCTCGGGTGTTCCTTGCTCGCGAATGCGTTTGAATAGACGGGCAAGATACTGAGGCTGAGTCTGAAGGTTGAAGAAAAGTTGCTGGTAAGATTCCAGCTTCTTCCTTGAACTTTTGTTCAATGCCTTCAAGTCGAAATGGTTGGTCGAGGACATGGTGGAGTTCGCAAGGAGACCAATAGAACTGCCGCCATAGTTGTTCTGGTGTCTAACGACTTCGTCCAGGGTGATTTTGTTCTTGACGAGTAGTGCAATCTTGATGTCGAGTTGGTCAATGTACTGCTCCAGCATCTCGTTCTGGCGAACCTGGTGAACAACCGTCTTGCGCATTCGCTCGAACTCAATTTCTTCGTTGAAGTCGAAGTCACTGTCGTTCAAAAGGTGCACGAAATTCTTGACCGCGTTGACCGGTGGATCCTTGCCATGTGTAAGGCTCTTGTAGGCGTCGCCCTGAATCTTGGCTCTGACCAGACTTTGAATCTTGACCACCTTCTCCATGTTCTCCTTGAAGAAGCGTTTCTTCTCTTGGAACTTGGCCCTGACAGTGAAAGCTTTAGCAGCAGCTTGAATCTCAGTTATGGCGACCTCTTCCGCCTCAACGTCGGAGATGAGATTGAACACGTCACCCCTCACCATCATGGCCCTCGCGAGGCCTTGAAGTTTCTCTATCTCGGCGGTGTGAGACTCCAACTCCTCTAGCAGAGCACTGTGCATTTGGCGGTGCAAGTAACCTCTCATACGAGCTTGCAATTTCGTGATCCTAGGCTCCACACGAATGAGAGCATCTTGGTCGGCAGCAATGCGGCGACGCTCGAGAGTACCTCGGGAGATCGACTGTAGATCAACGATGGCTGACTTGTGGCTGTGGATGTCGTCGAGAAGTCGGGTCACGTCACGGCGGACGGCAGCGGCGCGACTGTGTGCTTGGAGTCTCTCAATTTCAGCCTGATGTTCACCGAGCTCGGCCTTCGTAGCGGCAACCTCGGAGCGGACTGACTTGCCCCGGAAGGCAGCTTGAAGAGCAGTCCATTGGGGTGTAAATCCCTGGAGGTGCTCTTCCTCCAGCGAAATCTGGTTTCTAGTCAGCAAGGCCCGAGCAGCAGCCTGCAGGTTAGTAATGCTGTCCGCTTGTCTGTCCAGTAGATGAAGGTCGTTAGAAACCCGTCCCCTGACCAGCAATCCGCGAACCGCAGCCTGAAGGCTAGTAATGCTGTCGGCTTGCCTGTCTAGTAGATGAAGGTCATCAGAAACCCGTCCTCTGACCAGCAATCCGCGAACCGCAGCCTGAAGGCTAGTAATGCTGTCGGCTTGCCTGTCTAGTAGATGAAGGTCATCAGAAACCCGTCCTCTGACCAGCAATCCGCGAACCGCAGCCTGAAGGCTAG